>CAJNDT010006115.1:55000-391131 GCA_905221615.1 Symbiodinium sp. CCMP2592
GGATTTTGCTGAATGCTGTGTTTCAGGGTGTTGAGGACGTACTCAGAAGTACTGCTTTTTACACTGTAGTAACACTGTAGTATAGGCCCTGGCAGGCGTTGCCGCTTCAGTAGACAGCACAAGGAGACCTCGAGGCGAAAGCATTGTTCTGAGTCGTTGGATGCTGGTTGTTGCTCAGTTTTTGTCATCTTGTTTCTTCTGTGAGGGGGCGGAAACCGGTTGGGAGAGTGCAGCAGTAGCAGCAGGAGCAGGAGCAGGAGCAAAGGACATGGCACGGCACGAGCGGGCATGCCAGCGCAAGAGTCAGCCAAGCGGGCGGATGCATGACCAGTTCAGCAAGGTGGCGGTCGCAAGGAACAGGACGCATCCACCGCCCACAGAAATCCTGTCGGAAGCCTGAACAACGTAAAACCCGAAACTGCATCTTCCAAACTTGCGAAACCCTGAGCAGGGTGGCGGTCGCAAGACACAGGACATATTCACCCGGCCCCCTCCTACCCGTCGGAAGCCTGAACCGTTCAAAACCCGAAGCCGCATCTTCCAAGCCTGCGAAAACAGCAGAAACAAGACTAGCTAAGCCAAGCCAGCTCCATAAACCTGCGCATCCTGCGCACAGCTCGCGCAAGCCCATGCCACCCCAAATGCAAGAGCTCTCACAAGCGAGGTAGCCCCGGAGTTTCCAGAACCCCCATCCTAAAATGAACCTGAACGTACCTGAACCACCTCCCCCCCGCCCCCCCTCGCAAACATAAGCCCGCGCCAGCAACTTGCACCTCTTGGCACTCACCTACCTCCAAGCGACCAAGCCAAGCTAAACTGCCGCACACCCTGCACAAAATCCCGCATGACCGCGCAAACGACGCGGCACACCATGCAACACCGTGCAACACCTCGACCGTTTTGCACCCAAATCCCGGATGGCAAGTTATCGTCTTATCGGATCATGCGACAAAAGTCGTACCGAATTTCCATTCTCAAAGAGTGGCGCAACAGCGATGGCGTCTGATCGTTTACGCCCAGTTTGCAGGTTGCAGCGTGCGGTATCAGTGCTGTGTCTTTGCGGCTCGCTGTTCATGCGCCGATATGTGATGCCGTGCGTCTTGAGATATCGCTTCCGAGCAACATCTAATAATATGCACATGGTCAATGGCGACTCCAGCATGCGTGCAAATTGCCAGCAACTGACACTTCGTTCGAGGCCTTCATGCCCTCCACAGTTTGTAGGATCTCATCCTGCTGAAGTCGTATATCGGTTGAGACTCAATCAGAAGTCAGCTCGCCCACAGCTCCTGCAGCACTGCGCTCTGAGCGTAGAACGCGTCTTCTGCCTGTTCGGCCTGGGAAGCCCGTCCATCGTGCTTGATTTGCTTTGCCTGAAGTCTAGTGACTAGTGCTCGCATCTGCCATCAGGGTAGTGCTTCAGCCACTCGTCTCTTCCCCTCCAGCTGCCCTGCAAGGACCTGTCCGGGAGCACAGCACGCACCAGGCACGGCTGATTCATGCCGCAGCCTCGTGAGGTACGCCTCCGACCCTCTGGCGAGGGTCAAGCCTGCCATTGGAATTGCCGGTAGCTCAGATTTGACGTTCCGGCGCAAGAAGAAGTCATGTGTGCAAGCGCAGCAGCTGCCGTGTAACATGCCGAAAGTGCAGCCGCATACGCCGTGCCATTTCATCACGGCGCTTCTTCAGAATTTTTGAAGCAAGCGGCTGATCGTGACCTGGTCAGACGGCATGTCTTTCTCAGTCTCACTTGGGCTTCGTGTCATTTCGTTGGCTAATGGACAGCCGGTGCTTGCTCTGAATTGACAGTTTGACAAGCTCATCGCATGAACCCGTCCTAGGCTTGCTTGCCTGGAACTTGATGGTCTGACTGACTGCTACGGAACTACAGTTTGAAGCTTGGACGCTGCTTCCAGCTGCAATACCAGTACCAGTGCCAGTACCTGTCAGCACGTGTGATGCTCGACAGCCTCCTGAATTAATGATGCAGGTTGGTCTCTCTCACGCGTAGCGCGCTGCATTCAGCGAGCCCTCGCATGGTGTTCGTGAGGACTTGGGGGTGGCCGGTGGCCTCGACGAGGAGAGGGGATCCTCGCCTGCCGCAGGCCAGAAGGGGTTGGGATGCGTTGCTTCCGACCCAAAAACCAGGCGAGGAGCAAAGTTGCGCAGGATAGTGCTGGTTATGTCAAGAACAGTCAGACGGCGTTCTTGTCGTGAGCCCTCCCTGCAGCTCTACACATGCTTAATAATTCACGTGGGCACTCGAGAGTAGATGGTGGAACCCACTTGTGTTGCTTGTTGTTGGGCTTTCGTGTTGGGACAGCTGCTCTGCCGTTTCACCTCTTATTCCCTTGGTGCGCCCTAGCCCAACTCCCACCTGGCTAAGTTTTTCTAACAGGTCGAGCACTGGTATTACCTGCAATATTTGCATATAGATACCCCGACAGGGACAGGCTACAATGAACAGCTTCTCTTTTTTTGAGAATGCCAGCTCAGGCACAACGAGAGACGAGAGACGGCGCCTCTTCGAGACGGCCTCGTGAACTTACACTTGAAACCAGGACGGTGTACGTGGACTTTTCAAGATGATGCGCCGCACCCTTCCCGTTTCAACTATGGATCCGTCGCACGGTGTTCCGTGCACAGGTGCGCAAAACGACCTGTTGCGCCAAGTGGAGATCCCTGTCAGCTGCTTCAGCAGCACGTGAGAGCCTGTTTGTAGAACGAGCTGTAGGAGGATGATGCAGGCACTTATGCGGCAGTGGGTCTCCCATGGTTGTAAATGGCAGCCATAGCGAGCTCAAAACAAGCTTTGGATACTACATTGTTTGCTGGTCGAGTCCCCGTCGAACTTCTCGTGCGCAGTACCGCAGTGCCTGGAGGTGTGTCCGAAAGACCCCGTGTGGACAAGCTTCTAAGTAGACGGACACGTCAGCAGCTGATCAGCACTGGGCCGCGGTCGCAAACGCAATGTTTCAGTTGCCTGTGGCCTATTGGAAAAACGGGCTTATGCCCGGCATCATGTTGGTTGCGAAAGCGCCACTTCCCCTTGCCTCTCTTGGGGGACCTTATCGAGAAGGTGCGAAAGCGGTGATCAGCTAGTCGGCCACGTGTGGCACCGTGCAAGTGCACTCCCGATCTTGGAGTGGACTGACGAGAGGTTGGATGTCAGGAGTCAGCAGTCTTGGACAATGTGTGTGTGTGTCTCTCTCTCTCTCTCTCTCTTTCTTTCGCCAGGGCTATGGTATAGGAGGGGTGTTACCCCCTCTCTCTCTCTGTACATTCTTCGGTGGCAAATTTATGTTGCTTTTGTTCCTTTCTTCAGGTACTCATTGTTTCTTCCAAGCCCTGCAGCTTGGCACGACTCGCTACATCAAGCACCGACATGCTTCAGCTTCTCTGTTGCTCCGAGGAAGCTGGGGATCAAGACCCAAATGCCCAAGATCACAATCCTCAAGTTCGCACAACAGCAAACCTCTGCTGTTTCGGTCATCAACGGACTGACATCACTCGGGTCAGAACGATGGGCACCTCGGTTTCGACCTGGGCACGCAACTTGACTTCAATTCGCTGTCACGAAGGTCGGGCCTGATGCCGAGAGCGGAACTGTCACTCGGCACGACTTGGCCAAATGCATTTCTGCCTGCCCAGAACGCGACGGGTCGGGTCTCGCTAGCACTCCCACCCGTCGGTCCGCTCTATATCCCCTCTTGGGCTAAGGCCTCCGCGGCCATGGCTCCGGCCGGTTAGAACACGCTAGAATGGGAACCCGCACCTGGAATTGAGCCGTTCACGAAAAAGTGCAGATGCAGCCCTTGCCTCTCAAGCAGTAGAAACATCTGGGCTGCGTCTGGGCGATCCGTCACTGAAACATCTTCCAAGTGGTAGACTCACGATGACTCGAGCTTCTGATGACTGCCTTTTCCTGCGCGAGGAAGATCCTCCGCGACTCTTTGCTTTCACAGCCGCTGGCAGGATCTCAGACCATCAACTGGTGAAACTTACTCGTCTGGTGCCTGCCAGGTGAACTCGGCTTTATCGTCTTCAGGGCCATTGCTCGGATTTGCTCGGATTCGGAAGCTCATCACAGGCCTGCATGGGAAGTGCGCTGTCGCTCAACTCGCTGCCGTCGCTGTCTTCGTGCGGCACGGCATTGGATTCCAAGGCCTGTGCTGAGGACGTCCCTCTGAAGTGACGAATGGCAAGGAGGGCCACTTAATGGGTCTGTGCATGATTCACGGACAATTGCTCGAGTCTTGCTGGAAACGCCACTCAACGCGCTAAGTGTCCCTTACCATGAAGTCTCTTCCACACCGCCCAAATGCACTATGCGCACCTTCATATCGTTGAAGTCGCTCAAACGAAGCCGCCTCCTCATGTCCGCTAAGCTCGAGATTGCTTGGCATGCACTGCCTTTTAGCGAACACCTGCTATACCCGACTCCCAGCCTACCGAATCATGAATCATTCCTAAAGCATGCTCCCGTACAAAGCCGTTGGAGCACCTGGATGACTTTGTGCCGCTTCAGGCTTCCAGTCTGAAGAATGGTTTTACTTCGGGTTGGGCGATGTCAGCAATCTCGTTTTGATCGTGTTACGCAGTTCCATATGGCTCTTGTTCCGTGCAAATTCGCGCGTCAGTTCCATATGGCTTCTGTTCCGTGCAAAATTCGCGCGTCCCTGAAGCTGAAACCGTCTCGTTCCAATTCTGTGCCCAAAGGCCCCAGAGTAGCTAACCACGCGAACTTCCGTGTCCATCTTGAACCCATCATAGCTCCAAAGTTCACCGACCTCCCCGCAAGCGGTCACAATCATTGAACCTTTGCATCCAACCCAAAGGTGCCAAACGTATGGGTTTGCAAGCAAAAACAGATAAAATTAGTTGGCAGCAAATCCAGACGTGCGCATATGTGTGTGCATAGCATCCAAGAGGCGTAAGCTAGGACAAACACTGCAGCTAAACAGTCCCCGTTCACCTGCAGGGCCAACACTTCATCAAGGATACAAAGGTGCCCAAACATTGGTTCAAAGTCTACAGGAAGCTTTCATCTCTCGGTGTCTGTCTGGCTCATGCGGCTGCAGCCTTCGCATGGAGCCTGAACTTATGCGCGATTGTCCCAGGCCGCGCGTTTTGCAATCGCACCCCACGAAAATGTGTCTGCAGTGGCATGGCATTTGGCCGTGTTCCTTTTCTCGTGTGGGTCAAACTTGCAAACGTGCACCTCTCTCTTGCCGTACCTAATGCTATATAGACGAGGCTTTTAGACGCTGATGATCTCACGTGCGGTCGCACACAAATGTGTACGGAGCATCGTCTCAAGAGCGTCCGCCCCTGCTGCAGAAACACCTTCACACTGCAGCTGATTGCAGCACAAGGCAGATCCCTCAGCTCGGGTCGGATGAGAAGAACGGCGACCCCTTCGATCCTCACCAAGCACCACAGAAGCTGCTCTCCAAGGTGTGAACATTGGTTATCAAACCATCCAAGGTGCGACCCGCTCATCCGAGTAGTCAAACCTCCGACCAAGCACAGCATGAGCACTCAGCGGAGAAGACATGCCCATCGACGGATTCACATCTCAACCTGAGCATCGGACACGGACCAGCTGCCCTGACTTACGGTAGGAGGGGACGAGTCCGAGCTGATTTCCAAGTCGAACTCCTCACGCTCACGCTTACAGCGGGACTTTCACAGCATCTTGCCGATTGACTACCTGAAACTGTGCATGGGAGTTGAAGAGTCTGGTGATGGCAGGTGGCTGGGATTGTTCATTGTCGTCAAATGTCGTCAATGCTCCAAATCCTCCCGCATCATGCGCTGTCGCGGAGCATCGCTGAGGACGTACCTGGTACACAAGATTTTCGAGACTGGTTTACACGGCAGCAGATCCAGACTCTTCCTGGCTTGGCTATCGCCATCAGGTTCAAGCATGTTGAACTCTCTTTTTACGGATTAGCAATGATTAGCAGCATTTACAGGTTCAGGGCCAAATGGCGGCTGTAAACACTCTGTCCGCAGCTATGGCTCTGCAGTGGCTGTGCCGGTTTGGAGACCGAGCCTTGGCCACGGAAGCTGAGGCCGGAGCCGTGCGATCTTAAACGCAGCCTCAGGTTTGGCAATGCGCCTGGCCTCCAGCATGTGGGACATACGGGCAAGCTGTTTCATCTAGCTTGGGCCAACCAACCGATCTGAGTCTGAGCTGCACACATTCTGCTGATACCAGCTCAGGGAGAATTTGGCCTCTGCGGGTGCAGAGATGATTCGATCCAACCTGGCCAGGGCCAGGAAACCGGCATTAAAGCATAGTTTCAACGTTTTATTCCTAGAACACGATGGGACGTGAAGCAACGCGCGACAAGGTGTTGAAGCATCGCGACCTGAAGGAGATGTCTCGGTAGTCCCACATCCATATACCTGACACCGTGTATAAGGTTGCAGGCTATCTGACTCTCCATCATAGCTGCCAGATCTGCCGTGGACAACGTGACTGTGCGGTTGTGGAGGAGGGGCTTTTTGAGCTACGATATCACGTCCTCACAGCAAGCGCTTAGCAATCTCGCTTACTAGAGGCACACAGCACCATCGGAGGGGATGCACTCTAGCGTAAGTTGCGAGGTCAGCGAAAAATGCGCAGGGAAGGCATAGACTCTGCACGGAAGGCATGTCGAGCTGTGGACTCAAGCATCTCCACGGAGCACAGGCGTGCAACCTCTCATGTCACCCCCGTTAAACATTAGACTCATTAGACCTGTGGCTCACAGAACCTGCCGCCTTTGGCAGACTGGCTCGTCACTCCAAGCCAAAAAAGGCCAAAAGATCCCGGTGGACAGGACAAGGAGGAGATTTTCTTTGGCGTGTCGGGCTCGATTGCAATTTCTGGCCATCCTCTTTGCAAGGGTTTCGGCATCAGAGCGTCTGGTTTTGATAGCTGGACAACGATGGATGGAGACAGAAATCGAGAGAACCTTCTCCGACTGGATCGATGGATTGGGGATGCTCCGGTGCTCCAGGTCTTCGGCGCTTCCCGTGCTCGAGAAAGCAAACTCATTAGGCTGCCTTGGACGTGGAAACTGGCTTGCTACGGCGGCCCAAGTTCTCTGCGTCTTGCAAAGCTTGTTGTACTCAGTGGACGCAGTGTTAAGGTTGCAGGGCATTAGCGCTCGCTTCCCATAGTGCCGAGCATCCATGGTGTTTCCCTCTCATGTTTCTACCCACCGGTACGGCGGTCTGGTGTGTGCTTTTTGGTTTGGGATACTTTTTCATTTGAGTTAATCTGCCACGTTCACTTCCAGCTATGAGGCTACGACTACGACGAGTGTTCAGCCTGCTACGAGACGCACTGGCAATGCCCGTATCCAGCAAGTGCCTGCCCCTTCTTCGAGCAGCATAGATGCATTTCTCTCTTCTTGTCCAGGGTACGGGTCAACGACGACCTTGAGTTCAACAGCGCGAGTACGGGAGGAGGAGTTGGTGCTGCAACATGCACTTACAGCGTACAATGCAAATAAAAGGCAAGCCTGCGACCTCAGAAGAGTGCTCCGAGGACACGGCCATCATCAACCCACAGGATAAGGCCTCGGAGGTAATCAGCCCACCCGGCCTCAGGAGTCAAGCGTAGTCGTTGTCTTGCATCAAGTTGGGGCATGTCAGCACATGCACTAGCAGAAAAAGGATGCCTCAGCTAAAGAGGGCGAGAAGCTTGGAGATAACCACGTCGGCGACGGCTAGAAGCTCGTGGATGCACCTGGTATAGCAACGTGGCATCTGCAAGAACACTACACCCACAGTCAATCGCAACGCCCGGGATGCTTGCGAGCTGAATCCAAGAAGAGCTACTCGATGCCTGAAGGTACATGCCGGGCTTGTTAACTAGCCTGTGGATCAATGCCGCCGCCCGGTTTGAAACCCGAGCTCGTCGCCGGTGCGGCACTGGCACTTTTTCCAGCCTCGAAGACGGCACTTGCAGCATGTGTGTGATTCGAAGGGCAGCGCCAAGCAAGCACAAGTACAAGCAAGGACAATACGCACACTATGCACTGCACACATCTGCAAGACTGCTAAGGCCTTTTGAACTTGGCAGCTGCAGAATTTTCGGAATTCCTCACTCTGCATGGACATCCTGTTCTCAGCAACATTTAGGAGGCCTGCCCATTACTTTAAGGGGCTTTCATGCACTCACTACGCAGCTCTATGGCTGACGGTTTCAGGGCCCCAAAAGGTCCAGTACAGTACCCACTTGGCGAGGTGGCTTGCACACGCAATACCATTTGGGGGTTGCAGCTACGGACACTCGGAGAGAAACACTGGAAATGTCTACGTGTTACGAACGCGTTGTCGCTGCATTTTCTGGTGCTTATCGCTCTGGGCGGGACGTAGTTGCAATGCTGTTGGTGTACATGGTGTGCGACACTTCTCGGACCTCCAGCACCCTGTGATGCGCTGTGAACTGGACGTTGGATACTTATCGATGACAAGAGGGGCAACGCACGCGTCAAGTAACTGATCCATACACTTAGAAAAACTCGGCTGCTGACTCGGCCCTGGAATCAGCTTGGCGGCCACATACGACCACCAGGATGGAAGGTGTCTCCTCTGTTTCTGTTGCAGCGGAAGAAAACAGCAAAGCAATCCGTCTTGATAAACATCCTCTTGGTCGCTATGCGCGAATTTACATGTTCCGTCTTTCTCGGGAACACTTTGCAAGGCAGCATTCCTCGGCTATCCTCGGTGGATCTCTGCAATTATCCCTCCATTTTACTGCCGACAAACCTTGCAGCCCTATATTCCTGTGGCTCTTTGCCTTCAGTCCTGAGATAACCTGGGGAACGCGAGCATTCGGGAAGGACACCAGCACCGAAGTCTTTACGATGCTTTAGGCAGTGTTTGCTACTACAGGCAAGTGAACCGCAGGTAGCTTTGGTCCTGCCTGACACAGGAAAGTCTTCGCAGATGTCTCGCGAACCAAAGGGCTCACGAAAATGATATTCAATACTAGGGGCCCGATAATTGAGAGCACACAAGGTCACTGCGGATGTCCAATGCCCAATGTTTCGGTGTAGATCGCCTGACTACTTGTTGTGGTTCTGCTTTCTGCATGCGGCCCGCCATCTGGTGGCAAGATGTGCAACATGCAGTGCTAGTTGAATCGGGCCGTGCCCACAAATCGCTGCACCCCGTCGCCACAAAAAGAAGAAGCTTTGCAGGTCTTAACTTTGTGCATGCCTCTGTCGCTGATGCTTTCTGGTGCTGGCGCGAAACTCTTTTCCTATCTGCTTGTCGGGCCGCTGAGAGCTTCTTGATTGGGTGTCCACCGCATACCATTGCGCTTGTTGCCTGTTCGAACTCTGGTATGGGAGCATTTGTGCCTGAGGGTTCGTCCACCATGAGTGTACACGGAACCTGCCTGCATTTGAAGTTACGCTTAAATTAAATGGCTTTGGGATGTTTCTGGCTTCCGTGCAACTGACATGCCGCTTTATCTGTGAGGCGCCAGTTCAACGCGTTGCAAGACTCAGTCACGAGACCGCTCATGATGGCAGTGCTGGCAAACCTAATATACTGTTTCTTCCAGGCTGTTGTCTTGCTTTCGGCAGGACTGAGCCTGGGAGCCAGACAAGCAGAGTCAAGAGAACAGCGAGATCAAGAAACATCCACTTCCCGCTTGCACTCGGCACTCTCAAAAAGCTCGCGCAGTCCAGCTGGATCAAATGTTTGAATATCTGAAGAACGCTCCTGCCAGGGCCACTGCGAAGCACACAGGAACTCGTCTACAACTCGCGGGGCAGATTGCAAGAATGGACTTCAATCCTACCCTGCCGTCCCTGCCGCTGCCTGCCGGTGGACATTTGAACAATCACTGGCATGTCGGAGACAGGAAGGAAGGCTTCATGGAGGGGAGCATCCTGCGACTGCTTCATGTTTTCTCATCAAGTGGGCAGCTAAGCAACTGGCGCTCACTCTCTGTGCTCAGGGAAGCAGTCCATTTGGCTCAGAAATCGCTGTCTTCGCCCATCCCGGCCGAGATGTTTGATGGAGTTCAGAGTGTCCTGAGACATCGACAGTACCAGATTTACAGCTCCTCCAACAGAAACTCTCGCCAACTGTCCTCAAACTCCGAACCCGCATAAATGGCTGCTGCAGTTTAGGTCCCCGCCCCAAGCATGACACAACAAGCGTGCAAACCTTTTGACCCACATGGAGTCAGAACACAGCACCTTGCAAGATCGATTAATCTATGCAAGCATGACATGCTGCCTGAGGGGCGAACCTGGAAATGAGGCATAATCCTGGCAAGATGAAACTGGAAATGCAGAGTTTGTCGTCATCCAAATCATCATAACTTATCTTTCACTTCAATCTTGGTCGTGGGATCAACGATCAAACATCCAACAATCCAGAAATGGTTCGGATCCAGCCGTACGCCCTACGGTTATCAATGCACCTCAACGATGGCTGTTGCCCAGGCACGGTTACAAAATTCAAGTTGAATATCCGAAGGTCCGAAAAACCGAGACCTCGAGCCCGCATGCCCTTTAAACCGCGAAGCGGAATTGACATCAGTTTCAGCCTTCCGCGCCAAAAACGCATGGCCGTTCTCCCAATCTCGGTCGGTCTGCGCACTTAGTTACTTAGTTGCCTTTGCACGACCGCCCCTCTAGGATGCATAAGAGCTAAAGCAGGCTGCGTGGATTTTTCAAACAGCTCAAACAGCTCAATTCAATTGCCCGAATTTGACAAGATAAGCTCCGCAAGCACAGCAACCGTTCGGTGAGTAGACCTGAGTAGCGTGGCTACTTACTATGTGCTCTCTTGCTGATGTCAATTGAACAGCGGCAGATCTTCAGGCAGGCCAAGACAACACATGCCAGGTATACGGTATTCCGCTCACGGTGATATCTTCTTCCGGGACTCCATCAGCTTCAAGCTGAAACTTGGCCTGCTTGACAACGCACGTCTGCAACCCATGATCAGTAGCCATCTCCACTTTCTGGAAAACATGGCAGGCGTGCTATCTCTCTGGGCACGAAATAATGGTCCGTCGGCCTGAGTGCGAAGAAGTCCGTGCCCGAAACAAACACACAGAGACAGACACACAGACAGACAGTCAGAGAGAGAGAGAGAGACAGACACACGCGGACACACACACCGACACACACAGATGCAGACATACGCAGACATACACGCAGACACACACACACAGACAAACACAGACAATCAAGGACACACAAAGACAGACACAAACGCACGAACATGACTTTCAGTTCAGTCATCCTTACTTAGGTGCCCCATCAGGTATTCGCCTCGGCCCCGGCCGAAGAGGTCACAGGTTCCTGTCCGGATTCCCTCTATTCCCCACCTCTTAATCCCCTCCCCAGTGACCCCCCACCCTGAAAAGGGGCCATGAATTTGCCACCAAGTCCGACCATGAAATCTCGCCTCCTCCCCAGGCCGAGGAGGGCGACGCGAAGCGATTAAAACTACCATCTAGACTAAAGCCACACGCCCCACGCTTCACATTTGCGCACAAGGATACATGACAAGGCTGATTTGTGTCTGGGACAGGAACTGCTGATACCACCACGCATGTACGTCCATGTCGGTCACCTGAGATGTCAGGCGGTGTCAACACATTCGCCAGACCAAAGGCTGCAGACAGGGCAAAGGCCACGGTCACCTGCGGAACTTTCAGCCCATGCCTCAAGAGGAAAATGAGCACCCAGCAAAAGCGGGTAAGCGATTTGAACAATCATTGAACCGGGAAGCCCATGCTATCTGCAGAGAGGCCTGCGGCGAAGAGATGCCACAAGTTCCGGAGCCAAAAAGTGCGTGTGGACCTGCCATGGTGCGGGCTAGCTCTCCTGATGTTGTGTATATGTTCCAACAGTGTGTGCCGTCACTGAGCATCGTAGGTAGCTCCAAGCAAGGAAGGGCCATGCTGCACCAATTGGCCATTAGCACGAATAGAGTCGTAAAGCAGTCATGACGCATCATGAGGCATGAAACGGAAGCTACAGCAACAACAACAGGGGCGCAGGGACAAACACGCCCCGCTTCCAACAATTGGCAGGCCGCACCATGACATCTGGCTTTGCTTCGCACCTCGGCAATGGCTCCGAAAGCCTATCTATGTATATACATATTCACACAAACATACAAACACATGAGGATACGACTAGCCTGTCGATCAGACAGCCGTGCATGATGCATTCATTTGTTTTGAATGGAGTCTGGAAACTCATGGAAGCTAAATATTAAAGGGTAGCCAATGGTTGGCTGGCTGTGGCCGTGCTCCTGAATCACGGCCCAAAGAGGCTAGCAACCCTTCGGCTGTTTGTGTGTGGACCCACGGAAGCGACAGACAGCGACGAGAGCGACTCTGAACAAACGAGAAGTGCCGACTGTGCGCGAATTTCTCGTCTGTGCGTTGATCTCCAACGGCTTCTGATCCGACACCGGTCGGTGCAGCTCCGGCATATTCGCCTATTTTCCGTTCCGAGTGCTTTCGGCACTCCCGCCCTGGTCCGGGTGCTGATAGGGTTCCAGTGCAGAATATAGCAGAAGTAGATACAAGAGATAACCATAACTAGCCCGGCGGCTGTTGCTGAGTGGTCAGCTAATGATCCCGATGCACGTACATCGGGCAATGAATGGTGAATGATTCAACCTACAGCTCCACGATAATGCAAGCGCGCAAACTTCCACAGAACCTCTGATCCTATGATCAGCTGTACGAGTATTTGCAGATGCACGACAACTTCGTAGGGAGTTTCATTGATGACGCGAGTGAATCCGTCGGAAACGAAGCTGCCTGTACAGTAGAATAGGCAAAATGGGCCCTGAAAAGACATGATGAACCTGTTCAACACGAGTTGGAAGTGGAAGGGCTGTGTGGTAAAGATTGGCACAGTGCTCAGCAAGTGCACCTTCGTGACGCGTCGTGAGGCTAGGTGAAAAACATGCGCAGGACCATCCACAAGTCTTGATCGGAGACCAAACCCAAGAGTGAACAAGGCAGGCTATCATATGATTGTGTGCGGAGCCGTTCACAAGCGGCATCTGTTGTTTGTGATGCTGTGCCAATGCTTTGAGGATCCGGCACAAGCTGCATAAAATTGAGCAAGAAGCTCTGCGTAATGCGGCGTTGAAGTGCGTTGCCGCCAGTGAAGGAGTCGTGGACGTTGTTCGCACGATCAAAGAGAAAGCCGACAAACAGTCCGCCCAGATTTCCGCACACCGTCTCTCCTCCAACCAGACGCAAGTACCTGCCGGGGCTTAACTCGTCCTTCCAAGGCCTAAACATCCAAAATACAAGCAAACCATCTGCGAGTAAGGCAAGCGGGCCAGTCTTTGTAGAAATAAATCAAGGTGCGATCCTGAGATCGAAATGGCACACTGCAATTGGGCAAGGGCAACGACGCCCCGTCTGGCTTACTGCCTGCGAATAAGGCTGTGGCAGCATATGGGGGCTCCATGAGATCCACCACACGCACTTCCACAGACTCGTCCAACCGGCTCACAGCAGAAGCCAGGGCCTCTGGCAGGTTAAAGCAAAATCGCATCATCATGCGTGTTGGCAACTCGTGGGCTTGTTTGGCAAGGAAAGTCAGTGGAAAGGGTTTCCCAGATGTAGGGACGAGCTCCCAAACCTGCACGAACGCCACCTCTCTATGGTTCTCTATGGTCTCTCTGTGGTGAAGTTGATTGGCATTGAACTTGCGCAACGATGTGCAAGTGGACTTACGGAGAGATGTGTACGAGGGCACAGAGTTTACTATCTGGATTTCGCAGGCATGCTCCACAATGTTCCACGAATTAGGGCGAATAACTCGTGTCACGTGGAGGTGAAGACACAGAAGTTTACGTAGCCGCTATGGACTTTTCGCATGGCTACAGCCCAATCTGAGTGATTGAAAGACATCCAAACAATTCCGTCTTGTCTTGATCAGTATGGACTCGGAGTCTGTGTTTGTCGTCCGCTGAAGTGGCGAGGATGAAGCACAATAGCTGGGCAAGGCCGACGGCAGACGACGGCAGTTTGACGTCCAGTCATCACAAGTTGGGCCGCAGCAAAATTTGGAAGGAATCAACGAGACACACTGAGACAGATGCATGCGCGTCAGCATACAGCAGTTGGTTTGCTCGTTTGCCGAAATTCACGAAGCACACTTGCACATGCTACTGCGTCGAGCTTCAGAGAACGCTCCAGATCCGGAGTCAGTCACACCTATTTTCCGCTCACTCCGATCATAAGCGCTCGCCTGCGCGGCCCTGGAGTGGCCAGAGCCAACCGACGCGTGGCAGATCAGTACCTTCTGGACCTGCGCCACCAGGTCACCAGAAACCTACATCTGCCCTTGTCAGGGTCATGCAGAGATGAGTGAAATCGGCCGACTTGGACTCTGCAGAACTTCGAGATTGACCGGTACCGCCACGGGCCTTGCCACTGCGTCTCGGGTCCTGGCAAACTGCAAAGCTGCCACAAATCCCATTCACACGACCTCACCATGAGTCTAGTGCTGGAGACACGTCTTGTACGACAGTCCAGCTATGTCCCGCCGATGTACAACAAAGAAGCAGTCGCCTGGTTCAACATTCTAACACATTACATGTATAGATATAGCATTTGTCTGCATTAGTCGGCTTTCGCATCCGATGACGAACGACACTTCTGTCGGCAAGATTTCAAGAAGCCTTTCAACCATGTGCCATCATTGTGGCTGAGGGCTGCGGCATCTTAGCTCAGGCAAAAGCTTTCGGAATCTGGTTGCAACTGCACTAATTACCGAACCCCCGTGCCCTTTGATTGGCCATGCCAAGACTTTGGATAGAAAATGAAACCCAGCAACGACAAGCGGTTGTGGCGCCTAACTTCAATTTGCTCATACGCCCGTTTTGATACGTGATGATTGCGCCTTCAAGCACTGCCTGAAACAGACTGGTTGTGTTCTTTCTGGATAAGTCGAGTGATGGGCGGCTGCGGAGTTGCTCTGCAGTAGCTATGTGCAGCGACATGCTCACACACGGCCAGTCCTGATTGTGCACGGCCGTGTGGATCAAAGCTCGATATTGTCGAATCTTGCAGAATGTGATTGTCACATGGACTACCTTGCAGGCACAAGCTCGCCGCAAGTGCCGTTGAAGGAGAAGCTTTACTACATAGTACGAGTACAAGCAGAAATGCAAATCTGGGAACGTGGCTGTGGCGAAGACTTTGGCGATGAAAAGAGACAACACCAGGAACACCATCCAGAGCAGGACCTCCGATGCATAGAGCTTCCTCAGATCAGATCGCAAGGGGGACGAGTCTTCATCCTCCGAATTTTTGAGCTCGGGTCCTCCATGCCTGCCATGTCCACAACCCGAAGATCTGGATGAAGCCGAGGGTGGCAGCTATCTTGGGCCACGAACTTGAGAAACTGGATACAATACTTCACCAGGAAACACATGGAAGCACTTAGCACTGTGTAGCCGACCACCAAGAGCACTGCAAAGACTCCAGCCAGTCCACACCTTCAAAAGCTTTATGCTTTTCGGACAAAGTGAGAGCACCTCTGAGCGCTTCACCAGCCATAGTCCATGTCAGAGCGATGGCTTGCTCAATCCTGCTTGCCGCTTGCCACTGCTTGCGGCGCTGGCATCAACCCGGAACCACCATCCGCCTGTCTCGATAGCCACCACGCTCTCGGGCCTGGGCTTGGTTTTCGGCATTACGTCCTCCTTTTGTATCTGAGAGTCGAACAGCGAGTCGTGGAACTGCTCCACTGACGCCCCGTGCCTGGCACGAGGTGGAGCATAGAGAAAGAGCATGCTGTCCAAAAGTCTCCGACTGAGCTACTAACATGGTGTCGGCCGGGCTGAGCGCCTGTGTCAAACGAGATTACGGGCCATCAACACGAAAAAGCGGTCGGTGATGGATAAGTCTTGCTCTCACCCATCCAGCCATGTACAGTGGCAGCCCGGCGGCAGCACTTGCAATTGAAACAGCGCTGGCAGGAGAAGCCAAGTTGGCGTGCGATGCAAACATACCCTGAAGCATAAGGGGCATTGTTGCAACAAAAATCGGGGCTGCGCATGCTCGGCAGGCAGCCGCCTGAACAAATCAGGAATCCTCACCCATATCGTGCTGCTTGCCACAGGTAGCTCTGGTTGCTCAATGCAACTCGAGGAGCACTTTGTCTTGTGCTAGTGTGTTCATGCAGCGGAAGAGGCCGATCAATTGCTCATGCTTCGCCAGTCCGACACAAGGCCGACTTCATGCAATGGCTTGTTGGCTCTGGGCGGGGTTTGGTGGGGTGCATGGGAGAATCGATTTGATGCCGGCTCATTTACAGTAAAAGTTTTGCATCATGCATCTTCCAAGTTGAGCATATTTGAAGAGTACTTCTACTTCTGCTGCTTCTGCATTCGCATCTTTCGCTCCCCAGGCCAGGCGAGCGCCTGCAAGCAGCGAAGTCTCCGAGATTGGATCCGCATCCGGTCAGCGGGACGAGCGCTGTGAGCCCTTCGCCCAAGGCTTGGGGTGATTTAGCAGACAGCATAGGTTGTCTAGGGCTGAAAAGGGGTACAAGAATCTGTGAATCTCTCTGCTACGATGAGTCTGCATCCGTGCGATGCGAGGGTAGAGACGGTATGAGTGAGAGGCATGGACAGGTGATCTTGTCTTGTAGCCTTCGAATTGGGATAAGGGGCAAATATCTGAGGCATGTGCCGTGAATCGTCCTTCAAAGTCGACGGGCAATTGAGCCAGGCCGAGCATTCAAACACAGAAATCGCGCGTGCGCGCTTAGGGGTACTCGGGGGAAGATGTGAACAAGGTTGATCTGGCACTCCTTCACTGTGCACTCCGCCATTTTTCGCAGTGCCGGAATTCCAATATGTTTATGGCTGTGCACTGTCAGTAAGATAATTCAAGAGATGCTGCCGTCGCAGGGCAGGACAAGAAATGTCAGGACACGCTTGCTCCAATCATGAATTGAAAAAGTTTTGCGATCATTGAATCAAAGGCCAAAGATTTGCTCGACAGCGTCCAGACCTGACCATGCAGTGAAGCATTCAAATCTGCCTTTTCTCGACATCAGCCTGAAACGCCACGGTGCCTGTTTCATTCTCGGCAGCGATGATTCCAATCGCAGCAAACATGGCAAAGCGCCCATTGTTGATTTCTCGGTTTCGCCATTCGAGGTCATACCTGACGGCCGGGCACTGCCTCTCCAGCTAGCATGGCGCTAGATCAACTGTATCTGCATCCAAGCTACTGCCCCACGTTCTTTTCAACGAGGCCCAAAGGATCACCAAAGTCGCCTGGCTTTTTTGAATTTTGGGTTTGCGGTCGATGGGCCAGGCGGGCCGGTCCATGCCTTGCCGTACTTAAGCAGCCAAAGGCAGAGACAAACGTCTATACATCATCATCAAGTCGCCTGGCTCTTTGCCCTCTTGTTGCTTGAACTTCCCTGTCTCCAGGTAACCTGCCAACGGTCTCGTTGTATTCAAGGGTTGCAGCAGTGTGTGCATAAGCCTCCGAGCGCTATGAGGAGAAGGAAACCCACGCCACCCGGTCCAGACGAAATGGCTTCGATTCCACGAGGCACATCATCAAACCTCAGGCAGTTCTAGGGTACTCGAAACCAAGCCCAGCTTTTCAGCAACGCAAGGGCGGCACCCAGGAAAGGTCACGTAATGCTGGAACACAGCACCGAGAGCAGCCATCATCGCCTTGCGAACTATCGTGACGCGCACGTCTATTTCCTTCAATGCCTTCGACGGCTGAGAAACACGCAACCCTGCCGTGCTTCAACTCCGCTGTCCGATACCTGTCAAGATTCGAACTTGGAAACAGAGCATCACGCGTTGGAGTGGACACGAAGCGAGAAGCATGCGAAATCAGATGCCGCCACCTCCGGAAGATTGCCTCATCCCCTGTCAACGACTCTCTCTCTCTCTCTTCGCTTCGCTCTCGCTCTCGCTCTCGCTCTCGCTCTCGCTCTCTCTCTCCCGGGCATGGGGACGGGTCAACGCACACGGGCATCATGCCCACCCGTCGTGTTGACGGACACGGGGGGTGAAAAAGAACGGTGACATCGCAAGGCTACTCTCTCTCTCTCTCTCTACCGGGCGTGAGGGCAGAGCAGCGTCCCAGGCTCTGACCCTCGTGCGCAGCGCACACCCGCAGTTCACGTGTTCTCTCTCTGTCTTTCTCTCTCGCTTTGCTTCGTCTTCTTCAGCAATCTTCAGCACAGCCAAGTACCAGAACATGGAGGAGTAGGAGTAGGAGTAGGGTCTGGAACCCGAGTGTGTTGCACTCCTTGCGTACAGCATTTCAAGCCTTGGCAGCACAGGGTTCAGCAGGTCTTGTTCCGACATATCTCTGTGCACTTGGGGCTCTCGAGCCGGGCACATGTGATGGCGAAGCTTCAACAGCAAGCCTTGCGCTAAGCGCCGGGGTGGCGACTCCGCCAATCCACCCAGGTCCGCCAAGCGAGGTTCGAGTTCTTCACAGCATCCGGCAAAAGAAGTAGTAGTAGTTGATGTCGTACAGTAGTAGTGCAACAGTAGTAGTAGCAGTACTCGCAGCACAGCAGAAGTAGCAGCAGCAGCAATAGTAGTAGTAGTAGTCGTCGTAGTCGTAATAGTAATAGTAGTAGTAGTAGTAGTAGTAGTAGTAGTAGTAGTAGTAGTAGTAGTAGTAGTAGTAGTAGTAGTAGTAGTAGTAGTATATAGTAGTAGTAGTAGTAGTAGCAGTAGTCTCCGGCGGGTACACCGTCGCACCCGAAGTCTGCCGGATCTGGCCAGACTGGCGATGCGCCTTTCAATGCATTTTCGGGCCAGACTGCGACCCCAACGACCCCCACCACAACACCTGCGACCTCTACCCAAGCGAAACCGGCTCCAGCTAGCCGATTTTCCACCAAGGAGACCATCCCGCAGACTCCAGCCCCGGGCACCACCACCTCATCTCCCCTTGTGGATGCACCCTCCACACGCGAGGAGGTCAAATACCAGGGCCCGGTCACTACGACCAAGCTAGTGGAGTACAGTGTCAACCCCTCTCCAGAGCAAGAGGCAAGTCAGCTGCCCAAGCGAGATCAGATTGTCCATATATGTCAATCCGACCAGATGCTGGAGTGGGTTCACGCCTTCGCGACCATCTCCATTATGAAGGAGCAGGCCATAGTGGGCGGCCTCACTGCCTCCGAGCAGGTCTACCTGTGGACCAATCGGCTTCGGGCACTAGGAAAAGTGCCATGGATCTTTGCCCCGATCAAGAAAGTCGCCACTGACAAGGATGCCAACTGGCTTGACATCACGCAAGCGAGGCTCATGGTCGGGGCCAATGGCCAATTCACACTATCAATTGGCCAAGATGATCGCTACACCGAGCTCAAGTCCACCACGACCTACTATGGCATAGTGCACGCCCTCTTCCAGAAAATGTGGGATCACTCGGACATGAATGCATTGCTCGAAACGGACGACAACTTCGAGATTGTGGCCTCTACCTTCAAATGCATCTACGACCAGTCCTCAAGAAAGAGTGGCGGCCAAAATCGTGCCATTTTCTACCAGAACCGGGATGGACAAGTTGTCCGCAAGCTTCGTATCGAGCATAACAAGGGCGACACGGCCACCTACCAATGGCACCGTCAGCGCGAGCTGCGCGAGCAGCGCGAACAGCGGGACAAGCGCTCTGGAGAAGAGACACAGTCTCACACAGACAAGCGCCACAGGGACGGTGACGCCTGGAACCGAGGAGGTTGGTGGAATCGGGGATCGGACTCTGGGGCCAGTGGCAGCCGCTCCTGGCATCAGTGAGCTCTGCCCACGACCAATGGTGCCAATGGCAGACTACGCAATAAACTGCGGAGGCCATGCCTGCTTTTCCTTTTTCGTCTCTTCCGGAACGGACTGACAGCCTTTCTGCCGGATGCCGCAGCTGTCAGTTGGAAAACAAGCCCTAGCCTGCCGCCGGTCGCGTTACTGCTGCTCTGCTATCCGCAATGCCGAATCACTATCCATGTTCAGGTACATACAACGATCTGAAGCTTGATGCCTAGCAGCCTGCAAACTCGCTTTGGCTGATTCCTGCCAGTTAGTTCAAAGCCTGTAGGCCGCCAACATCCAAAGGTCTTTGACCTGGGCTGATCAGCTATAGGGTCTGAGTCAGTTTCACACCAAGTGAGTGCACCGCGGCAATCGCCCGCTATGTGCTGAGCCCGCTCGCACAGCGTTCAATTGCAAAATAGTAGTAGTAGTAGTAGTAGTAGTAGTAGTAGTAGTAGTAGTAGTAGTAGTAGTAGTAGTAGTAGTAGTAGTAATTAGTGGTAGTGGTAGTGGTAGTGGTAGTGGTAGTGGTAGTGGTAGTGGTAGTGGTAGTAGTAGTAGTAGTAGTAGTAGTAGTAGTAGTAGTAGTAGTGGTAGTGGTAGTGGTAGTGGTAGTGGTAGTGGTAGTGGTAGTGGTAGTGGTAGTGGTAGTAGTAGTAGTAGTAGCAGTAGTAGTAGCAGCAGCAGTCGTACGGTGGATGGACAAAATCTTGCACCACCTGCACATGCATTCTTCAAACTTAACATTGGCAGATATTGGCAGCTGAGACTGCCTGAGAGGTGCAAGATTTCGGCCATTGGAACAAATCTGGTCTCTAGCCTTTCACAGCCAATGCTAAAAAGGGGGTGCAGGGAATCATGAAATGACGCCACCGAAAAGTGATGCAAGATGTTGTCCATCCACAGTCCCTTTCGGTGAGTGTTGCTTGGTATGTTGTATGAGCATGAGGTATTGCCAGTGTGAGGCCGGTTAGGCGGCCTTTGAGCTGGCATGAGAGCACGCTTAGCCGCAAAAATACAGTTTTCTTCAGGTGGGAACACCGCTCCTGTAGATGTTTGGGCTAGCGAGTCAAACCGCTTTTCGGAGCGGTAATGAGCGGTATAAGGCGAACTGCTCCCGGCCGGGCATGCCGCCCTCGAAACCGGTGCGGGTGCTGGCCGGTTAACACTGCCGAAATGCTGAAAAATCCGTTCAGAATCCAAAAAACCTCTGATTTTCTGCAAAACGAGCAAATACGTACAAAATGACAGTCAACACTCAATCAACACTGCCAACATGCGGGAAAATCCTGGCGTTCTGGACATTAAGAACCCAAAAAACCTCAGTTTTCCCTTAAAACGACTGAATTGTGGAATGCGCTCGTTACTGGTTTTCCCACGGTTTTGGTAGTGTTGACTGTAGTATTGACTGTAGTGTTGACTGTCATTTTGCATGTGTTTGCTCGTTTTGGAGGGAAATACACGTTTTTCAAGCTTCTGACTGTCCAGAACTCGAAAAGTCTGGATTTTCCAGCATTGGGTAGTGTTGACTGCAGGGTTGACTGTCGATTGTCGCTGAAATTCTGCAAGGTCCAGGCCTCCAGGCCCTGGTGCTCCCACCGACTGCCTCCTTCAAGGTGCAAGCCCACCCAGTCGCTCGCCCGCTGGTGACAGTCAGTAGCACCGAGGTTGGGCTTGGTACCGGAACACTTTCTTTCAGTTAATAGTCCGCTGAAATAGGATGGAGTGGAATCGCTGTGTAGTGCATCCTGAGTCCAAGCACCCTAGAAAAGGGTGAGTCACACTGTCAGGTTCCAGTCAAGGGACATGATATTGGTAGCATTGCAAAAGATACGGTAGTATGGTAGTAGTAGCATTGCTACTACTACTACTACTACTACTACTACTACTACTACTCCTGCTGCTGCTGCTGCTGCTACGACGATGACGACGAGTACTACTTCGACCAAGGCTATGACTCATCGTCACTACCACGACTACCCACTTCCACGAATCCTGATGCTTCTGGAAAGGGTTGGTGGCATGATCCTTCAGGGCGGGAGGGGTGGTGGTACACCTCTCATACTTTTTTGGGGGGTCGTGGCACACACGTGCTGCTTCGGCAGGAGAAGGAGGGGGGGTGTGGTGGTGACCCCTCCGAGGCTGGGTCGGCTCAGACCGCGTGCGGCACAACTCTGTCGAAAGCAACGGCATGGATGCGGCTTAAACTTACGAACTCACAGCTCAAAGTGGCAGCATTCTTCTGTCAGGCCTTTGCAGAGATTCGCAGGATCCCAAAAGCCCAGTGGAGGTGTGGCTCCCACCTGCCTGCAAGTTGGCTGTGCATGCAGTCTGATGCATCACCTGTTTGTGGCAGTGCGCTGGAATATACATGTTATGCAGCGTGCAAGCGCGAACAGAGGACAAGGGTCAGCGTACGTTGGGAAAAATGCCACTGCTCGGCTCATGTCAAATCGAAAGCAAGTGTGCCCGAAGAGACGATTGAGCAACCCAGGCCCCACTTGCCGCAAGCAGACCTTGTAAGAAACAAATGCCTCAAAACTGAGTGCTAACAGCCAAGCTGTGGAGAAAGCTGCACGTAGAATGTTCCTCTTATCTGAGCTCTGGTGCTGGCTGCCCTTCCGGAGAAGTCGCCAAACATGTGTTGCAGCGCGGAGGGACGGAGGGGCAGAGAGAGGGAGAGAAAGAGATATATAGAGATAGAGACAGGACGCGAAAGCCAGATGAGAGGTTTGAGCACTGTACCAGCTCTGTCTCCTACCGTCTGTCCAGGAAGCCTTGACAACGCCATCAATGTAATACTGTGATTAGCACGTCTGAGCTCTTCCAGAATAGCACTGGAAACATTTCCTATGCCCAATGCTGGCTGCCCTCGGTTCGTCTCCTACTATGCAAAGGACCCCTGCCGCTGTCGAGCAGACTGAATCAGGTCTCGGCATACCATGCAGCAACAACGCGTAAGGCTTGGGCTTGGTGAGGTCGAACCCCTTCGGTGCTTCCTGCCAGCTCTCTGGAAGGCTACGGAAAGGAGTAGGACTAGGATGCTATGGCTATGGGTGTCCGGTCGACTTCAGCAGGAGCATCGTCAATGTGAGCTTGGAAGCTGGTGCTCTGTCACTCTGCTTTTCTCCAGCATGCTCTGCTTGCAGAGGATCGTTTCCTCGTCGGGTTCCACCTCATGTTTGCCACCTGTTCCTTCCTTCCGTAGGGACAAGAACTCTCAGCTCGCTGAGACAAACACCAACCATCCATCCATCCATGAGTTAACTGAAGGGAGTCGCTCTGGAATCTACATGAGCAGCCAGTTTGAAGCCGAAACCTTTGCAACTCTGTTGCTCAACCTCGGCTTTTGTGTGGTGCTGGTCAACCAGTCGTCCAAAGTCGAATAGATCTTTCGCAGAAGAGTTTGTGAGACGAGGAACCTGACTGCAGTACAACTTGCCTCACTCACCTGGATCACTCTTTGTCGGCTGGCTTCCCTCTGCTTCCGGATGCGGCTGCCATGGATCGAAGTCAGATAACTCAGGCTAATGGACAAAGGGAATGGGTTTTGGGCATTTAATGGCGCCGCTCGCCTGCTGAGGTGAGAATCCAATGTCGAAGGCAGGCAGCCAAACTGCATGGAAGGGACAAACGCTCAAGGGGTTGCACCTCGTCTGCGCTCTCTGTTGGCGCTTCGCTCTCCTTTACAACCCAGCACAAGCTGGAAGCAGAAGCGCTACAGGCCCAGTCAGTTCGTGCACGAGAAAGAGTACTGCACGCAGCAGTACCAAGTCTCAAGCAAGAAACAGTGTTGAGTTTGTGCCCATATGCTCACCACTGGCACCTCAGTCGCAGTGCTCGTCGTTGATGCCGCCGCCTGCGGTGTTGATACCGTGCAACACCAGCTGAGAGAGTGGCTGATCCACACTGCTCGTGGATTCGGAAACATTTCAGCAACTGATTGTTGGGCCTCGGCATCTGCTGCTTTCTCGTCTGGAGTCGCAGCTGCCTCACACACTTCACACGCAGAGGAATCAATGGAGCGTGGTCTGTGCATCGCGAACGGATCATACATGTCGATGTTGCATACTATACATCATACTACTCATGTCGTGGCACGTGTCTCACTTATTAGAACGACAAAATTAAGCAGTCATCATACTAGCTGCTTTTGAGACGAGCACGACCGCCCATAAGCCCTGAATCCTTGACATATATGCGCATACATATAAGTTACATATATATATATACACATATTATACCACTTCAGCTTCAGCAGTTCTGACAAGCTCGCACTACAATGTACTTCTACCTGCCCCATCGCGTGCAAGCTGTTAGCCTCTGTCTGTATTTGAAGTCCCTTTTCATTCTCCGAGTCAAGCTCCTGCCTCGACAGGCTCTGCGGCGCGCGTGACGCGTCCCACGCAAACCTGAGCTAGCCCCTGGCTTTCAAGCAACTCTGTGCACGAGTCGCCGCACTTAGCAGCACGCAGCCAGGGCTGCCGTTGTGGCGGCACCCACGAAGCTCATCAGGCCAGACTCACCTGACCGAAGTGGCTCGCCATGGCCACACCCAAATTTCCAATTTCCACGCCTTGTCCAAGAGCTCGGACAGACGGATTCGAGACAGGCGCCTGCCAGTGTAGGCGTTATTGAATGGCAGCCAACATGTGTACTGCGATTTGTTACCAAGGAACCACGCGGGGGGTTGAGGATGGCGACGACAGGGAGGGAACAAAAAGAACTCCGGGCACCAGACCTTGGGACTTCTTGTTGCAAATTGCTGTAAACGAACCGATTGCTATCTTCGTGCCCTCATCTGAGTCACACGCATAGACCTGCCCCAGCCACCAAAGCAGCGGAACCTGAGGCCACTCCGGATGGCCAAGACACTTGGGACTTGGGATCGCGGCTGCGGCGTTGCCTCTGACTCGGCGCCCCATGACGAACGTTAAATGGACTACCCTACACCACTCTTGAGCTTCAAATCCAACCGAGGGCCGTCAGATGTATGCACGCACGGTCAAGGAATGTCCAAGCCAACCTCGTGTTGGCTCAAGCTTTTCTAGAACAGGCGAATCCCACGTGCAGTTTACGATCAGCAGGCATTGAATCTGGCGTCACTGCATAAACGGTGTGCTTGCACATGAATTGGAGGGTGCATCCCAAATTACACATGAATTAGGGCCATGGACATGCTGACAGCCAGGCACCATTCGGAACGAAGCGCCGTGGCTATGACTATGACTATGATGTCAATGTAGTCAATGTAGTCGATAGCACGAAATTCTCAACACGGGTAGGCCGGAGGCTCGATTTAGAGGCCTGGCTGCAGAATCTAATTGTCGTTTCGTTTCGCGTGGATTCAGTCTGCATCAGTCTGCCATGATGGCATCCATCGTGTCGGAGTCCACATTGAAGTACCTGGCAACATCTGGCGGATCAGCCTGCCCGCAAGCTGAGGCGTCCACAAAGATTTCGACAGCTGGGAGCACTCATGCTGGAGTGTCTGCTTCGCAGAAACACGGCACGCGGGGTCGTATCGCAACATTGAATCCTGCCAGGTGCTCTTGGCAAGTGCTTCCTGAAAGTAGCCGACGAAAGCAAGGTGCAGCAAATCTGCAACGACAGCTCGTGTCCAGAAGCCGCACGCCAGCCTGGAATGATTGATCTCAAACCTAAACGCTCCTCATGCCTGACATCTCTCTTGAGAACTGAGTGGCTAGCAGAACCAAGCTGCGATGCAATGTTCCGAATTTCCGTCCAAGGCCGACGCCTCCACCTGATGTCAGTGTTTTTGCAAGTCACAGGAGTGTTCTGTCTTCTCTCTACTTCTGTTCCACGTAAACTACCTGGGCTTTGATTAGTGCCCATACGCAAACCGTCCTGCGCGCCACCCCACCCCACCCACCTACCTACCCACCCACCCCCCGCCCACCTCTTGCCCAGCCTTCCAACCTTGCTCTCCACCACAGGCACTGTCGCAGGGCTCATCCCCAAGCACGCTCACTTACCAATGTCTTTTGCTTGACTTTCTGTGGTGGCTGCTGGTGACCCATGCTGGACTGTGGTGGACTGCTGCCAGGGCGGGTCTTTCCATACTCGCTGGCGGCAGTTCGACTGATAGTTGAAGCAGCACATACACAAAGCACTGGGACTGTCCTGAATATGTTCTGAATGCAGGCCCTTTAGCCTGTATGCCATCTGGTTGTGTTGACAGTGATTGCTGATCATCTTCCAGAAAGTAACCTGCTTGTACGACATGAGACACCCAGGACATGACAATAATGTGACAATAAAACTTCTCCCAGAACAAGCATCCTGTGATATCCTGTGGACTGCTTGCCAAGAAGCTGAGGGAACGTCGGCTTGAAGTCTGGAAGGCTCGAAAGCCCAGGCCAGTCAGCCTGTCAAACTATCACGACGTGGGGATCTTCATCGGAGTATTCTAGAGTAGCTTCCCAGAGCACGATGAGCCACGTCCACTTCACTGCCACGGGAACCGGCAGCCTATGCTCATGCAGCCCACTTAAGGGAAAGGCAACAAATTATCAGTCGCAGGGCCATGACATGCTGGCATCATCAACACTAGTGTTCCGGTCTTGAGCGAAGGACGCTACTGCAGTCTCTACTAGCCACGAAACCTGTCACAATCGGACCTTACACCGACTAACGCGCATACACATTTTGCAGAAAGTGCGATGAGCACGTTGTCTCAGGCCTCCGTTGGCGTTCCGAGCTTTCGGAAGATCTGGAAGATAGTGTCGATTTCGCTGTCCCCATGGAAAAGCGCGGCACCTTAGTCTCGGCATGTCAGCTTTCGCGACACGACCAGCTACAAGTTAGGGACCGCACCAGTTGCCATTTCGCCAAGGATGCATCCAGCACTCCAGACATCCACGCCTGAAGTGACAATACAAAGTGCTGCTCAGAATTCCACGGAACTTCCAAGCAAGAAATCTGAGACACGGAGAGACATCTTTCTTAGACCACAGGTCGGCCAGTCGGCTGCAGTCTTCCATGCGAGGCGCTGTGTCACCAGACACGAACTTCGATAACTTCAACACCGCAAACAAAGAGGACGGCACATGGATTCCGCCAGAATTGCAGGCTGCAGACGCCGTATGCCCACGAATGGCCCTGCGAACAGAAAACCCCCAAACAACACGCTGCGATCAAGCCGTAGCCAACAGGACGGACAGCGGATGAGAGTGAAAGGACGCGCACCTTGCATATTTCAAGTTGATAGATGCATTCACCGAGCTTGCTGAGTCTTGCCAGACGAACCGAAGCTCCAGCCTTTTTCGGCTTGCTCGCAAAGTTCATCAAAGTTCACTTACTTTCCCTAAGTGTGTGATGGACTTAGGTGTTGCAAATTATTCCCCAGCATCCTCGAGCCAGGTAATCTTCACTGATAGGAAAGGAGCTAAGTACATCAAGCAACTGCGGACGTCCAGTGTGCACTAGCTCCTATATCCCACCACCATCCCCGGATCTCCACCAGGACGATAGTAGTACAAAAGTAGATAGCTAGCGAGCTAGCCGAGCGACGACCAGACGAACAAGCAACACAGCTAGCACGGACGTTCTTTTGTCTGGAGTGGCAACTATCCCAGGTTGCTTGGAGATAACTGATAGCCTTCGGCTATCTATCCCCAGGGTGGGCAGGGTGGGTACTTCAAAATTACCCCCCCTGATGGGGGACTTTATCCAGAATGGCCACGGTCACACACCGTCGTAGCCATTCCAAGTCACAGCTATCCTGTCTTCGCATGTCAGAGGCAACTCTCCTGCGAGCGACGATAGCGAACGAAACTTCGTTTCTAGCGAAGCTACCTTCGATAGCTTCGAGTAGTATCCGCTTCTTGTCCTTCTCCTCGTCCTCGACTATCACGGCCAGGGAGGCGATAGCCCGGTTCTCGCCGAACCTCGCCTTGAACTCGCCGAGGGTCATCCTCTCCATGAGGCCTTCCTCGACGTCCTCGTCGAACTTAGCCCGCACAAAATCCCTGTGGTCGCTAACCGAGGAATAATTCGGGACCCATGCTAGCGCCGGCTCCCAAGGGGCGTTGTCTAGCCTCCAGGAGGATTGCTCCTCGAACACGTGCGGTGTTCTGGGTAGCCCCTCCAATATCCCAAGTGGGAGTCCCTCCTCGGCCCGACGGAGGAAGTCCCTATCCGGGTCGCCTGCCGCCTCGAGGATCGCACGAAGTAGCCGTAGACGAAGGGGCTGCCCAGGAGGAATATCCAGTAGGCCTGGTTCGCTGAGGTCCTGACCTTCTATCCAAACTTGCAGGAGTTGCAATAGCTCCTCGTGTAGTTGGCTATCCCGGACGAGCTTGCAGGCCGACTCGCCTCCCATAGCCATTCGGAAGGCCTCCTTCTCCAGCTCGTTCTCGGATCCCACTCGCTTGGTTACCATCTCCCGGATCTTAGCCCTCAGCCAGTCCCAGGACTCGCCCGCGGCATGTCCACGAGAGTGTCGGGGCCAGCGCCCAGGAGAGCATAGCCCGCCACCGTCGTGGAACTCCTTTATCCCGTCGTTTTGATGGCATCGGCGGGGGGGTCCCGTGCCACCATGTAGCCGTGGGCCCTCTGGTTGGTTTGTAACATAGTCGAGGTCGCCGGAATTCACCTTATCCTGCACAGTCGGTACCCCCACTCCGGAGGCAGTCGGAGCAGTAGCCGTGCAGGTTGCCAGGGCCAACTGTGCTAGCCAGCGGCAGAAGTTCGAGGGCCACTCGCCAAGCGTCTCCTTAGCCAGCATGGGGCTTTGCGGCGTCGAGGAGGTAGCCGCCGTCGGCAAGGGGCCCAGATAGTAGCCATCATTGTCGAAAGCGGGGAGGCCCTCGTGCACGGTAGCCGGCATTTCCAGAGGCGACTTGAGTAGCAGTCGTGTCGGTTTCGCCGAGGGTGCCCCGAAGTTATCCAGGTGCAGGGCCACCGAACGTAGCCCGAGGCCAACTAGCCGTGCATGAGCCTCCCATTGCCACATGCTGGCCGGTCGCCGGCCTTTGTGGGGGCCCGCCGTCATAGCCCCCAGGTCTTCTGGCTGCTCCAGGACGAAGAAGGTAGCCGAGGAAACCGCTGCACTAGCTATTTCAAAAGAAAAATCAGCAAAAATGTTGCTAAGAATAGCCCGGTCTCTCTCCTTGGCCGTGAGTGTAGCCAATCCTCTGGGCTCGTCAAAGCTTCGGACTGGCCGGGGACCTTTGCGGTTGGCCGAGCTCGCCCTAGAGAACGTCGCCACAGGGGGAGAAATAGCCACGATGTCGTAGTGGCCCGATTGAACTTTGTGGAGGTACCTCGCCCTCTCCTTGGAAGTAGCCAGGTCGATGGGCGGACTCCTCGCCAGATCCACACAACATATATCTATATCGAGCTCGTAGGAAGAGACTAGCCGGCGGAGGTGGCTTTGGAAGCTACCTAGCCTTTCTCTTCCCGAGAAGAGGTAGAGAGCTTGTAGCCGCCGGTGTGGAGGTGTCGCCTCAGGTGTAGCCGAAGTAGCCGGCGCTGGCTCCGGGAGTCAGTTAGCCGCTGTCGACGGCGTAGCCGCGCCGGGGCAGTTGATAGCCGAATGCGGTCCCCGACATTTCGTGCAGACATGCACGAAGTGGCACTTATCCCCCTTCTTGCAGCCACCTTTCAAATTAAACCGAAAACAAATCGGCTTATCATCTTCGGTGCGATGGAAGGTGCCGGTCTTAGCCTTCTTGTTGCTATCCTTGCCGTCCTTGCCCTTGCCTCTGCCCTTGCCCTTCTTGTTGGGCTTAGCCGGCTGGGCGCTGGTACTATCCCAGTTCCAGGGCTGCGGCCTTTTAGCACAGAGGGACAACGGAGTCGTGAAGTGCCGCTCCTTGGTAGCCGCGTCCTTCCAGGACTGGACTAGCGCGTCCGCGAAGGCTATCCCCTTGAGGACCATCTGCTTGTAGGCCTGCTTCCGGATAGCGTTCTCGTAGCATAGCACCAGGGTCCACGGGGGAGCGAGACTTCCGCTAGCCTCGTTGGAGCGTAGCCCGTAGCAGAAGTCGCCGAGCAGATAGTCCTTGTATTTCTCAAAGAGCTGGAAGTCGATATCCTTGAGCTCTGCTCGCCCTGGATGCTGGAGGCCTATCATGAGAAGTGCATTTTGCATGACTGTTAGCCGCAGCCGTAGCTGTTCCGGCCCGGATGGCATCGCCCCTTTCGAGGTAGCCTTCTTGAGCACGAGGGCGGTGCCTTTGCTATCCCACTGGGGAACTAGCACATCCGGGTCTATCTCGTCTCTGGACAGCACCTCGTTCAGGGGCTCCGCCCTGAACTCGCCCGTCTCTAGCTCGTGCAGCTTTCGCTCAATATATTCCTTAGCCGGAATATGCTTATCCTCGGGCTCGCCAAACTTCTGCGAGAAGGACTGGCGCATAGCCATGTATTCCGTTTGGGGGATGGGCTTGGCCCATTCCCGGACCTCGCTAGCCGCTTCTCTATCCGCCTGCTCGCGGGTTCTGGCCTGCGCGGCTCTCCATGCAACCACGAAGGCAGCCGCTAGCGCCCTGTTTGTTAGTGAGCTTTCTGGCTCTATCGAGAAGTCCTTGGCTAGCACCGACTTGAGGTCGGCTTCGTCCTTGAAACTCGCCGAAAACTTCGCTATCGTGTCTATCCCGGCTTTGAACAAAGTAGCCTGGGAGGTATCCGGGACCCGATTCTGGGTCAAAAGATAGCGAAAATCCGTGGAGCCTTTCGCTAGCTCCGCTGGGTCGGGCGGTGAAGCCATTCTGGACTTAGCCCGCCAACGGGCTAGCTACCTTTCGGCTACTGTCGTTCTTGAAATCAAAAGCTCTAGCCATGTGGTCGTTCAGCAGGGCTTCCCCCCCCCTAGCCGGAGAGATGGGAAGGAAGGAGTATCAACCCGAGACCCCGGGCCCCCCCCCCGTGGCCGGCTTAAACAGGATATAGTCGCCAGCTGAAACTGTGGGTTTTCATTGCATACTATAGACGTAGGTATATCGCGATTGTACTGGACCGACGTCTCTCTATACATACTCAATACAAGTATAGAATCTTTCGTCTCGCCTCATCGACATTGGTGGGGCTCCTTGGAATGTAGACAGACGGATCAAGAAAGGGTGGAGATTCCCCCCAACCCTCAACGAAAACACGGAGAAAGTCCCTCCAAATCATTCAGCTGATTCCTAGCAGCGAGCTCCTCTACCTCCCTGTAAGTCTCCATCTCCTCTGACGATAAATGAAGGGAGCTCGCTGCTTCGTCATCCGCAAGTCCGCAAGAAATGAGCTTCTTATCCCCAAAAGGGTAAGGAAGAGGTCCCTTGGCACATCCTCTACCGCAGCATCTCAAAGGAGCAGAGAACCCTTCCAACTTACGGGAAAAAAAGAACTCCGGCTGCCTCTCAGTCGACAAGAAGAGAGAGGAGCTCCTTGTCGTCCCCTCTTCCTCCTCAAGGGATAGAAGAGAGATAGCTTTCAAGAAGTGAGGACTGAGCTGTCCGGGTTTCGTGTGCGATGCTGAAATGTCGTGGCTGAGCCCGCGCTAAGGCCAACGCGGCCGCCGATCGTTCTGATCGATATGCGGCTTCCAGGCCAGCGCTTCGAGCGAGAAGTCGCCGGCAGACTCTTCGGCGGCTTGGTCTCAATCTTCACAAGAAGAGTCTGATCCTCCCCCTAGCCTTCAATAAGACATGAGCAGCCCTCTACCCCATCCTCTGAACTAGCTTCCAAAAAAATCCTCTGCCTCATCCTCGACAAGAAGAGACTAAGAGCAATCTAAAGGGGCAGAAGAAAGCGCCATCTCAACAAAGCAAACAGGCCGCTCCAACTTCACGAGAAAGAAGAGGGCTCCGTTTACCCCTCGGCAAGAAGAGACCTCCTTTCTTTCTTGAAAAGGGGAGGACGCTCAAGAAGAAAGGGTGGAGCTCCCCCAATTTTCAAGTAGAGACATCTGGTCATCCCTCAGCATTTAAAAGGAAAAGACCTCATGCTCCAAAACACAAGAAGGGAGTCCCAAGGTGATTTGTGGCAACAGAAGAGAGCATCCTTCTTACCTCTTGGTATGTCGCCTTTTCGTCTTAAGAAGATTGAGGAGACCTCGCTCCTAGCAAGAAAGGATAGAGCTCCCCTAGCTTCCAAAAAAAAGATTTTCTACCTCATCCTCCACAAGAAATCACTGAGAGCTTCCTCCCACCATCTCCTCTGACGATAAATGAAGGGAGCTCGCTGCTTCGTCATCCGCAAGAAATGAGCTTCTTTTCCCCAAAAGGGTAAGGAAGAGATCCCTTGGCACATCCTCTACCGCAGCATTTCAAATGAGCAGAGAACCCTTCCAACTTCACGGGAAAAAAGAACTCCGGCTGCCTCTCAGTCGACAAGAAGAGAGAGGAGCTCCTTGTCGTCCCCTCTTCCTCCTCAAGGGATAGAAGAGAGATAGCTTTCAAGAAGTGAGGACTGAGCTGTCTCAATCTTCAAAAGAAGAGTCTGATCCTCCCCTTAGCCTTCAATAAGACATGAGCAGCCCTCTACCCCATCCTCTGAATTAGCTTCCAAAAAAATCCTCTGCCTCGAGGATTCGACAAGAAGAGACTAAGAGCAATCTAAAGGGGCAGAAGAAAGCGCCATCTCAACAAAGCAAACAGGCCGCTCCAACTTCACGAGAAAGAAGAGGGCTCCGTTTACCCCTCGGCAAGAAGAGACCTCCTTTCTTTCTTGAAAAGGGGAGGACGCTCAAGAAGAAAGGGTGGAGCTCCCCCAATTTTCAAGTAGAGACATCTGGTCATCCCTCAGCATTTAAAAGGAAAAGACATCATGCTCCAAAACAAGAAGGGAGTCCCCAGGTGATTTGTGGTAGCAGAAGAGAGCATCCTTCTTACCTCTTGGTATGTCGCCTTTTTGTCTTAAGAAGATTGAGGAGACCTCGCTCCTAGCAAGAAAGGACAGAGCTCCCCTAGCTTCCAAAAAGAAAGATTTTCTACCTCATCCTCCACAAGAAATCACTGAGAGCTTCCTCCCACCATCTCCTCTGACGATAAATGAAGGGAGCTCGCTGCTTCGTCATCCGCAAGAAATGAGCTTCTTTTCCCCAAAAAGGTAAGGAAGAGATCCCTTGGCACATCCTCTACCGCAGCATCTCAAATGAGCAGAGAACCCTTCCAACTTCACGGGACAGTCGAAAGAAGAGACTCCGGCTGCCTCTCAGTCGACAAGAAGAGAGAGGAGCTCCTTGTCGTCCCCTCTTCCTCCTCAAGGGATAGAAGAGAGATAGCTTTCAAGAAGTGAGGACTGAGCTGTCTCAATCTTCAAAAGAAGAGTCTGATCCTCCCCTTAGCCTTCAATAAGACATGAGCAGCCCTCTACCCCATCCTCTGAATTAGCTTCCAAAAAAATCCTCTGCCTCATCCTCGACAAGAAGAGACTAAGAGCAATCTAAGGCGGCAGAAGAAAGCGCCATCTCAACATAGCAAACAGGCCGCTCCAACTTCACAAAAAAGAAGAGGGCCCCGTTTACCCCTCGGCAAGAAGAGACCTCCATTCTTTCTTGAAAAGGGGAGGACGCTCAAGAAGAAAGGGTGGAGCTCCCCCAATTTTCAAGTAGAGACATCTGGTCATCCCTCAGCATTTAAACGGAAAAAGCCTCATGCTCCAAAACAAGAAGGCAGTCCCCAGGTGATTTGTGGCAGCAGAAGAGAGCATCCTTCTTACCTCTTGGTATGTCGCCTTTTCGTCTTAAGAAGACTGAAGAGACCTCGCTCCTAGCAAGAAAGGACAGAGCTCCCCTAGCTTCCAAAAAGAAAGATTTTCTACCTCATCCTCCACAAGAAATCACTGAGAGCTTCCTCCCATGTAATGAGACGCAAGAGAGCTTCATCTCAGCCCAGCAGACAGGCCCCTCCAACTTCACGAGAATTCAAGGTCTCCGTTTACCCATCGGTCGGAAAGAAGATAACTCCTTTCTCTCTTCATAAGGGGTTGGATCTTGAGCATTTCTTTTACCTTTTCAAAAGATGGAGAACAGCATACGCACAAGAAGAAGAAACCTCCTTTCTCTCTTGGCAGTGGAAAGAGATCCTGATTACTTCCCTTACCTTTTCAAAAGATGGAAAAGGGCATACGCTCAAGAAGAAAGGGCGGCGATGCCCCACCCCTCAACGAAAACACGGAGAGAGTCCCTCCAAGTCATTCAGCTGATTTCTAGCAGCGAGCTCCTCTCTCTCTTTGGTAGGTCTCCATCTCCTCTGAAGAGAATTGAAGGGAGCTCGCTTCTAGTCGAAGAAGACAAGGCTCAACGCATCTCCAGTTTCAATAAGAACTGCGGCTGCCTCTTCGTCGACAAGAAGAGAGAGGAGCTCCTTGTCGTCCCCTCTTCCTCTTCAAGGGATAGAAGAGGGATAGCTTTCAAGAAGTGAGGACAGAGCTCGCTCAATCTTCAAAAGAAAAGTCTGATCCTCCCCTCACCCTTCAACAAGACATGAGCAGCCCTCTACCCCATGCTCTGAATTAGCTTCCAAAAAGACAAATCCTCTGCCTCATCCTCGACAAGAAGAGACTGAGAGCGTCCTCCAAACTAATGGTACAAAAGAAAGCGCCATCTCAACAAAGCAAACAGGCCGCTCTAATTTCATGAGAAAGAAGAGGGCACCGTTTACCCTTCGGCAAGAAGAGACCTCCTTTCTTTCCTGATATGGGGAGGGGGTCCTGATTGTTTCCGTCGCCGTTTTAAAGATGGAAGAGAGCATACACTCAAGAAGAAAGGGTGGAGCTCCCCCCAACTCAAGAAGAAAGGGTGGAGCTCCCCCCAATTTTCAAATAGAGACATCTGGTCGTCCCTCAGCATTTAAAAGGAAAAGACCTCATGCTCCAAAACACAAGAAGGCAGTCCCCAGGTGATTTGTGGCAGCAGAAGAGAGCATCCTTCTTACCTCTTGGTATGTCGCCTTTTCGTCTTAAGAAGACTGAAGAGACCTCGCTCCTAGCAAGAAAGGACAGAGCTCCCCTAGCTTCCAAAAAGAAAGATTTTCTACCTCATCCTCCACAAGAAATCACTGAGAGCTTCCTCCCATGTAATGAGACGCAAGAGAGCTTCATCTCAGCCCAGCAGACAGGCCCCTCCAACTTCACGAGAATTCAAAGGTCTCCGTTTACCCATCGGCCGGAAAGAAGATAACTCCTTTCTCTCTTCATAAGGGGTTGGATCTTGAGCATTTCTTTTACCTTTTCAAAAGATGGAGAACAGCATACGCACAAGAAGAAGAAACCTCCTTTCTCTCTTGGCAGTGGAAAGAGATCCTGATTACTTCCCTTACCTTTTCAAAAGATGGAAAAGGGCAACGCACAAGAAGAAGAAACCACCTTTCTCTCTTGGCAGTGGAAAGAGATCCTGTAATTTTCTTGACGCTCAAGAAGAAACGGTAGGGATTCCCCCAACCCTCAACGAAAACACGGAGAGAGTCCCTCCAAGTCATTCAGCTGATTTCTAGCAGCGAGCCCCTCTACCTCTTGGTAGGTCTCCATCTCCTCTGAAGAGAATTGAAGGGAGCTCGCTTCTAGTCGAAGAAGACAGGGCTCAAAGCATCTCCAGTTTCAATAAGAACTGCGGCTGCCTCTTCGTCGACAAGAAGAGAGAGGAGCTCCTTGTCGTCCCCTCTTCCTCCTCAAGGGATAGAAGAGAGATAGCTCTCAAGAAGTGAGGACAGAGCTCTCTCAATCGACAAAAGAAGAGTCCGATCCTCCCCTCAGCCTTCAACAAGACATGAGCAGCCCTCTCCCACCCTCTGAATCAAGAAAGAAACCCTTCTAACTTCTCCATGTCGCCACCACTTCCTCTCCAAGGGATAGAAGAGAGATATCTCTCAAGAGGTGAGGACAGAGCGTTCTCATTCCTAGTTATTCTTGGCAAGAGCAGATTTCTCTAGAGGAGATTTCTTATACCTTTCTCAGTCGCCAGCCTTCAAAAGAAAAGACCTCATGCTCCAAAGCAAGAAAACAGTCCCCAAAGGTTGTTCGTGGCAAAAGAACAACGCATCACGAGAAAGAAGGGAGCTCCGACTGCCTCTCTGGCGATAAGAAGAAAACTTCTTTCTCTGTTCGTCAGGAGCGACAGCTCCTGAACATCTCCTCCTCGAGAAAAAAACTTGGAAGGGAGCTTACGATCAGGAAGGAAGGATAGAGCTTTTCCAAATTTCAAACTTTGACAAGAGAAAAGCCAGTCCTCCCCGTGGCCTTCAAAACGAAACGAGAAGCCCAAGCCCTCTACCTTACCCTGCTGTGAAGCAGGAAGAGAACTCACTCCAAGATATTTTGGTAAGCGACGAGAGCTTTATTTGAGCAGAGAGAGACTTTACCTCTTGGTAAGTCGCTTTTATCTTAAGAAGATTGAAGAGACTTCGCTCCTAGCAAGAGAAGCCAGGGCTCCCCTTGCTTCCAAAAAGAAAAGTCTTCTACTTCATCCTCCACAAGAAATGATTGAGAGCTTCCTCCCATGTAATGAGACGGGAGAGAGGTCCATCTCAGCACAGCAGACAGGCCCCTTCAACTTCACCAAAGACAAGAGAGCTCCATCTACCCCTGCGTCGGCAAGAAATCTTTTTCCTTGAAGTTCTGCAAAAACACAGATAAAATCACAGCTCACAAGGGTGTCGCCCCAAGATTTGTACAGACTCAGATCCCAAAAACCCAGATCGCAAGGGATATCCCCCTAAGGGTTCGTTGAAACAACAAGTTCCAAAACAATAAATCGCAAGGGGTGTTTCCCTAAAGCTTTTTATAACAAATGAATTCCAACGCCACAAATCGCAAGGGGTGTCCCCCCCAAGGTTTTGTAAGAACTCAGATCCCGAAATCACAGATCGCAAGGGGTGTCTCCCTAAGGTTTTGTGAAAACTCAGAACCGAAAACCACAGATCGCAAGTGGTGTCCCCCTAAAGGTTGTTATAACAAATAAGTTCCAAAATCACAAATCGCAAGGGGTGTCCTCCTAATCCCTGCGAGCAGAAAGCCTGTAAATACCGCGTTAAAACTACGGCCAGGGATCCCACACATCTGCGGGCAAAATCTGGCGGAAGTGATCCGCCACCGAGCCAAAAGCCTGTAAATACCGCATTAAACAAAGGGCCACGGATTTCGCACATCTGTTGGCAAATTCTGGCGGAAGTACCGACTGCTCACTTCCGCCAGATTTTGCCAACAGATGTGCGAAATCCCTGGCCCTTTGTTTAATGCGGTATTGACAGGCTTTTTGCTCGGTGGCGGATCACTTCCGCCAGATTTTGCCCGCAGATGTGTGGGATCCCTAGCCCTTGAAGTGGTGGGTGAGAGGGTGGTGGGAGGGTGTTTGGGAGGTAGGGTGGGCAGGAGGTGGAGGGAAGGTTGTGTAAGAACTCAGATCACAAAATCACAGATCGCAAGGGGTGTCCCCCTAAGGTCTTGTGAAAACTCAGATCAGAAAACCGAAGAGCGCAAGGGGTGTCCCCCTAATCCCTGCGAGCCGCGACCGAGCAGAAAGCCTGTAAATACCGCGTTAAAACAACGGCCAGGGATCCCACACATCTGCGGGCAAAATCTGGCGGAAGTGATCAGCCACCGAGCAAAAAGCCTGTAAATATCGCATTAAACAAAGGGCCAGGGATTTCGCACATCTGTTGGCAAATTTTGGCGGAAGTACCGACTGCTCACTTCCGCCAGATTTTGCCAACAGATGTGCGAAATCCCTGGCCCTGTCTTTAATGCGGTATTTACAGGCTTTTTGCTCGGTGGCGGATCACTTCCGCCAGATTTTGCCCGCAGATGTGTGGGATCCCTAGCCCTTGAAGTGGTGGGTGAGAGGGTTGTGGGAGGGTGTTTGGGAGGTAGGGTGGGCAGGAGGTGGAGGGAAGGTGTGTAAGAACTCAGATCCCAAAATCACAGATCGCAAGTCGTGGTGTTCCCCCTAAAGGTTGTTATAACAAATAAGTTCCAAAATCACAAATCGCAAGGGGTGTCCCCTAATCCCTGCGAGCCGCGACCGAGCAGAAAGCCTGTAAATACCGCGTTAAAACAACGGCCAGGGACCCCACACATCTGCGGGCAAAATCTGGCGGAAGTGATCCGCCACCGAGCAAAAAGCCTGTAAATACCGCATTAAACAAAGGGCCACGGATTTCGCACATCTGTTGGTTTACAGGCTTTTTGCTCGGTGGCGGATCACTTCCGCCAGATTTTGCCCGCAGATGTGTGGGATCCCTAGCCCTTGAAGTGGTGGGTGAGAGGGTGGTGGGAGGGTGTTTGGGAGGTAGGGTGGGCAGCAGGTGGAGGGAGTGTGAAGTGGGAGAAAGGGGGGGTGGGGGTTGGGACGCTGGGTGGGCGCTGAGGGTCGGTGGGTGGCAGGGATGGGTGAGGGAGGGTAGGTGGGGTTTTACTTCCCGGCCCCATTTAAGTAATTTAAATAATTTAAATCCTGGAAAAGGGCCGGGACCCCCGGAATTAATTAATTTAAATCCAGGGGGTTCCCCCATATTTAAATTATTTAACTCCCTGCCCCGGACCCCGCCCACACCCCCTCCCCCAGGATTTAAAATATTTAAATTATTTAAATTATTTAATTCCCGGCCCCAATTAAATAATTTAAATAATTTAAATAATTTAAATTTTAAATAATTTAAATAATTTAAATCCTGGGGGAGGGTCCCGGGGCCCCGGAACCCCCCCCAGACCCCCTCCCCAGGATTTAAATTATTTAAATTATTTAAATTATTTAAACTATTTAATTCCCGGCCCCAATTAAATAATGTAAATAATTTAAATATGGGGGAGGCCCCCGGATTTAAATTATTTAAATTCCCGGCCCCAATTAAATAATTTAAATAATTTAAATAATTTAAATAATTTAAATCCTGGGGGAGGGTCCCGGGGCCCCGGAACCCCCCCCAGACCCCCTCCCCAGGATTTAAATTATTTAAATTATTTAAATTATTTAATCCCCGGCCCCAATTAAATAACTTAAATAATTTAAATAATTTAAATCCTGAGGGAGGGTCCCGGGGCCCCGGAACCCCCCCCAGACCCCCTCCCCAGGATTTAAATTATTTTAATTATTTAAATTGTTTAAATTATTTAAATTATTTAAATTATTTAATTCCCGGCCCCAATTATATAATTTAAATAATTTAAATAATTTAAATAATTTAAATCCTGGGGGAGGGTCCCGGGGCCCCGGAACCCCCCCCAGACCCCCTCCCCAGGATTTAAATTATTTAAATTATTTAAATTATTTAATTCCGGGCCCCAATTAAATAAGTTAATTTTAAATTATTTAATTCCCGGCCCCAATTAAATAAATTAAATAGTGTAAATAATTTAAATAATTTAAATCCTGGGGGAGGGTCCCGGGGCCCCGGAACCCCCCCCAGACCCCCTCCCCAGGATTTAAATTATTTAAATTATTTAATCCCCGGCCCCAATTAAATAATTTAAATAGTTTAAATAATTTAAATAATTTAAATCCTGGGGGAGGGTCCCGGGGCCCCGGAACCCCCCCCAGACCCCCTCCCCAGGATTTAAATTATTTAAATTATTTAAATCCCGGGCCCAATTAAATAATTAAATAATTTAAATATGGGGGAGGCCCCCGGATTTAAATTATTTAAATTATTTAATTCCCGGCCCCAATTAAATAATTTCAATAATTTAAATAATTTAAATCCTGGGGGAGGGTCCCGGGGCCCCGGAACCCCCCCCAGACCCCCTCCCCAGGATTTAAATTATTTAAATTATTTAAATTGTTTAAATTATTTAAATTATTTAATTCCCGGCCCCAATTAAATAATTTAAATAATTTAAATAATTTAAATAATTTAAATCCTGGGGGAGGGTCCCGGGGCCCCGGAACCCCCCCCAGACCCCCTCCCCAGGATTTAAATTATTTAAATTAAAATTATTTAAATTATTTAATTCGGGCCCGGGACCATCCACCGAACAGACCCAGGATATAATCGCCATCTGCCTGTCTATATTAAATACTATAGGCGTGAAAACCCACAGTTTCAGCTGGCGATAATACCCCATTTAAGCCGCACACCCCCCCCCCCCCCCCCCCCCCCCCCCCCCGCGGAGAGTTGGGAAAGAGGGAGTGCCCGAGACCCGAGAGGCCGGCCCCCCCCCCCCCGCCCGAGGTTTCACATATCCTGGGAAAACCTAGCCTGGCACTCTCTTCTTTCAATCTGGCAAACGGAGGCACTAGCCGACATGAAGTGAAAGCGCAAGGTTCACTCACTATCCGCTATTTTCATCACTAGCCGCGAGTCTGGGAGATCTAGCCATACGACCGTGCTTTAGCCCGGGCCTTTTCGGCCCCTGCCAGATCCCTTAGCCGATCTCGACGGGGGCCGGCAGCTATTGCACGTATGGCCTCTATCCCCATGCGTATCCAGGCAGTACCACATCCTTTTGTTGCACTGCTCTAGCCGACAGCCATCACAGACCACTATACATCTGAAGATAGCCCCGGCAGGCTCCCATCGGCCTACCCGGGGTGGCCCCTTGGGGCCTGCACTTTATCCATCCCTGTTCCGGGATCATCTCCACTAGCTCTTTTGCACTAGCCGACCGGTTGCTAACCGCGATGAAGTCCTCATCCTCTAGCTAGCTTGTATAGCCAGTTGGGGTCGTGTATCGCCCCCTTGCCGCTGATATCGCGACCTCTATCCGACAGCTGCGATAGCCTTCTATCCTGGCGGCCGCCCTTCTCGTAGCTCCCCAGGGGCCACTCGGCCCTAGCGATGTATAGCCAGGTCTGATCTATCATGCCGCTATCCGGGCCGAGTGGTCGCCCCTTGGCTTGGCTAGCCACTGGCGGGGGCGCCATTAGCCGGTGCACGACTTCGGGCTCCTCGCGAAGTAGCCGGTTGGTGGGCCTATCCAGGTTGATGTTTACCGCCGCCCCCGGCTGGAGCGCGGGCCTCTCCGGAGCTATCCGGCCGTCTCCGGCCATAGCCTCCCACTGGGCCTCGTTGTATCGGCCCGCTCCTAGCCTTCTATCCAGCGGGTGGCTGCTATCCGGGTGGATGTAGCCATAGCAACCTCGCCCTTTGGTGGTGCTCTTAGCCTGCGGCCTCAAGGGCGGAAAGGGATCGTATCCAGGCTCGCCCTTGGCTGGCCGCCGCTGCGGCTGCCTATCCTGGTCGCCATCCGGATCGTCCTGAAAGGTGCCTATCCGGTATATCTCCTCCATCCTAGCCACATAGGCCGGGACGTCCGAAGGCGGGCCGCGGTAGCCCTGCATGCATCTAGCCAGAAACTGCTTCAGGCTCTCGCCCTGGGCGGGGTATTCTGTGCTAGCCCTCAGCGGTGTAGCCATGGCCTCCGCCGCGGCTGCCCTAGCCTGCTTTTATCCGCGGCTCTCTCCTGCCGCTGCTTGTTCTTAGCCTTGGACTCTTGGACCGTCGGTGGGTCCCTAGCCGGCTTCTTGGGCCTCGCCGCTGTGCTATCCCCTGTGCCGGCCTCCTCTGCCCGAGAGCGGGGCTCCTCTTGCCTAGCAACAGGGGTAGCCGTGCCGCGGACCTCCGCCTCTAGCTCCTTGAGCTTAGCCATCATCTCTTGTAGCATGTCTAGCCGTTCGGGTGGCGGCCCGGCGCTAGACTGGCTAGCCTCCGGGACCTCCCACTGCCACGGTGTAGCCCGTGACGCTCTCCTCCTCCAGGGTCTCCCCTGGCCGGTGTGGTCGTAGCCCGGCCAGCTGCCGATTCTTCTCTATCCTCTGCTCAAGGTATCTCGCCTCGGTGGTGGACAGGCTAGCCTCGAGCTCCGCAGAGATATCGTCCCAAGACTTAGCCCCTTGGAACTTGAGTAGCCTGGCCGCCAGGCTGTATGCTGGCGCCCTCCTGGCACTCGGCTAGCCTCATGTCTCTAGCCTTTCGCACTAGCTGGAGAAGCTCGTGCTGCTTATCCAGGCTTAGCCGATCGTAGATCTGCTCGGCCAAGCTAGCCGGGTCAGTCTCTAGCCAATCCTCCAAGAGGCGTAGCACTTCTATCCGTTGCGCCTGGACGCTAGCCGACTCAGTCTGGTCTGCCCAGCTGGGGGCAGTAGCCATGGGCCGCTAGCCGGCCACGAGGGCACGCAGGCTCGCCCACCTAGCGTGGGCTCTCCAAGAAAAGCTGGTGGTCCGTTACTCCACCCTAGCCACAGTAGCCGCATCATGTGCATTTGTGCCGTGCCCTAGCCCACATGAGCGCACTCAGCCGGACATGTGCACATGCAGCCTAGCCTGCCTAAGAACCTCGCAGCCTACGCCCTAGCCAGCAGACAAGACAGCAAGTGCAACAACGTGATTCTCTCCTCTCTCTCTCTCCTCTCTCCCCTTCTTTCTCCCCCCTGGGCCCACCGCCCCCGGAGAGATGGGAAGGAAAGAGTATATCCCGAGAGGCCCCCCGGACGTATCCCCCCCGTTGTCTAGCCCCGCTGCTTTCCCGGCGTTTCTATCCCTTCAGGCAAAAGGCGGCCCCCAGCCAAACGGAATAGCCGGTAACGGTGCTATCGGCAACTGGGGTACTATCCCCGGCGGTGCTCCCTGCAGCTCTGCTGCTGGGACCTCTCCGAAATCTTCTTCCTCTCCCGGCTCTGGCTTCTGGTCGCCGGTGCTAGCCTGAGAGGTGTCGCTATCACCAGACGGGGGCTCTTCGCCTCGGCCTTTCGGCCAGCATAGCCTACAGACATGCGTGTACTGGTAGGGTTCGGGCCTCGCCGAAAACTCTTGGGAGTTCTTTCATATCCTACGGCGGCCCATCCAGCACCCGACCTGGCCCCCCTTGTGTAGCCTGTACTTCTTCCCTGGAAGCTCAACTATGATATAGCTCGTGCACCTAGCCTTCTTAAGGAGCTGCCTCGGCCGGTTCCGGTTGGGTTCCGGCCCCAGCTCCGGCTCACTAGCCGAGGAGTCGGGTCTATCTTCGGGAGATCGCTCGCCACGACTTCTTCAGGTATTTGCGGGCCAGCCACCATCTCCACGATGCGCTCGCTAGCCCACTCTCGTCGCAGCTCTCCTGACAGCTTCTCAGCTTCCTGCTCGCTAGCCTTGCCGGTCCGGAAAAGCCAGCCTCCAAGATCGCCAGCTATCTCCCTCTCATCTAGCTGCTCTTCTCGGTCCCGAGCCCTAGCCGCCTCTGCATAGATAGCCTGGAGTCGGGCGACCCTTCCGCCATAGGAGCGGATGTAGGTATCCGAGCCCTCGGGCTTCCAGCGTCCTAGCATATCCCTATCCGCCGGCGGGATCGGCTTTAGGCTCAGCCCGGTGGGTAGCACTGCTCTCTCACTGTGTTCCGACCAGTAGCCTCGGGCCACCGTCGGGATCCCCACCATAGCCAGTAGCCCCGCTGTAGCCACCATCGCATCTGCGTAGGTAGCCATCTTCTTCTCCAGGGCGCCTCTCTCGCCCAGCCTGGGCATGAGATAGTCCCGCTGGTAGCCCGCGTGGTTCTTTAGCAGGTTGAAGCCCGCCAGTAGCCAGCCAGGGTCCTCGAAGTAGGCTCTCTCCGAGATGCATACAGGTAGCTCCCGTATGCGTCTGTTAGCCCCGGTGGTTTTCGTCCGTCGCAGGATGGTGGATAGCCGACCTTCCACCATAGCCAGCTCATTTGGGACCATAGCCTGGAGGTCCGACCATCGCAAGCTGCCCCAAGCCTTTAGGAGCTTGGCCCAGGTCCAAGCTCTCCAGCCGACGACCACAGTTGCATCCAGGACCAGGCGCTCCCACCTAGCCAGGATAGCCGCTGGATATCGGGGGGCGCGCCTCGTCCAGGGCGCCTTCCAGGATAGCCTCTCGACGACCGTATCCTTGATCGCCCACGCTATCCTGCCTGAGGTAGCTCTCGACTCGGTCGCCCATTCCGCGACCCTCTCTATCCAGCTGATGGCCTTGAGGATCGCCTCGGGGACCGTTCGCCCGCAGGGCTCGTCGCCCCTAGCCATGATGTAGTCGGCCAGGTCGGCCGGTAGCCCAGGGGGGCGTCCACTCTTAGCCTCCCGTAGCCATAGCCGCCATCTCACGTGTATCGAGACGTAGCGCTTGAGAGTGCTAGCCCGGGTTTTCCCCGCTAGCGCCAGAACTGCTCTATCCGGGTCCAGGCACCCCTGTAGCTTCTTCAGCACCGGCGCCTCGCACAATTCTAGCTCTTCCTTGAGCTTTATAGCCCAGGTTGCTTGTAGCCTCTCTTCCCTAGCCTGCGCCAGGGAGCCCTCGTTGACCAAGCGCTTCTGCCTATCCCCTTTCGGGGGCTCCGGCTCGCTATCCTCCTGAAGGTCGATACCTTCGATCGCCGGCCGCTTGCTGAGGTTAACCCAAGCTAGCGAAGTCGCCCTGTATCCCGACGTTCTCTCCACCAGGTCTCGAGCTTCCTGGGCCTCTTGTATCCACAGGTAGATCGAGTCGCCGATGTACTCGTCGTAGCCAACGCCCAGCTCCTCAGCCACTTGGTGCCCAATATCTTCCGCGTCCTCTAGACCGAGGGTAGCCAGCTCGAGCACACCGAAGCCCCGCGACGCCAGATGCTCATGGCATCTATCCAGCACCGCGCGCTTCTGCACAAGAGCGCTATCCAACAAGGACGGAAGACCGATGGGGCTCCCTATCCCTCCGGAGGGAGTAGCCGGTCCGATGCCCTGCTCTTCCGGCTCAGCCGTGGGCAAGACGGTTGGACTCCCTGGCTCCTCGCCCCCAGGACTAGCCGGAATCACCGTAGTAGCCGGAGACTGTGGGCTAGCCGTCCGCGAAGCAGAAGGGGAGCGCGGGGAGGCCATTCTCGCTTGGCTAAATAGCCAAGTTCCCCTTCTATCCCCCACTACTTCAAAATTACCCCCCCTGATGGGGGACTTATCCAGAATGGCAACGGTCACACACCGTCGTAGCCATTCCAAGTCACAGCTATCCTGTCTTCGCATGTCAGAGGCAACTCTCCTGCGAGCGACGATAGCGAACGAAACTTCGTTTCTAGCGAAGCTACCTTCGATAGCTTCGAGTAGTAATAGGTTAGCTAGCACACATAGTCGTAACTCGTTCCTCGTCACGAGGTACGAGTCCAGCCAACATGATCGAGTATGATCGGCTTCTCGAAGCCACGCTGCACCCAAATACAAGTGCTCAGCACTGCTTGCAGAAGTCGTGCCGCTCCGTCCAGAGATTTTGGCGGGGTGATGGAAATTTTCCGTGGCCATTATTGTTCTTTTCCTATTGGGAGAGCTTGCTCCCATGGTCCGTGCCATAACCATAGCTATAAGAATACTATAGTGCTAGCAGTAGCGGTAGTACTAGCAGTAGTTTTCGTGCCAGTGCGAGTACGCGAGTACCAGCACGTAACAATAATGGAGGCAATACTCGTAACAACGGTATAGTCATACCAATGGCAAGAGAAATAGCAGCACTGATGATACGATGAGTAACAATACCAAATTCTTCAGTTAGCAATGGTTTGTCAGGGTCCGCCCCCAATGTTTTCGCAGACATACGTTCGAGAAACGCTGGGAGACATGGCAGAGTGCAGTTCGGTCACCAGTGTGGTTGAAGAAGAAGCATCACTAAACGTAAGAGTTCTGAGACGTTACGTGCAGGTTTCTGAATTGCTTTCGGTTGAGGATTAATGGGGTTTGGGATTGGGGTCTTGGGCATTAGGGTTTATGGCCCCTTCATGTTCTGTTGTTGCTATGTACCCAGCTAGCTATCCTAGCTACTTCTTCGCTTCGGTCACTTCAGGAGCCGATCTGTTACAGCATCCTCTGAGTGTTATTTGCAGCCTTACTGACAAGACTCGAACCCTAAACCGCAAGCCCATATCGCAAAATTAAACCCCTAAACTAAGACCCTAAGAGCTTTTCCCCTTAACCCGCTTGCCGCTTCGTGAAAGTTGGCACGAGGTCCCCCCACTACCCTTAACCCCAATCTGCTCGTCGTTGGACGAATTCGGCATTCAGTTATACCATTCATGTGAAAGATCGTGTGCATGGCTGACACCAAACCGGGTCCTGGCAACCTGGCGCCTGCGCTATCTGACTGGAAGGTTTTGCATTCTGATGTCATGCCGGCTGCTGGCCCGAATTGCCGCGTAGGTGTCAGGGCTGACGAGCTGCGGCTTCGCATTTGGTAGCTTTCTCGTAGATTGGAGGCGTTTTTGCGTTAGCGGCTTCGTAGGCTCGGTAGCTTCTCGCTTCTTCGCCGACTTATATATCTCGCCTCGCGCGGTCCTTCGGGCTGAAGTTATGATAACTTAAACTTAGACAACGTCAGAAGCTGTGACACTACTTGTGATGCAAGTAATTCACAATCAAACGGGAAAAGTAACAACAAGTTTGCAGCAAACACAGGATATTTGTCATATCACTAGCAACCGTAGCAAGAATCAGAAACGTAGTACTAGTAACAACGAAGGAAGAGTCACAGCCGTAGTTATAGCCCGAACATTCGCTTGACCACACCGGCGGATCTCTGCGCCATGGCTCCAAGCTCGGGAGTTGGCTATAGCAACTGGAGCATTGCTGCACGGTGTTGTGCACCTTGTTCGTTTTGCTGTCAGCGTCTGGTCGACCGTCCCAATGTTAGGGGAAGCGAGCCTTCGTGCTTGTAGCAGCCAGATTCGTCTCGGTTGCACCCAGCAGCAATCCACCGAGCCCCGTCCACATTACAGATCTGAGCAGGAAGGTCACGCAAGGCACTGGGGCCAGGTCCCAACCTGCCAGCACTGAACTTCTCGCCTTTTTTGCGGGGAAATCAGCGATGCAGAGGCAGCACTCAGCAGTAAACTCAGCTCCCATACCCTGCGTGCGAACCGAGTCCGAAGTGCTAGGCCAGACGTGCAAGGTGTCAGCATCGAGCATGCCCATGATACTGTTAACAATAGCGAGTTGCCACCGCCACCTCAACGAGATCCAGTACAACTGCAAGCGTCGGGTTTGTCTAACGTGAGCCGGGAGAATACGCATCGCCCGAGTGCCAGAATTTGCACATCGATAGCGAGAATGCACATCAGTAGCATCACAACATAGCAAAACCAGCCCTTCCCCGTGCCCATGCGCGATATTCGATGGATCCAAAGGATCGTTAACAAATGGAAGTGACCTCATGAATACAGATTTTACCCGAGCGATGCGAAACCTCCCGATAACTACACCGTGGTGCAGCTTGTCCTGGGAGGTGCGACCGATGGGTGAGAAAGTTATTCCTTGCTTCCCGTAGGTCCGATGTCCGCATGCCCGTGAGACCAAAGCCGATTTGATGCTCGGGTGGCCTCTTGAGGACCCCGACTGCGAGCACTGTCGGCAGGTGAAAGAATTCGGACTGTTGACTGTTGAGCCGATGCCAGGGCGCAAGAGATATCCAAAGTCAAGGCGAGCTCGAGGCATTGAAGGGAAGGTTTCGACTCTTGCGATCTTTGACAGGCTGAGGATGCAACAGTTTCGGTATCATGTGTCTGTGACTCCATGTTGCAATAGTGATGCAAGCACGAAAACCAGGAAACACGGATACCGAACTGACACCGAGAAGCGGAACGGAACGCAAAGAGACCATCACTGGGACTGGGAAGCAAGCGATGTCTCCTGCATGGCTGTACATACCGGTTTTGGAGCCAACAATACGGATAGCCTGCAGACAGCCAAAGAGAAGGCATGCGTGCCAAAGGACCCTGTCAACGGGGATTCTGTCTCGGACAGTTTCATCAATTGGAACGGACGATGGATGTCGAAGACCCACATGCTTTGGGGCTGAGACCCACGTTCTTGTCATTGGTTGCCCCTTTCTGACTGCGCTTTGTCGACTACGAACACGCAAAGCATGCTGAGGCAGGCTCCTAGCGAGTACTCTTCACACCCAAACAGTATCTCAGGGGAGCGATACCTCGGAGTTGACTGACACAGACGTGCTTGCTTGGCGATGTCACGATAAGGGACGGGCCATGTCGTCACCACCTATGAGCAAGCACAAGATGGACTTGCAGAGGACTGGCCCGTCCGGCCCTTGCGCAAACCCTGAGGCCTCGTGAGTGTACTTCGGGAGGGGAAGGTTAAAGGCCTGACGCCCATGCGGCACAGGGCTGCTCCATTCAGCATGAATACTTCTGAGTATCTGGCACGTGCCATGCCAAAGTCGGCAATCTTAAGGTGATCCTTGAACAGGCTGACTGCCGAAGACCATGACGGACCGTGTACAGATCTGGAACCCTGGACCCACAGCTACGTGCCTCGCCATCAACCAAGATGTTCTGAGGCCTATGGGCATGGTCCAAAGGTCCAAAGCCAAGTCAACTCCAACTTCGGGCTGAAGCTGGAAATGCTGAGCTCAGCGCTTGAGATCCCGGTGAATAATCCTGGACAGATGTTGTGCGTAGCTCAATCCCCGAGAGGATGTCAAATCTCTGAAGACTTCCAGCGCAGGGAGCCTGCGAGCGTGGCAATAGTCGATGCCGTTCATCAACTGCTTCTGAAGGGACCGCACCTCCCAGGTCTGCCGAGGTCCAGGCATGCCGAAGAGGAGACGGCTTGTAATTAAGGCTTCTAAGCTGATGCAAGCTCGCTCCGAAACTTGACAACAGCTGCATGGCGAGCCACGACTTCTGGCTCCAGCCGCAGCCCAAACTTCTTCATGTACCTTGCGACTCCATGACAACTCCCCGGCTACTAGCTCCCAGCTGTCAAACGACATGCCCATTTCTGGGACGTGCGCTGCTTCAAGTTCGCATCCACGAACTCAAAAACCAGGTGTAGTCGCCCTGGACTACAGGCAACATCCAACCTGGCCAACAGCCAATCAATCCCTTTGGACGACGATAGTGCCGGCAAACTGAGCCGAGCTCAGTTTCACGACGTTCGGATGATCAGCAGCCTGAACATCTCTGCGGTGAGCCAGACACCCTCAACTTGTGCGGATTAGAGCTGCTGTACCTTTAGCACGGCGACTTCGCGAATAGCCGTGCTCGGCATCTTGGCAAGATAGGCAGGAGGTCAGGTTGGGATGAAACTTCCTGCAGAACTACAAGCTCAGAAAGCTGGGCAAGAAACTCCCTCATCTTCGTGCTCCATCTTGACACGCTTTATCGCAACCGTTTTTTGCCTGGCGGGCATTCAGCATTCATCGTAAAGTCCAGTCAAAGTGTGCACCAAATCAAGATAATTCGCAAAACTGTGCCAGGATGTCAAACGGTTGCAGAAGGCACGGTGCACTGCACCATAGGTACCTTCACCCACCGGCTTCTCTTTCTCCTGCCAAGGCCACAGGCGAGAAATCATGCCGGCTCTCCTCGCGCCCTTCACAGCTGCAAGCGCTTACCGCATCAGATGGACAAATGTAGCTGCCGATTCAGCATGCGTGGTGGCCCGTTGTCGTGTCTTCCTTGTCGCACAGATTCGGATGATCGATCTTCCATGGTTTCCATGGTTTCCCGGTGCCACACGGCTTGCCGGATGTCGATTGCTCCTGCATTCTTGTTTTCCACGGTCGTACACGCGCACCGCTTGCAGTGTGCACAGACTTTTTGGTGCTTGGTGTGCGTACCATGCGACTCATCATGTCCGTGTACTTGCAAGGTGCTTGGTCGAGAGCTAGCCTATGGCATGATGAGGATCACACATGCGAGTCACACTTGGACGGAGTTGAGACACCCGAGAGCCCGCAACGGCACGCACAAGGTGTGGTTTCTCCCACTGCGCCTCAATGACATACTGACGATCAAAGCGGCGCTCGTCGTCGATCCTTCGGCTCGAGAGTCTGTGATGTGCTGCACTCTGATGCACTCCTGCTCTCAGCGACCTGGTTGGCGGCCCATGATCCTTGCAGCAGAGCGATTTCAGCTCTCTTCCCTCTGGGAGCGGGTTCAGACTCGCACGGACTGTGCCAGCTCCCGCAAGTCCCTGTGCGCGAAGCAGAAAACACACTGCGTACAGGTTTAGACTCGGCTTGTGAGCTCTTCTTGGAGCTCCGAACGTGTAGCGCCTGAGCAGCAGCTCTCGCACAGGCGGACTTCGGAACTGGCCTCAGGAATCGATCCAAGAACACTTCAGCACCCTAAGCCTTAAGCTTTGTTCGTGAACCCCTCCCGGAAAAGAACTCTTCAGGCGACCCCAAGGTTGCCCAGAGTGCGTGGGCCCAGTAGAGTCCAGCATGTGCAGAGTCGAAGGCATTGGCTGGCCGTGAGCATCACGACCCTTACGGGGCCAACCTATCTTGGCCTTGGGTCTGCATCAGCATGGCCCCCCAATGACTGAACTTGTTCCGGACCAGGTGACCGGGTGGTGCGAAAAAAGTGCGCAACCGTTGAGTCAAAGCATGGAATCGGACCTGAATCTTCTTGAGAATTCCATAGAATTCGGCTCAAACTACGAAACCCCTGCAAAAACTGATGCCCAACCATGTCGCACGGCAGCCCACAAAATTTCAGCTTTCGGAAAGGAATCCTCACATGCTTCACCTGCTCTTTCCATGATAGTTCTTATGCTGCCCTACTTTGTCCAGCGCAGCGTGAGGGAGAGCCACTGAAGGCCTTGCATCAAGGTTGAATCTCGCCGCAGCAAGCACCACAAGAATGAGATATATGGCTGCGGCTCGGCTCCTGCCTTCCCTCAACGGTTCTACATGCGGTCATCGCCGTCCCCAGCGTGGAACGGCTTTTCGTGCGCAGAGGTAGGGCCCACACGCTCCATGCTCGTGCTATGCGTGGCTTGGGGAGACTTCAGTCAGTAACCATTAGCCATCAATCATCGTTGGTAACAGCAATGGTACCAGTATGCGGTAGTCATAGTCTAGTACCGGCGGGCGTAGCACGTCCAAGGAAACCCTTCATGACCAATGAGTGAGTCCAAAAAACAGTCCAAAGGCACGACGGGCCTCCCCTGCAGTGCTACGAGTGGCACAGTTCAGCGAAAATAGCAAAGGCTTATCACAAGTGACTGGAGGATGTTCACTGCTTTCAATGCCTCGTTGAGCAGAACGTAACGGAAACCTCATTTCCCTGAGATGACAAGCTCTGGGGGAGGTACTGCGAGACCAGCCATTCTTCTCAAGCACCTGCAGCTCTCAGGTGTGCAATGAAGCATCTCCGATGCGGGCTGCCAGCTGAAGGTCGCGAACTGAAGATCCACGCTTCTGGGCTTCTTCCCTTCCCTTGTGTTCTGTCCATCCCCTCCAGAGCTCGCCAAAGTAGAAGGTATCCCAGCGCAAAAACAAGCTCTCCGAATGCTCTCTTGTAGCTCGGAGTCGGGTTGCAAAAACAGAAGCTTGACCATCAAGTGAGTATACTGCGGCGCAAATGTCCCTCCTCCAACAGGGAGTGGCAAGTTCCACCACACAAGTATGCGACTGTAGGTGATGTCACCATCTGCCAAGTGTTTCAACTAACAACGAACGTGGTACTCCGCACAATAAGGCCGAAACAGCTTCTGCCGCTCAGGCCGTGAGGCGAAGTTGGAGCGGTACGAACTGACAACTAGGAAGTCTCATCCCCCGGCAAGCTGTCACGGTAAGAAGCACGGGTCAAGCAACCGTGTGGATTACAGGATCTGCCCTCCCAGTTCCACAAGCTCGATGCTGCATGCCCTCTGCACACCATGATGAGGCTGCCTTCTATGTGGTCGAAAGATGTTAAGGGAAAAGCACATGAATCAAACAACTACGACCGAGCATGTTCCAGTATAAGACTGATTTTTCCGGCTGAACCTGGGCTTCCCCTCGAAACTCTTGCGCTCGACAAAGAAAGAGAGAGCGAGAGAGAGAGAGAGAGAGAGAGAGACAGAGAGAAAAAGACATCAAGACAGACAGAGAGAGAGAGAGAGAGAGAGGATAAAGAAGAGCGAACCTATGATGCACTCTTGGATATGCAAGGGGTTCCTACGTTACCAATCGCACGCAGTGTGCATCAGAGGGGCATGTGTCGTGGATCATACCCAACACGCAGAATCAAATGCTTCAACTACACAAGCTTCTAAACTGGCCAGCTTCAAGCCTCCCCGCGTGTGAGGGCAGTCCCCCCGTCCCGCGCAGCTTGCGCTATCCCTGCCCAACATTTTTGGACGGGCTCGGGCTTCACGAAAGGACGAAGGCTTTCTTTCTTTCTGCTGGGCTTCTCTCTCTCTCTCTCTCTCTGTCGCTCTCGCTCGCCCTCCCTGCTTGCAATTTGGGCTGCTGTGGCACTTGCAGGCCAAGCCGAATCTGGAACCGAGTAGTCAGTCAGACAGCAACCACACAAAGAGACGGCAGAGACAGTGTAGGCCCCGAGCCCTGCGAACATCAGGACAGAGCTCAGATGGCCTTGGCATTTCAAGCTGATGAGTTGGGCAAGTTCAGGCATGAAGCCACGGCCTCCGAAGTTTGGCACATAAGATGCTGGTCCTGCAAATCATGAAGTGAATGGGGTGTCCACAATGCGTTTTTTGTCACCGCTCCATTCCGATGAGAGGCCAGGGTGGCTCATCGCCTGCCAAGATTTACTCGGCAAGTTGTGAAAGCAGTCTGACGGAAAGTGAAAGGAGTCTTAATTAGATGCAGAGAATTACGTTGCTATACCTGCGTCACCTTATGTGACGGCCCAATCCAATCGCTGCTGGGATGTGCTGGATTGTGCTGGACTCTGCTGCGTTAAGGGCTAGTGATGGCACATTTGCGTCCCCCGCCTGCTGAACAGCGCTTATGGCGCTTTCCACGCTGTCTGTCCAATGATCCATGGCTCTGAAAAGTTTTCTGTCTCTAAGTCAGCTTTAAGCACAACTGCCGGATCTAGCAAACATCTTCTATCATCTTGTTCAATGTGCCGAATATTGCCGAATGCTTGAGGCAGTCTGGTGCCTGTCGTGTGGCAATGTAAGATAGACCGTTACTCGGCAGACCACATCCATGAAAAACCTTCGCGTCAGAACATCTCTTCGCAGCTACACATGCCGGCAACTTTGCCACCCCACCATGCTTTGGCAGTTGCTGAGCTGGTCCTTTGTGAGCATTCTGCAGACTTCTCATAAACAGAATCGCCTACAAGTGAAACGAAGCTTAGAACTGCGCACACCGCTGAGATCAGGCTGGCTGAGTCGCCCTGGTTTCACTTGGCATCACCAAGCTCAGCGCCTGTTCAGAACAAGGCAGAGGGACGGCAGTGACTACACACTGGCTGAGCAGACAGTCCTCTCGCTTCCAGCTCCACACGGAGAGGTCGGCCAAAGGCTCGAAGGGTACCTCCAAACTCAGCAGATCGCAGCAAGAGAGGGGTATCCCTTCCCACCGTGGGCCGGCCTTGAGCATCCACTCCTGCAAGGCTTCTCCTGACAGCTCTGTGGGAAGCCGCTGTAGCCTCGAGGAAAGTTGCGACATGCCAAGATTGCTCTTCCCGGCTCTGACAACACTTCGCCGAGGAAAGTACAGCACCGGTTCTGCCCGATATCTCAGCATGGCGGCAACACACATACACACACAACACACACACACACGGCCGGACGGAGAGAGGCTGTCTGAAAGGTCAATATGTCTGCAGGCCTGAGATTGTGCATCAGCGATCCGAATCTCAAAGCGCAGTCTGTTTGTACAGCTGCCACCTGGCACCCAGTAAGAGGTTGATCAACCAGCCTCATTGCTTAGCAAAGTCCACTCTGCAAGCTCGGGCCCCGTACCATGACACACAGACCTGGCATGGGCCCGGTACCATCGCCAGCAGGCCGACTTCTAGACTAACTAGACTAACTAGACGTGCTCTATGAGGTGTCTCCATCGAAGGCATTCAGGTCGAGGCAAAAGGCATCTCGTCAGAGCGGAGCATAATGCTCAGACTCAAAACCGCAGAGCAGACTCCACAAGTCCACAACCCACAACACATCCGATGTGAGATTTTAAAGACTGTTAAGAAACCCCTAAGAGTGACGTCAGAGGTCGGGCGTGGCGCACCGTCACCACAGGGCTCTGCACTGAAACGTTGGAAATCCAGGCCGCAGTCACCTCAATCACCAGTTCTCGCGACAACTTCAGAAAACAGAAGACAACAACAAGCGATGCAACTTGCAGATTCCTTCTGGTACATTCTTAAGACGCTCCAAGCCCCCAGCGCACCACAGCCACCACCTCCACCATGAGCCCTGGTTTGTCCTTATCATGTGCGAGTTCTCCGGAAACACAGACATTCGAACGATGAAGTTGCGCTCTGAGCCACCTCTGCAACCAGCATGAAACATTGCTTGTAGGCCTCGTCCCCAGAACTGCTCGCACATGCCCCCGCTCCCTTAATGCAGCAACCATCGTTTTTTGCAGTATTCCTCATTTATCCCACGGGGATTGCACTCTTGCTACCCTTGACTGTACCAAAATTCAAAAGTATAGACTAATCTGGCCAGTTGAAGCCTGACTGATTTCCCGAAATCTTCTGAATGGCGCCTCACCGGGTGAAGACACTACGCCCGCGTTTCCAGTGTACCTGGCCGATTGCCCCTGCTCTATTGCACGCCGCTGCCGGCTGCTTGACACAGTCAGAAACATGAATGCAGAAGCGATCGGCTCGAGGGGCTCCGGGCCCGGCCAGGGGAGGGGAGGAGCTCAGAAACGCGGGTCACTCGTAGCTGGCATCGCCCAGCGGCATGTGCAGCCTCTCAGAAACTTTGATGCTGCCAAGTGCTAGTGGAGGAGATGGCGCCTCGCTGCGAGGAGCTGGCCGCTGATCAACTCGACTGGCAATGCCCCGCGACCTGACGCAGCAGCTACAGGCTTACAGAAGCTCTTTACGCCTTTTTGCATGGGGGCCCCGTTTTAGGGTCGGTCGCACGCCATCGCACGCCCAACAATGCATAGACAAGCCAGGATTCAGGATCCGCACATCGAACGACACTAGACTCAGAATTCCGATGTTGGACAAAGGGCATGCCAAGAAATCTCTGCACTGAAAAGGTTGCACTTTGTTGCTGGTCCATGGCAAAATACGGAAACATACACTGCGCGCGTTTGTTGGCAATGTAACCACGAAGTTGGTCACGGCGATTCACGGCGCCGGCACGGTTTATGCACATGAGTGCATGAGTGAAACTCTGGTCGAGCACGTATGTTGTCCGAAGACGTCGGCTGATGTCGAATGTGCTGGCTACTAGCTCTACTCTAGTTCATTCCACAAAAATTTCGTGTGTTTGCTCCAGCTGTCAAGTTGTCTTCGAAATTTTGAAGGGTGACTGATTGAATCTAGTCCTGCACGAGCACAAAAGTCATCTAAAGGTGCAATCACCAAAGAAACGCATTGTGCTACGGCAAAAGCGGAATCTGCTTTCACCAAGGCGCTGGGTGAAATGTTGACTTCTGGGGATCTGGGTGAAGCCAGAAAGCTCAAGTGACCGGGCTGACTTATGCTGCCTGTGCATTGCATTTTTGGCATGGGTCGGCTATCGAAGAAGGTAACTCGTCTTTCAGGATAGGTATTACATTGGCGAGCATCACATGGCGTGAGATTTGAGAGGACAGTGCTATGCCATTATGGGTTTGTTACGTAGGCAAAAACCTTTCTGCGAAGGTCGTGGCCAGCAGCAAGAAATCGCCACACCAATCGTTGCACAAGGCAAGACGGTTCAACAGAGTATCCGCTCCGGAGAACAACCCCTCCCCAAGGCCCAGAGATGGGTGCCTCGTGCGTCACTTCACGATTAAAGCACGCCCACAAAGCAATTGGCAGCACGGCAGCGTGCTTAAAGCAGGAAAGAGCAATTCTGGTGTGTTGGCCGTACTTGTTCGCCGAACATGTGCAGGAAGGACTGAAATCATACGAACCTTGACACTTGATGATGATTGCACGTCGCGCCTTAAGATGCGGCTATTGAACCGGAGCTTCTTGGCTTCGGTGCAGTGTACCGTGTCAGCATAGCATGTCTCCAACACGTCATGCCTCTTGGAAACGTTGCCCTTGCTGCTGCTTTGGCTGATCCGGTTGGGCCCGAACAGAGCAGGCCCCCGCCCGTTCGCAGGTTGTGCCATGATGCTTGACCCATCCCGGCTTATCTCAATCATCAAGGTGGGAGCAAAAGTGAGAAAATCGGTACACTACACACACACACACTTGACACATCGTGTCGCAGGTCTGAACAGTCAGTTCATCTAGCCGAAAGCTGTCAGGTAAAATCAGGGAAAGTCACTCTGCACTGCAAGTACAAGTGTTAAGATCACAACCAGTGTACAGCTAACAAGATGCACTGTGTCACAAGCATAGCAGGTACACATCAGGACGTCTCCTGATGCATCACCAGAGACTGCGGGCGTCTTCGTTGGCAGTGATCCCACAGACTCTGTCACTGCCCCCTGCTCAATCAAGCCAGATTTACCTACCCTTCGAAACAGGGATGGACACACACAGGCCCGACCGGGCTCATTGCATCTGTTCAATCGCTTGCACAGCACTTGCAGGACAGTGCGCACTCACCTTGCAATGTAGACAGTGTTAGCGCGCTGCTTTTTCACTGAATTTCATGAGAAAGTCTTATGCTCAAGAGACCTAGGAAAGTGGGCTACGAAACTTCAGGAAGCGCAGTCTATGCACTAAGTGCAATTCAACTTCTGCTTCTTCGGCATCAGCATCGAAGTACATGCAACACTGAGTTGCAGTTTGGTACGCAACGTTGGCCAGTGACACAATACTCACTCGCAAACGCTCCTGTACTAGGTCTACGACAGCTCTCATCCACCTTTTTGACGGGCTGCTCAACATGGTGCAAGCCACGGTATTGATTTGTGCAAAACGGATGGTGGTATGCAAAGACTGAAAGCCCATGGTCCACTCAACCGAGGAGGACAGCCGAAACTCCTGTATTCCACGTCGCAGGAAAGTGTACGCCACCATGGTGTCGGTTATGGGTTGTGCCTCTTCTGGGTCATCATTTGGATCGAGACGGGTAATGAATGTGATTCTGGTTCTGATCGGCAACACGTACATCAAGATGTTCTCGAGCACGTCAGAAGCAGCCCAATCCATGATGTTCGGGGTCTACACAATTTTCCGAGTGCTTGAAACAAAACTCTATTGCATGTCTGATGAAAGCAGCTCACAACAGCTCAGCACTTGCACGTCTCTGACATGTTACTCTGCACATTTCTTGCACTGCACTTGCACAAACCTCGCACACCCTTGCATATCACTTGCAATCCGCTTGCACATCACTTGCAATCCGCTTGCACGTCCCTTGCTCGTCACTGCTCTTGACTTGACACAGAGGTGGTCTCTTTTTATACCGTCACAACGAAATCGACTGGTTCGAGGGTTTGAGCAGTCGTAACAGGTTCTGTAAACCGAAGATGACGAAAGTTTTGTACAAGCTGGAAGGTGTGCAACCTAGGCCACCAGCCGAACTTCTCCCAGAGCTGCATCGCGACAAGGTATTTGGCAGCGTTGATGGAATCGTTGATTGACAACTGGATGTGGAGAGTAATAGTCTCGTGCCCGGTTGCCCGACTGCACACACGAACCCACATCCGAAAAATGTAGTCGCGGCTCGTACTCCAAGGCAAATTGGCTTCACGGGCCTTGCGCTTCATGTTGGGCAACCTACACAATTTCACTGGATGTCAAATGCTGCAACTCAAGCCGGTTCATGCAGAAACCTGAAGATGCACAGCACTGCACACGCGCACTCTTTAGTTTCTTTCACTTTCTTTGTGCAATCTCTCACTTTCGGTCAAGAACGTACTGCACAAGTTTCAAAGTGGACGAAAAACGCTTCCTAGGGCCTTGCTTTTCTTTGGCAATGCGTTGGCCATGCTGTCTCAAGAAATCGAGAATGAACTGAGCTCTGTTGTGAATGTAAAAATCGTCTCCAAGCACTCTCGTGCCTTCCATTCTGCGGCGAAATTGGGTACTGGGTGCAGTACGAATCTTGATGCGCACACCGTCAGGTCCTTCATCGATCATGCGAAGTTTGCGTTTCCGCGGTGGGTCCATCTGCAACATGTTGGTCTGCTCTGCAACTGACTGCTTCGGCTTTAGGACAGGAACTAATCGACCAGAGGACGAAGACGCAGACTGTCTGTCGATGGATGAAGACGCATTGATGTTCTCATGATCAAGATCAAAATCAGCCGAATCTGGATCACTGGCAAAAGGAACACCTGATGCCACATCTACGTGTCGATCACGTTCTTGGTCTGATGCTGCAAGGTCTGACGAAAAGTCGGAAGAATGCACGTCCGATACAGAGGCAGCATCGCTCTCGAAACTGGACACCGACATGATGAAAAGCTACTTGTATGGTCTGAATCTATCTTGCACTACAGGGAACCTTGAGGGCATGAGGCAGGACCTTGCACATCACTTGCACGTCACTTGCACATCCCTTGCACATCCCTTGCACGTCACTTGCACGTCCCTTGCACATCCCTTGCAACACCCTTGCAGTAACACTGGCACACAGACGCTTGTTTGCAACTGCTCACGTTTCACTCTGAGACTTCAATTTCTGCTGGAAGCGTTGGGGGCAACTCTGTTGTTTCTTGTAGTTGAAGAGAATTAACACAATGAGTAGTCACAGATTGAAGAGAATGCAAATCCGTCAGCAAGTTGCCCACCACTTCGTTGGTCTTCTGAAGTTTCTGAAACAGTTCTGTGGTGGCGGACATGACTTCCGCCACCTGAGCCTCCGTGTCCCTGATTTGTGTGGTGAGCACGTCGAGTTGGGCTTGTTGGATCTTCTGGACGGACAAGGCTTCTTCGCGAAAATGACGGAATTCACCTCTGATTGTGATCAGCTCCTGTTGTGTGTAGGAAATCCAGCGTTGAAGAGGTGCCAACGGATCGCACGCTGAGTTGCTCGACATTAGCGCAATGGAACGAGACTTGAGCAGGGTGCTGCAACACTGTTCTGGTATGTACAACAACACGAATGAAAGAGTACTCTCAGCACTGGCGTCCACTGCACATTCTTTCCTCACTTCAGCACTCGCATGCGTCACAGATACAAGTGAAATCCTGTCACATCGGGCATACTCAGCTAAGATCAGACGATTGACTGCGTCGAAATCGGCGTGATGCACGTCTTCTGGTAGGCATAGGTTTGGATCTAACCGGAGTACCTGACGCAGCTGAAGATGTAGGTGCAGCCGACGACGAAGCAGCACTGGACACCAAAGGAGGTTCAGACACACGATGCCCCAAGCTTGCTGGTGGTGCCGGGGGTGGAAAGACGGGAGCACTGGCACTGGGTGGGGGGAAAAAGGGAGGGGGAAGAGGGGGAGGGAGGGGAGGAGGGGGGAGAGGGGGAGGGCCAGGGGGAGGTAGGGGGGGAGGTGCGGAACTGGACGAAGGGTTGTCGCTCCCTGCACTCGGCGTACTCCTCGTTGCTGGCAGAGAGGGTGGAGGTGCATAGGGGTGGGATCTGGACGAACGTGATCCTGAAGCTCCGCTACTGCTAGGACGTTCTTCACGTAGGTTTGCTCTATCCCTCTCATCCAAACGACGCAACTCTTGCTGCAGCATTCTTTCTGTCCCGTCACGCACAAAAGCTGTCAATTGAAGTACAAGAGCTTGACGAAGTTGAGGTCGTGATACAAAGTTGAGCAATCTCACACGCGCTGAATGAGTGAGCGCTCTCAAGAACTCATCGATGCTAGGATCCGAAGGTGGCACCGTCGGCATGCTTGCTTGCACAGATGATCTCGTCTCTTAGCCAAAAGCACTGCGATGCTAACATTTGCAAATCTCTCACACATGGCAAAGTCAGATCAAGACATGTTGCATGCACGTCCGCTGTCAACTGTCAACTGATTACAGACCGCTTTTACCGTTTCATCAAAGCTTCACACAAACGAAATGGATATCCAAGGTTCGCTAACCACCGTACAAAAGTATGAACAGCGACTTCTGCTTGGCACGTTGGCCAAGTGTACTTACGGATGAGAGAGATTCTCGACTTCGCACCTGACACCAGCAATCGTTCACTACCTGCACTCATAGGATGTCGAACTTGCCAGAGGAACTTGGGCTGGAGATAGTAAATGGTTCGATTTCGGACATCAATATCGAATCCCAAAAAGTGACCATCACCGACAGCTTCAAGAACAATCGGAGAACCATAAAAGGTTTCTTGGCTGAAGACTTGAAAAGGCACAGTTTTATGCACTTCGGTGGGTGCAATCACCAATCGATTGTCCACGTATCTTGCAAGGAACGTAGAAGGGAGACTCGAGATCTGCGGAAACATTGCTGCCCAACCAAGCTCAGTCATCACCACTGGAAGGGAAGAGAGGACAGGGCTGATTTGGTTACCTATGGACGTACCATCAACTTGCTTCCACACTCGATTCAACGCCACAAACAAGCCGCATTCGAAGCTGAGACGAACAATGGTGACCAAGTCGAATGGATCGATGGTCTTCCAATCGAAGTGCCGACGTATATTAGAGATCTTCCCATGAATTGAACGGAAATGTTTGCTCTTCTCGTTGATGCACACTGACAATTTGACATCAGGGTGCCTTGCGGTGAACATACGAACCAACATCTCCACTGCTTCCAGAATACGACTTTGAGGCACTGAGTTAAAGAACCCGACCAGATCGTCATAGAGCAGCTCGAGTTCAACTTCCAACGGACACTGCCTGAATACCTGGTGAATATGATGCCAAATCTGTGGGACACTGCGTGACAACGAACCAGGCCATACTGTGTTGATCATTTGGTCAATGCAAATCGCTGCTGCCCTAAGAATAGGGCCCAAGGCTGTGTTCTTGTAGCTGATGATGGTTCGCCCTGATTTGAAGGCCTTTTTGCGTTTGAGAAAATCTGTCCCACAGGCAGATTTGCATCCAACTTGAATCCCCAAGGGTACTTGCGAACCAGTGGAGACGGGACGTGCGCACAAAGAAAAAGCTTCGCTGACGAAACAGACATCGGCATAGGGCTGAACACCTTGACATCTGACCATACTCGATGGCAGGATTGGAAATAGAATCTGGGGCAAAAAACCATGAGATGAGTTGATTCGTGATCAGCAAGGTGAATTACCCAGTCTGTACAAACGATGTCTTTGAGCTGCAACGCATGACTCTCCTGGAATTTCGGGCATAAGCACATATGGCGAAGGTGAAGCTGCCACTCAGAATGAATGAACTGTAGCCACATGGGAAGAGTATGCAAGGGAATAAAATGTGTCTTGCACCAACCCTTGTACGCAGAGGTCGCCTCCTTGATGTACTTGGCTTTTGATGGAAAGATAAGGGATTTTGAGTTGGCCTGAGCAAGTTCTCTAAGAACAGGTTGGCGAAATGACAACGTCTCAAGTCCAGTAGCCACATGTCCATCCACCAAGTCCACATTGGGGTGCTGCTGCTGAAATTGTTGGCATCTGCATGGAAGGTGATCAACTGCTATGTCAGCAAGCTTCTTCTCCCACTCAAAGTGATTATGAAGAATGGAGCCCAACGATTGGGGAGCAGACTCTCTCGGCGTCTTAGAGGGGAGGTGAAACGGGATGCAAATGCCTTTGAACTGCTGAATGGTATGAGACAGAAAAGATGAGACATGGGCAGCAAAAGAGGGGTGAGACAGAAACGGTAAAGTGACTGACTTGTTGTGTCGGGGTACAGAGCAGTTACGAAACTTCAACGCAGACTTGAGCAGCTGTACCACTCTAGATCTGAAAGGTTGCTCCATGATCTTGGCCATGCGGAACATCGCGTACAACTCTAACGTCGAGACTTTGGCAGATCTGACAATTTTCGCAGCAGAGAAAGATGCCGAGGTCAACGATGCCAAATCGTACAAGAGCGACCACGCTTGGCTTTTATCCATCAAACATCGAGTCGGAGTACTTGTTGAAGCAGCACGTCTTCGAACTTTGACCCAAAGTCTGGAAAACAATGAAACATTCTTAAGAGATGGACGTGGCCTGAGTCTCTTGAATCCCAATGCTGACTTAATGAAGAAACGTTCAATGAACGGTGAATTCAATCTGGGCTGCCACCGATCAATAAGGACATGCTCTTGCACCCACGCTTGTTTGTAGTCATCATGAACAGACAGACAAAGTGTAGAAAAGTCGAAATAACTGCCCAGCGAAGCCCAAATACGAATGGCCGGTTCAACTTGAACATATTGCTCACGAAGAACTTGCTTGAGTTTGGACTGCCGGTTGAATTCACGCTTCGAAATAGTAATTGAGGTACTTCCCACATACATCCATCGGTCTCTTTGCTTGAACGATGAACGCGTACTCCAAGACACGGGGGCTTTCAAATAAACTGCACAAGGACTCTGGAACCGTGTGAACGTGTATTCAGACAGCGTGACTCCAGCTTTGCGCAATTTTTCAAGCAGCCGTTGTTCTGGCGAAGTACCCCTGGAGTAATGGAACAGTAGAATCAGATGACAAAAACCTTGCAACCAAATGGCCATCACTTTGTCCACATGCGGAATGAATTGAAGCACAAACGACATGAACTTGCCAATCTCTGTAATAAGAACATGAGCTGACCGAATCTCCTTTACGGAGAGTTGCTTGGAAGCAAGGCTGTGTGCAATTCAGACAACTTGAAAAGCTGCCGCTGCAATGCACGTAGAGAGACTCTTGATGCCCATCCTAGATGCAAAAGTCGCCGAGATCCCGAATTTGACTGCAAGTTCTTGCAGTTTGGCTTTTTCCTTGCCTCCATAGTTGATCTGCACAAGCTTGGAGACAGACACAATGTGCTCTTGAAATTCGGCAAAACGCTTGCCTAAGGGTCGTTTGAAGCTCTGGATCCACTTGTCGACGTCCCCCTCTCCTGATCCCTTTAGTCGGGCTTTGTGATCGTTCAGGGCTTCGGCAGGAACACTGTCGATCTTACGCTTGAGGTCACTCTCCCAAGTCTTCGGTGGTGTCCCGGATTGTAGACACGGAGCACTAGATTGCGAGGCAACCGGGAGCTGTGTTTTCAAAGCGGGTTTCGTGGGGGTAACGGGAAGTCCTGCGGCTTGTAACTGTTCACGACGGCGATTGAGCTCTTCCGAAACTTGAAGGAACTTCTGAGATTGGTCGACGCCTGTAGGCACCGGCATGTTGTCAAACATGAGCTGAACGATCTTGTCAACCAGCGGCTGAAACAGAGCTGCACAATCCGTGTTCTTGTTGGGAATGATTGTAGATGGATTAGCGGCCTGAAAGAGTTGCGTAGCAACTGCATCGATGTCAACTTTGCGATCTCGAAGGTTCTTCGTCACTTGCGACATGAACACTGCTTCAGCAACCGTAGCAACTGGCACAACACTGAAAAACTTGCCATGACTCAATGCTCGAAGACGCCAATCTGAAACTCCATGAAACAGGAATTCCTGAACAGGAATGCTGAGTGGATCTTTTCCTGCGATCCCTTTCTTTCGCGACCACGGGGTGGCTTCGATGGACTTACGAAAGGACAACCCATGAAGCACCGTTGAGTCATAATGATCACGATCTGACGCCCATCCATTCGGTAGTGCAGGAACAAGACCAGGACCTTGATGAAGTGGCATGGGAGTGGACGGCGATGATGAAGGTGCCGAAGAAAGTGGAGGCGGAGGTAGGGGAGGTGGCTGACTAGCAGGGGCAGAATTGGAGAGGTTGGGATCAGTCCAACTTCCCGAGCTATACGGCTGATAGCGATGCTGACCCCACGATTGTTGGGACCTCCCGTACCCTGTGTTGGTGTCCCACTGTCCATTCCATGCCATGGTTTCAGAACTATCGACAAATCTGAGTGCACGGGATCGCTAAAGACACTTCGAATCAAAAGGCTCCGTAGTTGAACAAACCTGCTCAAGTTGTTCCCAAACTGCAGCACTTGCACATCGCTTGCACAACTCTTGCATCACACTTGCTCCTCTCTTGCACTTCCGACGCACACCCTTGCACTACCGCTGACACTTCACTTGCAGTACACTTGCACGTCCCTTGCAACACACTTGCACATCCCTTGCTGGCACAGCTCGCAATCTTAACTGGCATGTTTTCAACACATGTATGCGTGCAAAGCAGTTGACAACGGAAGAGACTTGAGAACGTGGCTGGTCAAAGCAGCATGCTGCACTCAGACCCTCCAAAAAACAAGAAGCGCTTCCGGGATGAAACATGAAGAGCGAAAGACCCATCTGCCATCTTTGGCACGGGCAACGTCACGAATGTAACTGCAGGAATGGTCACCTTCAACCCCTCCCATGGGGATCCTTGAGTGGGGAGGCGTGAGGGATCCTTGACGATTAAATGCATGTCCGAAAATGCACACCGGACGCTCACTCAGAATGCCACCGTACTTGGCCGCTGCCTCTTGTGCTTGTTCTGCATCTGAAGTGTGAGCCCTAGCATAGAAGGAAATTGGTGGGGACCACTTGCTGTCACTAGCATCCCAATACGATGGTCGGATCGTTCCCTCAAGGAGGATGGATGCAGCCGCTGCCACTGTTGTGTTGTGTGCAACAGGCGAACGAGCAATCCCTGCTGCAGAAGTATGCGACCTGATCATGGTCCTCTCAAAGTGGGTGAAGTGGATGCTCAAGCACTTGCACGAACTCGACAAAGAACGAAGCTCCACAGAGTGAATGTTTGCAGCTTGGTCAGCTGCTGCAATTGCCTGAGAGACATACTTCAGTGCCGTCGAATTGACAGAGTGGGGAGGAAGACCTAACAGGCTGATCAGATAGTCCGCAGTGCTTTGCATCAAAGAGCTGGGAACCTGCAACTCAAGATTGGCCTGTATCTTTCTCGAAATCTCACATGCCGATTTCATACGGCCAGGGCTGGAACTGATCAAGTGACGTAGAGCAGTAAACATGGGGTATAATGCGACCCAATTGAAGCTAGCTGAGTACACACGTATCAGCTTCGCTTCTTCATCGCGCACTTCCAACCCACGAAGTTCAGGAATCACGAAGAAGTTTGAATCTTGCTCCCACTCAACTTCCACATGCCCTTTGAGAAGAGATCGATTCTCAAAATGCTCATACGAGTCTTGCAAGGGTTTAACTCGAAAGACGTAAGTCTGGTCCGCACTGAGCTGCCACCCTACGCGATCTGCATGAGTACCAGGATTCTGATCACAAATTGCACGTAGTCGAATGCTGTTAGGATCTGCAACGAGAGAAACTCCGCTTCCATGAACCTGCCGAAGTCGCTTTGATGGCTGGGATGAGTCATCCGTTTGATACGTGATGGCTGACTGCTGGCTCTGACCAGATGCTGTTGACTGATTCTGTTGAGAAACAACAGACTGCTGAATGTCGAGCAAATTGTTAAGGCCAGCATACACATCTCTGTGGCCTCGGACATGTGTCAAGTTTGCCGACATGATCGCTGAGTATTCAGCAAAATCAGCCACCGAACGAAACGACAACCGGAACCCTGCGCCATCTGCATGAAGAGTGATTGCTGGTGGAACCTCTTGCTGTGGAACAGGCCGATCATTTACAGCACGTGCAGCAATCAAGGTAGGAGTTACATCTGCTGTTCCCAAACCAACGTTGGATGCAGAAGGAGCCGGCAAAGAAGAAGATGAAGCGGGCGCCGGGCAAACTGCAAGGGTGGGGGGTGGGGGAGGGAAGGCGGGAGGGGGAAGGGGAGGGGGGGGGTGGAATCCACTTCGCTGTGGTACCACGGGAGGGGGGAGGGGCAGAAGCGGGGAGGGGAGGGGGGGGCAAAGGGGGAAGGGGGGAAGAGGAGGGTGGAGGGAGAGGTGGGGGAGGAGGGGGGGGGTTGATGTGCGGGTACTGCGTCTCTTTCCTGAAGCATCCATGGCAAACTGATCAGCGACTACCCCAAAGTACAGCTCAAGTACTCAATTTGTAGCCGAAGACCTGCGACAAGTCAGCGGAAAAGTCAGATTCGGGAAAGTCGATCAGATCATAGACAGTCAATGGGAAAGTCAGCATTCAGGTTTCGGTACAGGCATTTGATAAAGACTCACTGAGAAAGTCAGCTTGCAAGCACGGATATAGAATCAGGGAAAGTCATCCAATGCTTATACAGTCAATCGGGAAAGTCAACGCCAGAGCTACCTCTGGGAGACACGGCGCCCATAGGGAATGCCGTTGTGAAGCACACTTGACACATCGTGTCGCAGGTCTGAACAGTCAGTTCATCTAGCCGAAAGCTGTCAGGTAAAATCAGGGAAAGTCACTCTGCACTGCAAGTACAAGTGTTAAGATCACAACCAGTGTACAGCTAACAAGATGCACTGTGTCACAAGCATAGCAGGTACACATCAGGACGTCTCCTGATGCATCACCAGAGACTGCGGGCGTCTTCGTTGGCAGTGATCCCACAGACTCTGTCACTGCCCCCTGCTCAATCAAGCCAGATTTACCTACCCTTCGAAACAGGGATGGACACACACACACACCACGCATGCGCCAATCTGCACCGACTTCTCGCGATCTGTAGTCCAATGCTTCTGGTTTGTTTAGGGACCTCTCGATGGAATCTGAAGAAGCATGCAACACAAAAACCTTCCAATCTGAACGCGTCGTAGGCTAGTTACTCTCCATGCGACTTCGGGCTAAGTAGCATCTTGCTCGGACAAACTGGACCAACCACTTAGATTTACCGATCTGAAACACTATTTCACCGCTCTTGCTGTCGCTCTCTGTGGATATATGACACGTAGCCGCACCTACGGCCGCGAGCACCTCGTCTCCCAGCTGCCGCAGGGACAGGTCGAGACCTTGAAGTGTCGAGATCCAGGCGGCCACGTGAAGGCTTAAGTGACGGCTTCAGGCTGAGCAGGCGGCTGTGTAGTGCCAACTCCTTCCGGATTGCCTCCCGTCCTTTCAAGTTTCTTCGCATCTTGTGTTGCGTTATTTTGCGCTCCGTACTTGCTTCCAAAAATCACAGTCCTGCTTCAACTGCCTGCTGCTCTGACAGCATTTGAGTCCTGCATGTGTTTGGGTCGGGACAGAAACTTCCTGGCCGCGGAACCCAGAGACCCCGATTCGAAGTCCTCATGTCTACGAGGGCTGCTCGAGCACGCGTTGTACGCAAATACCTGCAAAGTGAAACGAGACAGCTCAAGCTACGAACAGCATATGTAGCGTGGTTGGAGGCGCGACAGCAGCAAGCCTATCGCTCAGCGGAAAGCGAAATACGACTTAAAGATCGAGGCCTGAGATGGACACCAGACCATTCAAGCGGCGGCAGCAGCTTTTCGTCATCGTGCAAGTGCACGAGGACGGTCTGACCCTGTGACAGGCACATACAGGCAGTGCGGGTTCCCGACTCCTGCCGGTCCAAGAAGCTCAGCACGGGCATAGTGCTGGCGCCTCTCGCAGCCTCGTGTTTAATGTCGCCTCGCTGCTGTCAATGAAAGCCGCCTCTGCTCGCAGGCCCTGCAGGCGAGATATTTACTGCAATACACGTTGATTGGAACCATTTGCCTGCGGTAACGGGCCGTAGCGGACTTCTGCACTCGAGCAAACCTTACACTCCTGCTGGCACGAAGCCTTCTTGGCACCGAGATTCCACACTGCAAAATCCAGAGGAGTCGCATCCCTGGGAAGGTACAGCACTCGGCCTGCTTGGCGATCGAAAGCTATTCTGCGTCTGCTGGTATACAGACTGAAAAACTGCTTTCACAAGCCTGTCGGAGTGAAGACCGCGACTTTCTCACGCAAGGCCTGCCCAGAACAAGGAGAACACCCGGCATCGAAGTCTCGTGTTCAAATATTCCAAACGCCTCACTGTAGGCACGATGCAACTCTGCCAGCAGCTCGCCACCATCCTTCCACAACATCAGAGGAAACCAGGAGGAGCCCGCGCAGGATCGTGCTTTTCCCATGACGGCTTTGCTCTGTCTTGGTCTTGGCCTCGAGGTGCACTGCGTCAAGCTATTTGCGCGGCCGTTTGGGCATCCCATGTCGTTTTCCAGTGTTTGCAGGGATTGTACGAGGTATCGTCTTTGGTGCGTCCTGTGTCGTTTTACAGGGTCCGTTCTGTTCAGCTGCCGACTAAGCCAATGTACACATTTTCGGCACCGTCTCAAACCGGCTCTCTCCCTGCAGCAGAAGAAACGAAAAGCAAGCTCTGGCCTGCAAACAGACCGACAGTTGCGGATTGAACCCCTGTACCCGCATTCCCTGACATCCCACGTGTTTCAATCTTGCTTGAGAGCCCGTTGTAGCCGTACTTACCAAGTAGCAACACCCAGCCGTGCACATGCATGGGATGGATTGCATGGCCAGGACCTGGCAGGATCCGCAAACAACCAGTTGCCTCACCATCATCTCGTTCTTTGTTTCCTGATGAAAGGGCTGTCCGACTCACGGCATTCCCCAGACGTGCCATCATGCAAAGCCTGCCTGTGCTACCGGCAAACTCGGAAGCCACTTTCGAAATATGCTGCAGCCTGACACCCGGAGCCATTGACCAAAACTGCCAGTGCTAGAGTCTCACTGGTTCGTGCAACCGTGCCAGGCCAACAGTGGTTGAACCGCGTACCTGACAAGATCGCCAGGCAATGGACCACTTGATCCAGATCCCAGATCGCGGCGCACAGTCCATCTTCTTGCTCCGCAGCACCTGGTTCATCAACCTGGAAGTGCAAAGCATCGCAGCATAGCAGATCCCACTGCAACGTCGGGGGTGCAGGACTGGGGACGGCACAGATGCTTCCCGGGTGCCCTCGTCAAAGGAACCACGATCCAAGTCAAGGCGCTGAGGTGAGCGGTCCAACAGTGAGCTGCGAGGCTCACTGTTTGTGCTCATGCCAGGCATTTGGAGTGGAGGAGTTCCGTCGGAGTCTTGAAAATTCCACTTTGGTTGGCTCGCTGCGCTCTCCACAGTTTGAAGACTTGAAGTTGATTTCGATGTCGGCAATGGCGATGGCTCCATGGACACCTGTGCAACTCGAAAATCTAGGAGTGCGTGGTGTACTTCATCCTTGCATGTTATATGTATCTCTGCTATCTCCATCAAGTCAGCACCTCTCCAAAGCTCACGACCTGTAGAATAGCTGTAGAATGAATCGGAAGGCATGCTGCAAGATCTTCCCGAACCACCGCATGGTCACTAACAGCTAGCATATGTAATACTGCGGTATTGCTTGGCCAGGATAGCAGCAGCAGTAGTCGTCGTCGTGGTGGTGTTGGTGGTGATAGCGGTCGTAGTGGTGGCAGTGGCAGTAGCAGGAGTAGTAGTTGTAGTAGTAGTAGTAGTAGTAGTAGTAGTAGTAGTAGTAGTAGTAGTAGTAGTAGTAGTAGTAGTAGTAGTAGTAGTAGTAGGCGCCCCCTTCCAAGCACCTCTCCTTAACACTGTTCTTGCTGTGGGTGGGAGGGGGGGGTGGGGGAGGGTGATAATGACAAACATAACGCCGTACGTACGCCAGCCATGGACAAGAAGAAGTAAAGCACCCATGCATGGCTAGTTGTAGTAGCAGTAGTAATAGTCGTCGTACTAGATCGTAGTTGTGGATCAGCAGCAGCAGCAGCAGCAGCGGTAGATTCAAGCGTGCCGCAAGTTTCGCAGGTCTTGAGATTGGGGTCCAAACTAGGGACCTCCTGAGAATTACTACAGAACTGTTCGGAGACTTTGGCATTTCCTCAATTTCCGGCTCACTGCTTCCCGACTTCAGACTGTGCACCTCCAACGAGTGCAGGCTGTGTGTGAGCGACTGGTTGGCCTGCAGGGGTGAACGGCAAGCATCTACAGCTATAGACGACACTCAGAGACCGCACCTGCAAAATCCAGGTTGAATGCAGGGCCGCCAAGAAGCTTCTACCGGCTTCACTTTCCTGCAGGTCCTCACGGCTCTCTCGAGCGTCGTCCGTGCTGTGCGTTACTGCCAGCAAAATCACGGCCTCGTTGTGGCGCCAAAATGCGCCGACACCAAACTCGGCGACCCACTCCATCTGCAGGCTCAAAATGTAGACCTGGCATTGCGGTCGAGTTCAGCCTGCTGATGCTTCCAGCTGCTTGCGGTTTGTTGATCTCCGAGTTAGCGCCTACAGCGACGTGTGCCCTGCCTCAACTGCAGTGCCGTCCATGAGAACGGTAGTGTGGAGGCACATGTACAAATTCTCCTGTTCACTGCGGTAGCTAATGCCGTGCTGCTGTGCGGTGCTGCTCGATCAATGAAGCTCCCACCTTCGGTGAGGAGATGTAGTCGCGCAGCCGGCCGGGCCTGAGACGGCAGCCGAAAGCACATCGCCCTGTCGCCCACAGAGCGCCGTGCATCGGCGGCAAGATGGAGTGGATCCGCCCGAGACAAGCCCAACAAGCGTCGCGATCCTTCCAACATCGTCCAAAAGCAGCCCTCGCGCAACCGTTGCCTTCACTCCCGAGCCTTTGTCACTATCCGCACTCGTGGGATTGGCTGTGGAGTATCCGTTTCTGGACGGTCTGCCCATCGCCGCAGTTGTGTGTGCGGTGGCTCCTCCACTTGCTTCAACATTGGTCATTACTACATCGACGAACTTTCACCGTGTCTTTCTCGGTGTTCGCACCTCACGTACGGAAATCTCAAGGATGGAATCGGAGGTCATCTCCACCTCAGCAAGGGGTCGAGACAATGAGGCATGCTACTGCAAGAGCAGCGAGCATGCAACCCACCAGCAGGAAGGCCATGGCCATCATGGTTCGGATGTACTGCTGAATGTACCGGCGGTGTCTTTGCCTGGCAACCTGCAGTGAAGGGCACAAGTTTTTTCGTTCAAGATGCGTGTGACCTGGAGGAGCCTGCGAGCGCCGGTTGCGCTCTAAAACTTCCTGCTCTCACATCTCACATTCTCTGCTCACATGTGGCTCTGCCATTGTGGCTGTCTGTTCCCGCCTCATATGCGCAACCATTCAGATATCGGCAGCACAGCTCCTGCAGAGTTCTCAGAGGCTGCACTCGTGCATGGCATATCGTACACTCGAAACGACATACAGGGTGGGTGCGAGACAGCATCACCAACTCCTCATGCACTTGTCGGAATTCAATCGGCGTCGGCATCTTGTAAGTTTGTCCGGCCCTCTTGGCGTCTGATCATGTGGAGACTCTCTCCACATTTTGGCTTTGATAAAGCCGCCTCGCTTTTCTGCTGACCCGCTTCCCCTCCTCCTGCTCCCCCTTCCCCCCTTCCGTCAAACACCACAAAACCGTCAATGATCCGGAGCGACAGTTGACCTACGCATCGACACAAGACAGCAGTCTTGACCAGAATTCCGCCGAAGGATTAGGCTCGGGAAGCTGATGTTTTGGACGTGGACGGGTACCGGAGGGCTTTCTGGCCCGAGCCCACAGCACAGGTGCACGTCGAACACGGCTCGACCAAGCTTTCTAATACACTGTCCATCACTGTCCATCGTCAACAGTGTGTCCCGGATTGCAACCTGCAAGCCATTTGGACCCTGAATATCGAAATCAAAACACCATCAACACTTTCCTGCTGAACCAGATTTATGATGACGGCAACTTGATGCCCAGTGCACGACTGTCAGAGCAGTGGCAGTCTCCGAAACAGCTCCTCAAACTCGGTCTTCCAAATGTGCACACCCAATCGCTCTGCCAGCGGCACGTACACCGCTCTGGTCTCTTCAGCCTGCCGCAAGCCGCAGGCATCACAGAAACCTTGGTTCCTCACATGCTGATTTCTGCCCACGGCATGGGGCACTCAGAGACAGACGATTCGACGCTGCTTGGAAGCCGGCATGTGCTCCTTGTAACTCAACTCCAACAGCTTCGAAGTTCAGCACTGCATTTATCGAAAAAACATTCTAGCCAAAATGCTTGGCAATGCGGCCGGTCTAGAGACATGAAGTGGCCATGCGAAGCGACACGAACGGGTCTCCAGCGTCCGCATGTTGTGCAGACGGTCTGCAAACTTGATGACGAGTACTCGAACGTCTTGGGCAGCGCGTGTCAGCACCTGTCACTCGTCACGGTGCATTCGACAGAAGTACCCTGGGCCCATGCAGTAGTCGAGCTTGTAAAGCCGAAAACCATTGAGGCTCCTTGGGCCTGCTCACTTGCAGCGCTCAGTACTGGACGTGCACATTCGTGCACCTTGCGCAGATCCTGAGCAGATCGCGACGCTCTCGATCTCGTACATGAAGCTTGGGATGCCTGCATTTTCATTTTCATGCTCCCTCAAGCCATCCCGGATGTGGACATGTGACGCGGGTGACTTGTGTGACGTTTGACATTCTACTCTGCCGAAGCATGGCCTTGGTCACACCGTCCACCAGTGATGCGACGACTGGACCAAAGGCATCCTGAGTCGAAGTGGTCGTATCTGTGTCTACTCCATGCTTTGGCTTTGTGAGCCAGTCACGCCAACTGTACCATTGCTGTCAGCCTCATGCCCTAGGCAAGTAGATACGTGACCTAAACTTGTCCTCCTTGCCTCAATCTGGTCCAGTGTGACGCTCGTGTCCTGCCATCTTCTGCCATGGTGGTTTAGTGACCTCCAAGTACTTCCAAACAAGTGCCCGACGAGCAGGCTACACGGTCGAACTTCATTCTGCCAGCAGCGGCTTTGCCAGCTTATGTAAATTCGCCAAGCAAGCGATGTGGTCTCAGCAGGGGCATCGAGCGGTTGTGGCAGACGCTCAGTCTGGGCTAACCCTGGAGGCAACTGGCTCGCATTGACAAACAAGTTCGGCCTGGCGTGGGAGAAGGAGCCAAGTGAGGTGTGATTCTTCCGACTGATTTGATTCGAGCTCTGAGCTCATTGTGTCCCGCCGATATTTAAAAAAATTGCAGCCGCAGCACAGCGCAACGACTTGAACAAGCATGCCGAGGTCGCTTCGACCGTGTCGTGCAGCAGCGCAGCAGTGTACCTGCACTTGCTGCAGGCAAGGAAAAACACCTATTCCAGGAAGAAGTAGTGTAGCTGAAGTAGCGCACATTGCGAAGATGTCATCAGGACCATCTGCGACTCGTGGCCAAAGCTTTTGAGCATCCTAGCAGAAGTACTGTGCGTCATGTGCAGCATCAAGCATCGCTACTCTTGCGTACCATCGCCCTTTCTAGCACAGTCCTGTTCCAGGGCAGCCGGACCATCTAGCTGCCAGCGTGGCTCTGGTGGTGTGGAGTCCGGTGGTAGCAAAGCACGTGCCTCAACTTTAGAAAGCAGGCACGCTCAAGTTGCAGTGAAAATGAAGGGCTGCTTTCAAAAGTAAGGCGCCGTCAAGAATGTCTGCGACTGCAAGTGGATGTGTCCAGTACGGGTCGCCAGATTTCCGAACCTGCCCCACAGTGCGAGCAGCTGAGCACGTTCATTGCCTCTCGACACGACGCAGACACGTACCACGCACGACAGGCTTGGGACAGAATACTGCTCTGTCAAGCTGACTAGGACCATAAAATCCTCACAATCACCAGTCACTGGAACACAAGTGCCTGTCCAGCATGAGCTTGCTTTGTCATGTCCAAGGCTTTGTGCAGCATCGACACCTGCGCAAGTGCCAGGAGATACTCGCTACATCTCTTCATCTGTAACGACTCGAAACAGTCTCTTGCCTTCTGCTGTGGATCTAGCTCTGCTGCATACCTCGGCCATGAGATGCGAATCACACCCACCGACTAGTTCAATTCAAGTCTTTCTGCCAAGGCACTTTGCCCAGTCCCAGGAGGCTGTCCCGAGGGACTGCAAGGAAGAGCCCACGGTTTGGACACCGTGCACCTGGCAGAGCACATGGCGCACAGCACAGCTCAGATGCAGAGATCGAGGCCAGGACAGGCCCAGCTGCAGGCCCAGCCGCACTCCAAGCTGCACCAAGGACCCCACCCACCAGTTCGCGTTGCGCTGCTCCAGCGCACGGCGGAAGTCCTCCGAAAGAGTGGGTTCCCTCCACTTCATCGCGGCACAGTTCTGTGCATTGCCTCAAGTCGCTTGGAAACCTGGTGCTGTGCTGTCTGAACGTCGACGAAGGTTAGCCGGCCATCCTGCCGTAGGACAGAAGTACAATGAGAGGATATGAGCGCACTGACTGCTGTATATTGCTACATGCCGCATGGTTCGGTCGCCTGGCTGCGGTCACAGCTAGAGCAAAGCTCCCTGAACTCGCGGTCCATGTAGTCTGCACTGAAGGCCTGATGCAGCCAAAGCGGGGGGGCACTGCTTTTCATGCTCTTGGTACACAAGCACCTCCCCGAAGAGGTGCAGGCGCTCGAGTGGAAACACTGCCCGCCGCAGCTGCGACGGAGCAATTGAATCTGCCTCAGCTCAAATCTCTCGCACTTTAGGAACGCACAGATCTCGTAATGCAAAACGATGACGAACGAGGCTACGAAACCCTTCTGGGTTCCGGGCTGCCCGTCCTCCAAGCGATGCAAAGATTTCATCAGGGCCCAGTTCAAACGCCTTCACATGCAAGCGTCTTCTGCGAACGAAGTCTGAGATCTGTGACGACTGCCTTGTAGAGATGGTGGGACGCTAGCCCCTTGCGTTCCTTCTGCTTCATGGATCCGGAAAAGACATGTACCTGGTACGATGTTTCACTGAGTCGCAGTGGTGATTAGCAAGGCAAGGCAATCGGCAGGCAAACTTGCATTTGCCGGCCTCCAACTTACATGTCATTGTGTCCACTGTCCGCAGCTGCCCGATTGCTCGGCTGGATGCCTTTGGCATTTGCGTTGTAACCTTGCGCATGCGTGCTTGAAAGGAAAATTCCGCGCAGCAGAACAAGAACAGCCTTCACTTCGTGAGTACAGTAGCAAATGCAACTGTATACACAATCGCTCTTTGATGGCTGCACGCCTCTGCCTCCTACTCCTACTTACTCCTTCTCGCCTCCTACTTCTACTCCTCCTGCTCCACGTCTTCTGCTTCTGTTCTGCTGCTACTACTTCTACTTCTACTGATACTACTACTACTACCACCACTACTACTACTACTCCTCCTCCTGCTACTGCTGCTGCTGCTGCAACGACGACTACTACTGCTACTACTACTACTACTACTACCACTGCTACTGCTACCACTACCACTACAACTACCACTGCCACTACTACTACTACTACTACTACTACTACTACTACTACTACTACTACTACTACTAGTACTACTACTACTACTACTACTACTACTACTACTACTACTACTCCTGCTGCTGCTGCTACTACTACTACTACTACTACTACGACTACGACTACGACTGCAACTACTACTACCTGCTATTTACTTCTCAGTTCTTAGTACTTAGAACTTACTACTTTCTACTTACTGCTTACCAGTTACCGCTTTTTTGGCTACTAACTTCTAACTTCTGACTACTAATAATTCCTACTACTACTACTACTACCACCACTACTACTACCACTACTACCACTACTACCACTACTACCACTACTACCACTACTACCACTACCACTACCACTACCACTACTACTACTACTACTACTACTACTACTACTACTACTACTACTGCCACTACTACTACTGCCACTACTACTACTGCCACTACTACTACTACTACAACTACTACTACAACTACTACTACTACCGCTACTACTACTATTACTAATTTACCACTGCTACTACTACTACTGCTACTACTACTACTACTACTACTACTACTATTACTACTGCTACCACTGCTAGTTCTACTACTACTACTGCTACTACTACTACTGCTGCTACGACTACTACTACTGCCACTGCCACTGCCACGGCCACTGCCACTGCCACTGCTACTGCTACTGCTACTACTACTACTACTACTACTACTGCTACGACGACTACTACTACTACTACTACTACTACTGCTACGACGACTACTACTACTACTACTACTATTATTGTTATTCTTATTTCTACTACTACTGATTCTAGACCCTACCACGACTACGACTACGACCATGACCGCAACAACGACGACAACGATAACCACTGCTACTGCTACTGCTGCTGCTCCTGCTCCTGCTGCTCCGGTGCTTTTGCTACGACTCCGACTCCTGCTACAGTACAACTACTACTTTCACATTTGCAACTACTATACTCCACCACCACCACCACCACCACCACCACCAGCATCACCACAACCACCTCTAGCAAAACGGGCGTGAATAAGCTTCAAGCATTGGTGCACAGCGTTATGTGAAGAGCACGGTATCCACTCTTCTTGGATTTGGTGATGTAGTCCTCGTCAGGGTGCGACATTCACTCAAAATGTATTGGAGATGCTGGCGCACACAAAGTTTCACACCAGGTGCAACTTCAACATGCACAACTGAAATGAGATTTTCGGATGTTAAGCTCGTCTTTCCTTCGTCGATCCAGGCAGCACAGACCATCCTTTGGTCGTTCTCGCATAGCGCTGCAGTGCATCCAAAACCGCAAAGCACGCAGCTCGTTCTCGCCACTCTTCCGCCAGCCACTCCGGATTTTGAGGGACCTCAGATGCTGCCTCCATGACTTCGCACATGCTGCGCTAATCCGAGGCGCACCTCTGCCAGCGGGTCGGGATCCACAACCACTTCCACGGCAAGCAAGTCCTGACGCTATTTGACTGGACTTATCTACACCACGAAATGCGCTGACAGCATGTACTATAGTTGGCAATGCTTTGGAGGAGGCTTCATCCGACTCTGCCACTTTGGAAGCTGTCAGGCCTTGATGGCCTGAGCTTTCAGATCTTCTCGAGAAACCCCACGTTGCCGGAGTAGCTTCTTCACAATGCTGTACACACTCTTCACGCGGCCTCGAACCTGCAATCCGAGTCCGCTGTCAGGTTGTTCGGTCGGGGATGTCGGGGTACAGCGGAGCGTTGCTTTTCAGCTTGAAACACCCGCCTGGCCTTGCATGTAGCGAGACCCCGCACGTCTGCATCTGCGTCCAAAGCTCTTCGAACTTCGCGGAGGCATCTCTGAAGTGTTCGATTCAAGAGCTCGTCTTCTTCTCGCATCCATGCCTCCGAGTTCAGGAGCTGTTTCACAACGGCTAGCTTTTAAGCAGGAGCCAGCTACGAAACCACAGGCAACGAGAAGCATGCCAAGAGAAAAGTGCCAAGGTCTGGAACTGGACACAGCCCTCGATCCATTTGCAAGGCCAACGGCAAGAAGGGAGACAACAAAGGAGAAAGATGGAGAAAGGCTTGGCATTGTCATGCCTCTTCGGGAAACATCTTGGAACTTATCCACACACTGCGTTGACTTCAGGAGATTCCTAATGAGATTCGTCTGTCCCAGAAAGCCCCCCTCCCCAAGTGCATTTCTTCACGGCATGGGCCGGATGGGACCTGTGTTGGGAAGCCCGGTTATGGGATATAGCAGAAGCCAGAGAGTTGGAACATCATTATCCCCATGCCCTTAAGGTAAAGAATAAGGGATCCTAGCACTAATCCTCCTAAAACCATGTTCCAACTTTCTCGCTTCTACTACATCAGGTGCCAAAACGCCATAGTAGATGATAGAAATCTGGAAGTCCAGCCCATTTCTGAGATGCAACTGTTTAGTTTAGCATGGTCGCCAGTTATCCCTCACCCCATGGTAGGATGTCGCAGGCATGACAAGTGGTCGAGGGGATCCGAGGGGACTCGAAAGCTTGAAAACGACCTTTGTAAGCCCCTAGCAGGAGCAGGCTCTTCTATGTTCCTGCCTCGATCATGCTGTACTCTTCTGGGAAATAGAGCCGCAAGGCGCGGTTTTCCAGCGACGGAGTGATGCGCTCGTTGACGCTGCCGTTGTGGGCCTGGGCGGGAGAGCCTCCGGTTCCCGCGGTGCCTCTCCGAGATCTTGCAAGGCTGAGCTGCCAGGGCATCGAAGCCCAGGCCGTGGGCCAGGGGCACGTGCAAGTCCAAAGCCTCCGGCTGCAGCTCTGGCAGGAGAAGACTCCCCGCGCGCGCGCGCGCGTGCAGATATCACACATCAATCATCAAGGCGCGCTTAAGGGGAGCTCAGGGAGCTGAGCCGGCGTTTGGTTTCAAACCGAGGAGCGCAGCGAGCCAAGGCCCGGCCCTCGTCGGGAAGACCGAATCTGCTGGCCACCGCAGCGGAGAGATTTCGGAGAATCTGCTCCACCTCCGACGCCGAATCCGAGAGGGGAGAGATGAGCTACGGGCTGAGACACATTCGCCTCTGCAATCTCAACCATTGCAGCTCGGAAGTCCTATCAGAGCACCGGTGACTCACGGCTCAGTCAGCTGGTCCCTCTGCCGTCCTTGGAGCAGCGCAAGTAGAGGAGGCGGGAGAGCTGCGAGGCAGCAAGCTGCACCTGCGCTTCATGGCTGAGTCAAACGCGGTGTGCAACTGTCCTACGTTCGAATGATGAATGCTACACCTGGACCCCAAATTGCATTCCGGTAGTGGGCTTTCCGATACGGACCCGCCTGCCCGTGATGAGTTGTGCTGTCCTGCGTGGCAGCAGGCGAAGTAAGTCTGTAAATCGACACTCTCTGTCTGCAGTCCTCCGAAAGCGCACGCAGATACAGAAGCAGGGCAAGCTGTTCCAACCTGTGCCAATTTCAGGCTTAAAGCAAAAGGTGGCTGCGCGGAACCACGCTGGCAAGTGATGCCGCCTCTTTTTCTCATCGATCAGGTTGACAACCTCCTCCCCGAGTTCAGGACAGGCAGCAAAAACCTGGCGCAGGACTTGTGGAATCAGACAACCAAGCCGCTTCAAAAAAGTCTGGATCTGTCTGAAGCATCGAACGCAGACCTTGGAGACTGCGGCCCATGGTTGTCCAAGGCATTCATCCAAATCGTGCAAAAGCAAAGCCTTGCAGTGACTGTCGAGGCTGCAGAAAAGTGCTTCGTGCCTCAATTCCGCTCGCCGGGCAGCCACGATGGCGCGGGAATCTGCACCCAAGCGCATCAAGCTTCGCAAGCTTGCCTCCTCGTTTCAACATCCGATGCCGCGCAAGACAATTTAAGTAATTACTGCTCTTCCGTGCGACCCGTCCTTGAAACGCCAACGGTTTCCGGGTAGTGCTCTAGCCGCAATGTTCATCGCAATACTCAAAGCGCGATGATCCTCAGGAGAGGTGAAGGCCTTGGGCATTCAGCTTCAGAATCGCTGAGCGCAGGTAACTCGGAGGTCGGTGCTTGGAGGACCATTTCGGCAGCGCTCTCAGCAGCCTCTGGCAAAGGTCTGCTCGGCGCCTGGCTCTCGTTCGGGCGGAAAACTGTCCCTCATGTCTTACGCAATGATACTCGTAAGTTGCGGCATTGCGGAGTGCCTGGTTTAGTTCCTCAAGCAGGTGCAGGGCAAAGGCTGTCGGCCCAGGTGGATCTGACAAGTTCAGCATCCTTTGTCTGATGCGGACATCCATAGCCTGTCCAGGGTTTGTACCGCAACCCTCTACAGGAGCTCGGGCTGGGCAGACCTGATGAGCATCAGAGTGACAGTGATCGTGCCACTGATTCAGGCAGGCGGGAACGCGCCATCTTGAGCAGCACCAGGACTAGTGGGGATCATAAGGACTCATCATGTCATTCCGGCACCAGGTGGCATGTGGCTCAGAATCCAGCCGCTGCTGACCGAAACTTCCCGACTCCAGGCATCTTCAGACAGTTCCCTGAACGAATTGCCCGTGCCTCAAGTGCAATCGAGACTTCCGCTGCAGGACCAGTCGTTGATGCTTCGACGTCCCACGGTCCATCAAAGTCCCTCCGGTGGTTGAAACGTACCTTCGAATACCTCAGAGTCCCAAAATCGCTGAGTTTGTCTGGGCCGACCCACTTTGTTAAGAGAAGCTGATGGTAAGCCTGGTGGCCCGTGAAGGGCTGCTGCTCGCTGTTCTTGTTCACGTTGCATCGCTGCCACCAGGCCCTCACTCAAACTGACCGGGGGCACGATTCGGCGTAAAATGCCAAGAGTTCTTCGCATCACCTCCATCGCACTTCGAAAGCATCTGAAAATGCAAAGTGTCATGATACACATCCACAGCATGCGGGAGCAGTCGCGGAGGGTTAATTCACAGGCCTCGGCATCCAAAGTTCTGTCCGGAGCCGGGGAATCCATTGCTAAGGCGTGGAGCACTGCCCGCAAAGCAGGCCGTTTCACCTCTTTGACCGGCCTCAAAGCACACGCGTGGACTGTTGGACTACAGAATCCACCCGTCGCCGCCGGCGCCTCGACGAGAGCCGAAGCGTAAAGATAAAGTAGATGCCGATGAAGGCAAGAAGGAGAAAGACGAAAATCAGGACAATGACCACAAGCCAAAGAGCTGGAGCAGCTGGGGAGTGCGACACAATGTCGACCTTCAGGCCCGCGAGGGTTTTGAAATCTCGCGCGGTGAAAGGAAGCTGCCTTGTCTTGAGCGCTCTCCAAGCCGTCTTCTATGAGCATCATCCGGTCGTTGATTCGCCTCAGCCCAGGTCCATGGTTTGCAGGAGTAACACTAAGAGACTGTTTGGCTGAGCCGATGACTCAACAAGCGGCTTCCATTGCTCCTCGACTCAACGTGTTGGCAGGCACTCGTGCGACGGAAACCTATGTCAATACTGGCGCATGAAAAGTTCTGCACATCCACGCCTGTAGCTCGTCTGACACCTCCAGAACATTCCGCCTGCAGTAGTGCGACCGTTCCACCCGGAATGCAATTCGGAACCAGGCGACAGTCAGCCTGCCACCCAGCTCAAACTGGCCTCAGGCCCCAGATGGCACCATCCAAAGCATCACCACCAGCGTGAGTCCTGTAGCTGTGGGGTGCCAAGGTAGACAAATGGCACGGCTGCGTGCACCTCACGAGACGGCGAGCCACCGTGACAGTCGGCATTGCTTGAAGTCCATATCCGCCTTGGCAACTCAGACATGCCATGCAACACGCAGGAGTTCTCGCCGGGCTGTCCGTGTTGCGGCATCATGCTTTGCAACTCCCAGCCTGTCCCAAACCCCAATCTCCATGTGAAGCCAAATGGCAAAGACAAGACAACTGTATGTACTGGAGCCGTATAAAAGATAGGATGCTTTGAGTGCGTTGTTCTTAGCTAGGATCTGGTGTAGTATTTCACTGCGCTTCTTCTCCAGCCAGGGCCAGCCTTGGCAAAGGGCCGCATTGAGGTGCAATGCCGACCCCAGCGCCACGGCAGTAGCCACGGCGATCACCAAGCCTCAAGACAAGCCACACCAACAGGGCACAGTCCACTGTGGACTTGGGGCCAGCATCGCGGACTTTATGGGGCAGGACACACAGCAACAGGAAAAGACAGGGTAAAAAGCCGAGTGCCTCGGACTCGAAAGCAAAAACAGGAAGCCGCTCGGTTGACTGCGCAAAGGCTTCCAGCTTTCGGCGTCACGACCCGACGTCTCCCAGGAGGCCAGAAGTCCGAAATGAAACCTTCGCCACTCCGCCTAGTCAAGCCTATAGCCGCCCAACTTTAGGTGGGGTTTTAGCCAGCTCATTTGGTCCAGCTTTTGACAACCTATACAACACATCCCTGGCCTCTCTTGTATTCCCGTCCTCCAAACATTCAGCAGAATCCCGCGTATGTCTAAGGTCCCGGCTGGAATGGCTGCAGGTCCTGTACCACCTGGATCGCTTCGCCCGGAACATGGCGAGCCGCCAAAGTCACATGGCCAAAGTTCAATTCCAGGTCCTAGTGACGTGGTGCTGTGCCACGCTTGCTTGTGTTGTGAAAAGTTGTCATCGACTCTCTTCTGCAGGCAGCGATGTCTGCAGCTTGGTCTTCCTTGTATCAGAATACACCTACTGCTTGCTTCGGTCTGGTCGCCTAGGCAGAGACTTAGCAGCTTAGTGATTAGGGGGAAATCCTGAACTAGCCCGTGTTCGATGTGGTGATTTTGGAAACAGCTTGCGGCAGTTGTTGTGAACGAAAGTTCGACAGGTTCCGCATCCCATGAGCGTGTGGTGGGCCTAGCTGCGTGGGCCTCGCTGTCATGCTGGCCACAAGACTTGCACGTCTTTCATGAAGCAGGGCCGCAGCGCAGATGAAACGTTTCGAAGTTCTGAGACCCAGCTCCATGTTGCACATTAAGGGGGGGTGGCTTCGCAGACGCACAAGTGATCCGGAACAGAGCCGGGCTCTGCAAGAGACACAAAGGCACAGTTCGTGGGTAGTAACTATTTTGTTGGTGCCAGAATGCATCAAAAAGCTACCAATGCGCCTGTGCAGTTTTGCACAGATCCGCCGGTTCTGAGAGGTCACGGCTGTGGTCTTACGAATGCACATGCCACTGCCAAGAAAACTCACTATAAGCAAAAAAGAACAGACAAGAGCAGACGCCGCGTAAAGCGGAAATGCACATGAATTGGAATATTGGATGATATTGAACTTGAACGCTTCATCTTAGCCAGCAGTCTGCACTCGCCTTTCTGATTTTGTACAGTCTGCTTTGGTTCAGCAGCTCAACTTCAGTTCTTTGTACATCGGTATCACTAAGACCAATCATGTCAAGAGAAGTCCACTTCCACTCTGCGTCGACAGTCAAGTTGAACATATCGTCATCGCCCCTGTGCCTCAGAAATGACTGCAGAATCGAGGTGATTGCCGTCAATGTCTTCTGACATCAAACCTGCAGCTTAGACATTCACGGCTTGCTTGCGAAATTTCTTCTTGAGTGCCTGTGCAGGCGAGGTGGTCACATCTCACATCTGGAAGACAGCGGCCATCACAAACGCTTAAGCAGCATCAATCTCACCCTGAGTTCATGGTTGTCGGTGTCATTTGGGAGTCGACATTATGTGAATGGTGTAACCAAATCTCAAAACCACAACACGCTCAGAGCGTTTTTTTGCACATCACAGCAGTCCACGTCCACCTTTGGCACTTTGTCCTTTCTCTTCTCCCGCTTTTCCTCCTTCACCTGCAGCTTAAGATGCATCAACAGCGAGCTGAAGCTGACACCACTAGGCCTTTCGCTTCCACTCCGCCTGCAGAAGTGCTGGCTCCACGTAAAGGCAACCACTTTTTCTGGCCTGCCTTGTCCATTCCATCCGGTCTGTGCCTCGACTGCCAAAAATTCTGACATGCTTCTTGGGCAGACTTAGGAAGCAATAGCCTATAGCCCCACACTCATGGCGGCTGCCCCATGCTGCCACACTACCGGGGCCCTGGCCCATCATTCTTGGCTCCTTCCTCCAGTTCCGAGCCAGAGCCAGCCTCGTCAGGGTCCTCAGGCTCGTCGTCGTCGGTGTCGCTAGTGTTCGCAATCTGCTTCGCTTCGCCCGGTGCTGGTTCATCCTGGCGCAGCCCCGCAACGATGCTGTGCGGCAGCTTGAACACGTCGAGATGATCTGATATGATCTGATATTCATTGCAGGTCCTGTACATTCCGTTCGTCACTTGCTAGAAGTCGTTCATAAAGCACCTGAGGTAAAGTTTTGGGTGCAGCTGCGACTGTGCAACATGGAGCCAGGCGAAGGACTTGGGTTCAGGGCCCGTGCCTCCTCCCCGCGCTCCCTCTTTTCAAGCTCCCGATCCAAGAACCGTTGGTCAGAAACCTGCTGAATCTTGCTCCGGTCACTGTTGCCGTCTACCTAGGACCTGTAATCCACCTCTCCTCCCGTCTGACTCCACACGCCTGATTCAGATTGCTTGGGATCCAGGTTTGGATGAAGACCTCACAGTATCACAAGCCAACTGCTCGACTTAAACATGATGCTGCTGGCCGACTTGTGGGCACCTCGTCGTCTTCATCTTCTTGCTGAAAGTCACCGTTCTCGGCAGCCTCCATCAGTGCCTGTACCGAGCAAGTTCAAGGACACTGCAGTATATCAGCATTGTCTAATACCACTTCTTGGTGCTGCTACTGGCACTAGTGGTACTACTGGTACCACACTCCCCGCAGACCCGTTCGCGAGCTCACTGATCAGCAGTCGAAAGCATGCAGAGCGGCAAAGAACGTTTTGACCACTCTGGCATGGGGGCGAGCGGTCCGTCGAGCATCAGAACGAACGAAACGAAAGAGCCCCGACCAAAAGCCCCGAAACCACTGAGCCATCCCGAGAGAGAGCATCAGCGGTCACATCGCTCGAAAGAGCAATCGGTGCAACCTTCGCGGGACCGATCCCCCAAGTCTCGAACTAGTCTTCACGACTGACAAGACCAGAAGCGACCCCCCTCGTTCAAAAACAAAGGGCGGGCTGGGTGGGACAAAAACAGATCCTTCCCGGACCTTCGAGGCGATCGCCTCGACCCAAAATGGCCACGGGAAGTTCACATCTGAACAGAACTGAACGAAAAGAGCAGACTGCAGATCGCATGCAGGAATGTGACCCTCCTATCCCAGACCTACCTACCCGTTGATAGGAGAACCACACTCCCCGCAGACCCGTTCGCGAGCTCACTGATCAGCAGTCGAAAGCATGCAGAGCGGCAAAGAACGTTTTGACCACTCTGGCATGGGGGCGAGCGGTCCGTCGAGCATCAGAACGAACGAAACGAAAGAGCCCCGACCAAAAGCCCCGAAACCACTGAGCCATTCCGAGAGAGAGCATCAGCGGTCACATCGCTCGAAAGAGCAATCGGTGCAACCTTCGCGGGACCGATCGCCCAAGTCTCGAACTAGTCTTCACGACTGACAAGACCACAAGCGACCCCAGGCCCAGACCATTTTACGCGAGAGCGGATGGCCATGAGCACAAGACTGTCAGCCAACCGGCCGCCTCGCCGATCGCGAGGCAATCACGAGACGGCCAATCAGCGGGATTAGCATCCGTGGATACACGGTCAATGAAGAAATTCACTCTGTACTTGAGCGAGAGCTCCCAAAAGATCTCGACTAACTCACAGAGATCCTCCTTTGAGGAGTATCCCTTGACCAGGGATGCTTCCACCGACTCGGAATCGATCAGAAGAAGCACGTCACGATTCCGGAGGTGATCACGGAAGGTCTCCAGAGCTAAGATCGGTGCGATCATCTCGATCGGAACTATCTGGGTCTTGCGCGGCATCCATTTGGCAGAGATCTCTGCGTCGATGATCTCGGAGAACTGCTTTGGGGTATCTGCACGCCGATCGAACATCACGGCACCGACGCGATCGGGGCCGGCTTCTTTCTTCCGAGCGTCGGGTGTGAAGCCGTCCGTGAAGATCACCACGTCAGCTCTCTTCTGAGCCCGAAGAGAGATCTCCCGCGGCGGCCCAGAATTGATCAAGAACTTCCAGTAGATCAACGACCGCCTCAGCGCTTCGTTCAGCTCCATGCGATCCGAGCTGTGGTCCTTCGAGTACTGCCTCTCCGAGAGGGGGCGGAAGAAGGCGCGACCCACCTTCCCCCAGAGCTGGCTAGCCCCGAACATCAGCTTCCCTTTGAGCTTGCCGGCGCTTCCAGGGTCGAGCACACCCGACTCCAAAATGGAATCGATCGATTCGGTGAGCTCTTTCTTGCGGTCGTCTTTGATCTCAAGGAGGAACTCGTCCAAGTTGAACGTCACCCCCAGGATCACCGGGGATTCAGAAAGTTGGAGCTTCTTCTGGTCGAACGCCGCACCTAGGCAGAAGTGGATCTTTTCCGCAACGAGCTTCGCCGAAGATGCAGTCAGATCTGTCTCGAACCCATACTTATCGTCATAGAAATTAAAAGCGACCATGTAGAAGAGCTTAACAAACACATCGTTCAGGGCCGCCGATCGGCGGTTATAGTTGTAGACTGCCGACACGAGCCCGAACGAGTGGCCGATCATGACGAAGAACTTCGGTCGATCGTCACTCGGGTCCTTCAAACAGATGACACTGAACTTCCGATGCCGAGGGGCGATTGGGAGCTGGCGGTAGGCCTTGCGCTCGTCAAGAACCCAACCGCGTAGCGGGCGAGCGCCCACTCGAGTCCGAAGCTCGCGAACCACCGAGACATTGAGATCCGTGTTCGGGAGCTGCAACTTCTCGGTGATCACCGCCGTCTTATTGACAAGGTTAGAAGTGGCACTGTCACACCCTCTGACCTTGTTCTTTTGAACTACTTCGAACCGCTGTGTCGGGATCCAGTCTGAGCAACCAAGGAACTCTGTCACTGAACTTTCGTCCTGAAAAGGACCCACGGTCGATCCTTCCATGACGTCCTCCATAGTCGCTTTCCAGAGCGATTGCAGATTGTCAGAAACCGGCACATCCTGCCACCGTTTGTAGATCTTGGAGCGAAATTCCCAGGCCCTCGATTCAGCTTCCGCGATCGGCACCGGCGATTGCTTCTTCTCGTACGGCGGCCAACGACCAGACCTCTGGATCTCGCCAACGATCGGGAACCCCTGGCGAATGCCCTGCAAGAGAGAAAGGTCCTGACAGCGAGCGGCCGCGAGGAGCTCATCATAGAGCTTGACGTGCGTGCAGTGACCGAGCTGGAGATCAGCGTAATCTGGAGCACCTCGTAGGAGACGGCGAAGGGCCGGATCCGGAATAGCTCTGAGCTCACGGTCTGTGTCCGGCAACAAGGCCACGGCCCGAGCGTGCCAGTAGTCGAGCTGCTTGATCCTATAGTCGACCAGCCAAAGAGGGCGAGCCGCAATTCGATCAATGTTAGCCATGAGCTCGACCGGCACGTCGGGCTGAACTGTGAAGGGATGCGGGATCCCGAGGGCCCGGCGAATTGCCACGCCCGGTTCACACTCGACATCGAGCAACGGCTTAGCCGCACCACGTTTGAGCTGGTAGCCAGACGAGGCGGCCAAGCGAGCTGCTTGTTCTTGCCGATGACCTTTCCAGTTGACCGCCTGGCCGAGCTTGCGCTTGCGATCCTGCTTGGGCGCCACGAGCTCAAAGGAGGCCTGGAACTGGGGCAGGCAAGCGTTCACGACCTGTTCCACCAACTGTGCAAGAGCAGCAAAAAGAGGCAGCGGGTATTCCTGAGCCGGCTTGGTCGCGAAGACCCAAGACCCTTTCGCTTGGCGAACCTTGCCTTTGAGCGGAAGGTGCTTATGCTTACCTGAACAGGAACGACGCAAGGAAAGAAAAATCGCATTACTGACCAAGAATCTTGTAGGCTTGCGGGAGCTCGCACCGAACTCACACTGATCAAGGTCCAGGTTGTAGAGGTGGAACCGCACCTTGAGCTGTTGAAGAGCAGGAACTTGCCACAACAGACTGGTGAGAGGATTCTCGAGAGAGGCATCACCTCCTGCCACGATCGTCGCCTCGAGCAGATCGATGGAGCGCTGCATGAGCAAATTTGCGCGATCCAGCTGATCTTGAAATCTGTTGCCGAGACTGTGCAGACCGAGAGGTTGCGCCAGCGAACGCAGTGGCGGAGGACCGCCAGGCCGAGAGCGGGCTCGACTAAAAGTCGAGCAAGGGAGCCCCACGTGCAGAAATGCAATTGCACCAACACGGCATAGTAGCAGAACTCGCTGAAAGACCTTGTCATCGAGCAGGTCGACAGACTCGTAGACCTCGCCGGAAATCTTGACGTCGATCGGGGGGAGCACGAGCAGGCCGGCCGAACGCCACTGAGATGTCAGCCGAGCTGTCCCTGCAAAGATCTCAAGAGCCCATGGGCCAAGATCCCGAACGACGTAGGGATCTTGTGGCACCTGTGACCAAAACTGCCAGGGCGGAGCGAAAAGAACAGAGGTGGCACTCCGCTTTGGAGCCAAAGCATCACTGGCCTCCTGTGTGGCAGGCGTCCCCGAAACGGCACCCCAGAGAGCAATTGTACCACACACATCGGCGAGCGCCCGTGTAGGTGAAGGCCATGAGCTTCTTCCATTCCTTTTCGGGGATCCGGGGATCGCGGTCGACCTTGGGCGTGAGCTTTGCGCCTGATGGTGGCTTGGTAGGAGCTCGGTCACGATCACGATCCCGATCTTCTCGCGCCTTCTTGAGGAGAGCTTTAGCTCTTTCTCGCCTGGCGCGATTCTTGCGCGAGCGCGCTTCTTGCGCCGTTGTTGGAGCTGGTGGCGGAGACGTCGAGCGCGGGCGCTTCGGTGGGACCGTGGGCTCGCGCTCCGCCTGTTTGAACTTGTCGAGCTCGGCGGTGGAGCGCGCATCATTCGCAGAGCTGCTTGTGATTCGCCAAGACCTCCTTAAGAGCTTTGGAGTAGGTCGGGAAGAGCTTCCGCTTATCGTTAGACAGCTTATAGACCTTCTTGCGGATCAAGGCATCGGCCGAAAGCAAGAGAGCCAGGCCGTGGTTCTCGCGGCGCCATTCTTCGAGCTCAGCCAGGTATTTGAGCGGCCCGGCGTCCACGGTGAACTCGCAGATGTTCAGGTACTCGAGCGCAATGAAGAAGGAGTGAAGCCGATCGATAACGTTGCTTTCCGAAGTGACCGCGACCTTGTTGTCTTGTTGGATAACCTTGAGCAAGTCGTCTGAGGTCTTCGAGAAACCGGTTGACTGCACGAGCTGGTCGGAGCGGGTGCGCATCTCGGCGACCTCATAGAAGGCGACCGGCCCATGGACCATGTAGGCTCAATGAACTTTCGGTGCGGCTCGCGCATGTAAGTGAGGATGACGTCAGGATGCTGGTTCACGAAGATCTCGCGGAACTCAGCATGGTCCTCACCGGGGATCTCAAGGATCTTCGATGGATCCTCCTCCATTTTGGCACGGCGAGCTGCCACATGTTCTTGGAGCGTAGAGGCTGACTTCCAGACCGCCGCCAGCAGGGTCAGCGAGAGCTCCTGGTCGGGGGGATCAGCGCCGAACTGCGTGTCATCCCCGACGATCGCCTTGAGAGTCGCCTTGACCGAGGTGATCGTGTCGCCGAGCATGGCCATCCGCTCAATAGAGAGCATGCCTTTGTCCGCCATGAGAAGGCATAACGGCTCCGGCTCCGGGAGCTTCTGCCGACCGAAGATCTGGCGCAGCGCGAGCTCCGGGACCTTGTCCTTATTCGGGTAGACAGCGCGATCCACCATGTTCCTGATCTAAGAAGGGAGCCAAAAGAAGAGCTGGCCGCGACCCTCAGCACAGTCGAGCAAAGTGACAGAACAATTGAGGCAGCAATCAGAAAAAGAGTTCCCTTTTAGTACTTACGCGAGAGCAAAACGTCCGGCCGAGCTTTAGCACAGAGCTTGCACAGCATCTTCGGATCCGGAAGAACAGATCCGACGTGCACAAACTCCGGGGTGATCGCGCGTTTACAAGCGATCTCTTCCACAGACTCAGCAGAACAAACATGGAATCTGTACTCATAGCTTGAGCCTTTTTCGGGGGCCTTGATGAAGAACTCCGTCAAAGTAGCCTCGCGATCGTCAGAGTCGTCGATGACGTCGTCTGCCAGAGCACACTGTGGGGTGAAGTCTTTGGAGATTTCAGCGACCAGGTCCTTGATCATAAGGGCCGGCAGTGAAGACCTCGAGCGAGTGTACTTGAGGACGAGCGGGCCCGGGTTCTTCCAATTCGCCTGGACCCCGATCTCCTGCTCTGCACGTTTGCAGTGGACTGCTTGATCCAGCATGGTCACACGAGCAGAGTGCCAGGTGAGCTTTGTGACCACGTCGAGGAACTCCTTGGCCACTCCAGCTTCCCGCCCTGCGTGCCAGACCAGATGGTGGAGCCACTGCAGCGATCGTGCGTAATCCGGCGGTGTCTCCCGCCACTTCTCCTTTGTTTCCAGATCTGGTATCCAGAAATCTCTCTCCACTAGAGGGAACTCCAGCTCGAAGAGCTCCAAGCCGACCTTGAACCATGTAGCCCGGGAGAAAGCCACGTCGGGAACCACGAACTTGGTTCCACGGCGCTTGCGCTCTGACTTCGTCTGCCACGAGACCCCAAAGAGACCGTCTTGCTTGACCTCGAGCTCGTGGGGCTTCACATGGATGGCATCATCGAACCTTAGTGATGCGAAGATCATGCAAAGAACCCACCAAATAAAGACCCGAGCGACTCTAGGGTGATCATTGTGTGCGACGAACCCTTCCATGGCAGCGACCAGCTCAACAGGGAACGGGTCCGCTTCCTTCAAAGGCTTGCCTCTCTGGGTGAAGATCTCCTTCTCGAGCGCTTTAATCTCGGCCGACTCGATTGAGGGGAGAGCGATATTTGTCCTGAATGAGACCCAGCGCAACGCCATCCGAAGGGATGGCAGCGCCGTTGGTCCACACTCCATGCCGTCGAGCTCTATGGCATACTTTAGGACCAGATCGTTTGTGATGGGATAGAACTGCGCTCCCGACCGATGGGCCCACGACTCGAACTTCTCGAATCGGCGAATATGGTTCATTGTCGAGGGAGCCCCTGAAGTGAAAACCAGCAACTGGAGGCGAGCTTTCTCCTCCGGAGAGAGCAGTCCGTGATCTGGGGCCTTTGGCTTCGCGTGATCACCTGCCCGATCTGCAATGGCCTTGAGCCTCTTAGCCCATTTCTGTTTCTCGGCATTCTCCTGATCGAGGAGCGGCGTGCTGGAGCTGCTCGCCGGCTTTTTCGCTGTCAACGAAGGGCGAACGCCAGGCGCCAAGACGGAGCCGCCAAGGCCCGAATCGCCATGTCTCGCTGGAACTCGGCAATCGAGAGCGAGCTGCGCTGACGCGGGATCTTCTCGCAGCGGGAGAACCCCATCTGGTAGCCGAGCGACTCTTCAAAGAGCGTCTCAGCGGCCTTTGCGAAGACGTAGAACTGCTCGAGCATCTGGGGCCTCGCTGCGAACACCTCGTGAGCCTCTGGAGCCAGCTTCGAGGTCCACTCGTACGCCTTTTGGGCGAACATACCCGGGGTCTCGACCTCCATTGCGAGCACTACCTGCAGATTTGCAAGCTGTGTACCCAGCAGAGCAGACACGAACGCTGCATCGAAACAAGGGTATGCGAGAATTTTCGCCGTCCATCTGTCTTGGGATGCTGTGACCTGCAGCATCCTCTTGGGAGCTAACTTGAGAGCGAGCTGCTATCGGCAGGAAGAACCGCCAACTGCGAGCTTGCATCACGAGCATCCCAGGAACGACGAACGAACGAGAGAAGGAGAGAGAGTGACTTCCCGAGACCCCCCCCTGCACGACAGCTGCTTGTGAAAACAGAACATGAACAACTGCATGCAGAGCAGAAGCGAGACCTAACAGGACATGCCGACCTGAACATGTGTAGTGCAAGCAGAGCTACTCAGTACACTTCGCGCGACCGAGCGGCTCGACTTTTTGATGCTCTTCCCGAGCGAGCTGTAAGAAGGTAAAGCGACAGCAGGCTACAGGAACTCGAAAACAAAATTAAATCGCTCGTTCTCGTGAGCTTGCGCCCTGAAACAAAACTGGGCGATCGCCACTTCACACCCTCGATCACGGTGTGCGGTGTGGCCTGAAGGAGGTTGGCTCACCGATCGGCCCAAGCAGATTCTGCGGCTCGTCCTGAGCAGGCTCCGCCTCGATCACCTCCCGAACCGTCAGGGTGGAGGTCTGGGCCGACGGAGCCGAGCGGCCGCCCTGCATGAACGTCGACCCTGGGCCCGTCATCTCTGCAAAGAGCGCCGGTGTGAGCTTGGCCGTCGATCGCGAGAAGGAGCGATCATCACGTGTCTGATCCCTGACTGGATCCGACACGTGACCACGTGTGTCCTCCTCGTCGTCCTGGTTGTAGTTGACCGGATCGACGGCCGAGGCGAACGCCCTGGCCTGAAGATCGTCCTGGGCTCGCGAGCGAAGCTGCACCTCGCCAGAGCCGGCCGGGACGTCCATCAGAGCACTGGCTGAATCAGCAGCCGAAGACCAGGCCTGCTGGGCGAGCGCCGGAGGCCCGCGGGGAACGGGAGCCACCGCAGCCCCATCATGTGACATCTCGGCGAGCGCCTTGACCGGTACGATCTCCGGCTCCCGCACAAAGAGCTTGCTCTCCGTCTGCACATGAAAATTGCCGGCGTCGAGCCCACCGACAAAGGAGACCAGAACTCCAGCCTTCGCGGGATCGAGCGTCACCGCACCATGCCACCAGTGCGAGTGAGCTGCTGCGAGCTGAGCGAACTGCTCAGTCTGCTCCGGACCTTCGACTCGTGCCCTCTGATCACGGCATCGAGTGATGGTCTGGATCAACGTCGGCCCGCTGATACGCGAGACCGTCAGCCATGTCACAGGCACTGAGGTGCGAGAGCACTTCAGGTCGATCTTGTTGTTGGCATCGCGAAAGCGAAACTCCACTCGATCTGCATCGTTCCCAAGAGCATCCTCTGAGGAACGATCAGCCACACGGAGCTCAAGGCGCGATCGCGCACTGTCACCAGCGACCACGGTGCCCTTTGGCCCGATCGAGTAGGTTCGACCACCGCACTCGAAGGAGAACACCGAGACCCGCCAGCCTGAAAAGGCCGCGATCACCACAGACAGCCGAGCACGTCCTTGGCGAACGCCTCGGATGAAGTACTCGTCAGCGAACTGTTGCTGGACCGATAGGTCCGTGTCCGCTCGGTACCCACGGAAAATCCAGTGAAAAAGGATCTCATTGCCGTTGTACAGCTTGACATCAGTGTACGACGGCGACGTGTCCCTGAGCACTGGCCACGTGAAAGGCTGAAAAGCCACGTGACTCAAGGCACGAGCTGTGTCGGGATCCCAGCCACCACAAGGAGCACCGGTCTGCGAGTCGATCGAGATCGCGACCGTTGGCTTGATCCCGTCGAGCGTATAGTTCGCGAAAAGCGACAGGTGAAAACCCGAGCTGGGTGGCATCACTTGATCCCGTTCTGTCAGAACATTGACAGAATGCGAGCTGTTGGTCATAATTTCACGGACCAACCAGGCCTGAAAAGGCGAAACGATGCGATCATCTCTGTTGTCCACCATGATGATGGATGTCTTTCGAGCATCGTCCTCGCATTCGGCGATCGACTCGATCAAGTCAGGGAGCCGAACATCGTAAGGGTTGTGAGCAGCCTGAGCTCGCGGGAAATTTCCGCCGCCACCCCTACGATCGTCCCTTCCGCGGTGACCGCCGCCAGAGCCACCTTGCCACTGATCACGTCGGTGACCACCTTCAGCCTGTCCCTGAGCAGGAGCAGGCTGATACCAACCTTGGTGATCCCAAGCAGGAGCAGCCATGGCTTCGATCCCCAGGCCCTAACTTCTCCTTCGCCACAAAAACAGATCCTTCCCGGACCTTCGAGGCGATCGCCTCGACCCAAAATGGCCACGGGAAGTTCACATCTGAACAGAACTGAATGAAAAGAGCAGACTGCAGATCGCATGCAGGAATGTGACCCTCCTATCCCAGACCTACCTACCCGTTGATAGGAGAACTAATGGTACTACTAGTACTACTAGTACTACTAGTACTGTTAATACTGCTAGTACTACTAGTACTGTACTAGTACTGCTACTACTACTACTACTACTACTACGACTACTACTACTACTACTACTACTACTGCTACTATTACTACTACAACAACAACTACTACTACTACTACTACTACAACTGCTACTACTACTGCTTCTACTGCTACCAGTACAAGTACAAGTACCAATACTGGTACCATTACCAGTACCATTACCAGTACCAACACCCGTACCACTACTACTAGTACTACTGCTACTACTCCTGCTACTACTACTCCTGCTACTACTACTACTGCTGCTGCTACTACTACGACTACTACTACTACTACTACTACTACTGTTACTACTTACTGCTACTACTTCTACTTCTACTTCTACTTCTACTTCTACTACCACTACGACTACTACTAGTACTACTACCACTACTGCTACTACTACTGCTACTACTGTATGTTGCTGCTGCTGCTGCTGATCTTGTTGATGATGACAATGTTGTTGATGCTGTTGTTGTCGTTGTTGTTGTTGTTGCTGGTGTTGCTGTTGCTGCTGCTGGTGCTGTTGCTGCTGTTCCTGTTGTTGCTGTCTTTGTCGCTGACGTTGTCGCTGTGGCTGCCGCTGTGGCTGTGGCTGTCGCTGTGGTTGTTTCTGTGGCTGTGGCTGCAGCTGCTGCCGCTCGTGCTGGTGCTCTTGCTGCTGTTGGTGCTGTTGTTGTTGCTGCTAGCAGCGGCGTTGGTGTTGGTCTTGGTGTTGTTGTTGGTGCTGTTGTTGAAGCGCTCCCAGTTCAAGCGGCCACGAATGTCGTAGGCATCAAGCCACCACTGGAGGGCCCAACCTTTGAGGTTACAACTCCCAGGCCTCCACAGCCACGCATTTGTGTAGCTAGATTGCGCATGGTCTTTGCCTGCCAGGTTTGCCCTGAGGCAGCCTCCGGTCTGTAAGTTTTGCCGTCACTGGTGGTTCCACGCATGCAACGCAGCAGGAGTTTTAAGCAGGAGTTGGCACGGTCCCAAACACCGGGTGGAGACGCAATTTTTTTCCAAGCAACTTGTCTTTGCTTCCTAGGGTTTCAGATCAATTGCTCGTTATGCCGTTGTGCAGTCTTCTTCTTGTTCTTGCTGGTCTCACTTTGTTTTTGGTTTGCTTCAAGTTGCTCACGTACAAGCACGGTAGACAAGGTTCATGCTTCTTTGCGAACAACTGCGAGTGCAGAGTCCTCGGACCGGCGCGCAAGATGCAGTTTTGCCGCACTTCGCACGTACAGAGTCTTCGGACGGCCGTGTGGCAGCAAGTCTGGTCTGGCTTGCGGCGGTTTGCGCCTAACTTGGTTTGTATATGGTTTTTGTTCAGTTGAACTTGCCCTGAAGCTGGTCAGCTCATGGAATAGCCTGATGCCCGCCAAGGTGCTGGATGACCCGCGCCAGCGTCCGAATGAATGAAAGAATGAATGCATGCATGGATGGAAACGGATGGAGATGGATGAATGGATGAACGGAGGAATGGATGAATGTATGGAATGAAGGGAACTAAAGGAACTGGAAGTCATGGGATTAACTGAATGAACGATCGTCGTTGTCGTTGTCGTCGTTTTAGGCTTTTGTTGCTGTTGTTGATGATAGTCCACGCAGTTTTGATTGAATTTTATGATTGTTGTTATTGGTATTACTATGCATCTGAATATCATTAGTTTATGTTTTGGCAGTAGTTGTAGTAGCAGTCGTCGCCGTAGACGTAGTAGTAGCAGCAGCAGTAGCAGTGGTGGGGATGGTGGTAGCAGTAGTAGGCGCCCCCCCTTACCAAGCACCTCTCTTTAACGTTGCTCTTGCGGGTGAGCGGCGGGGACAATGACAAGCATGGCAGCCCCAAGCGGTTCTTTTACTGCCGTTGTAGCTTGTGCTTGGAGTACGTGAATCAGCCATGGCCAAGAAGAAGTGGAAGCGCCCACGCAATGATGTTGATGTTTGTTGTTTCTGCGGTGTAGAGGGCTCGTTTTCCTGCATACAGCTAACTGCTTCGACCTCGTGGTCGCGCATAGTGGATGAGTCTTCCTCCTTACACTGCTCCCTGCTCGCCCGATAGTTTGTGCGATACATGGTTGGAAGGGGGGTGGCTAGTAGTAATAGTAGTAGTAGTAGTAGTAGTAGTAGTAGTAGTAGTAGTAGTAGTAGTAGTAGTAGTAGTAGTAATAGTAGTCGTCGTAGTAGTAGCAGGTAGCATGTAGCACGTGGTAGCTAGTACTAGCACTAGTACAAGAACTAATCATAGGAGCAGCAGCAGTACTAGTAGTAGTCGCGGTGGTAGCAGTACTAGTAGTTGTAGCAGCGGTAATAGCAGCATTTGTAATCGCACTAGCAGTAGTACAAGTAGCCATACGAGTAGAAGTACTAGTGAAACTGCTCGTAGTAAAAACTGATACTAGTGCTAGTTTAAAAGTAGTACTGGTAATACTACTATTAGTACCACGAGTACTAGTAGCAGCAGCAGCAGCAGGAGGAGTAGTAGTAGTAGTAGCAGTAGTAGTAGTAGTAGCAGCAGTCGTCGTCGTAGTAGAAGTAGAAGTAGTAGTAGTAGTAGTAGTAGCAGCAGCAGTAGTAGTAGTAGCAGCATCACCAGCAGTAGTAGTAGTAGTAGTAGTAGTAGAAGTAGCAGTAGCAGTAGCAGTAGCAGTAGTAGTAGTAGTTGTTGTAGTAGTAGTCGTAGTAGTCGTAGTAGTAGTAGTAGTAGTTGTAGTAGTAGGTGTAGTAGTAGGTGTAGTAGTCGTAGCAGTAGTGGTAGTGGCAGTGGTAGCGGTAGTGGTAGCGGTAGTGGTAGTCGTAGTGGTAGTGCTAGTGCTAGTAGTAGTGGTAATCGTAGCAATAGTGGTAGCAATAGGAGCAGTAGTGGCAGTGGTAGCAGTAGCAGTAGCAGCAGTAGCAGCAGTAGCAGTGTACTAGTACTATTACTCGTACTCGTACACGAGTACTAGTACCAGTACTAGTAAGAGAACTAGGAGTAGTAATAGCAGCAGCAGTCCTAGTAGTAGTCGCGGTGGTAGTAGTCGTAGTAGTAATAGCAGCAGTAGTAATCGTACTAGTAATGGTACAGTGGTACAAGTAGCAGTACGAGTAGCAGTGGTACTAATGAAACTGATCGTAGCAAAAACTGATATTGCTAAGAGTCTGTTACGTGTGTTCCGGTCTGCATTTCGGATTGGGAATCGAGTGCACTGAGTCGATTCCGGCAACGTTTGGATGCTTGGATGCCTGAATCATGCACGTGTGCGATTCGACTTGCAACGAGCATCTTCGAACGTCTCGCGGAGAGAATGGCGACCACCGTGTGCGCAAAAGAGCAACGTGAGCATGAAACTCAATCTCGATCGCTGTTCTGGGCTTTTCGCATGCTTATTTGTCATAAACACCACCCTCAGAATTGCTGGGTATTGAAACGCGATCAGTTGGTATTGGAAGATACTTTGGATCTGAGGGGAGGCCGATGATGAGCATCATCTACCTGAATTACTGGCATCCCATGTCTTGAGTGATGTGGGCCAGGACCACTGCGACGACGACGATGATCACGATGATTATGAATCTTGGTGACTGTAAACAGCGTTAGTGATGCTGCACAGGAGGAGGACGAACAAGATGATGCCCCCGGCAACGGTGACGATGATGGTGTTACGAGCACTACACACCACCACCACCAGGCCCACCACCACTACTGCTACCGCTACCGCTACCGCTACGGCTACTGCTACTGCCACTGCTACTGCTACTGCAGCCTGCAGCTGCTGCTAGTTCTATAGAAAGAGCAAGCTGATCGTTGCTCAGGGGGATGACAGATTTCGCGTGCGGTTAGCAAGTATTTATGGCAGCATCTACGCATCCTTGCGGCGTCGCTGAACGTTGACCACAGTCCTCGGTTTCGAAGACTCTGTCGGCAGGAGTGGCAAACAGAAGTCCCCACCCTGTGTCTGTGTGTGTGAGTAGATGCTCAATCTGATAACTCAGACGGTAGATGGAGAAGCCTGGTCGGAAAACGAGGACCCAATCAGAGACGAACAAACTCAAGAGGACCCTCTCGTGCCGTCAGCGTAAAGGCGGCAGCAGACAGACCTGGATGTTAGAGTAAGGTGCGCGTTCGAGTACTGTTGAATGTGGCAAACCGTGGAAAATGTACCGGTTGGGCAAGACGAGTAGTATGTTTGTGAAAGCTTCTGTGTGGAATGCTTCCGACCTAGCTCGCCTACCATGGGCTCCTGAAATGCCACAGCTTGTGCAGCGACCTTGAAAGCTTCATCATCCTCAGAGCTCTCTGCAGCTGTGCCCAGCCTGAAAGGTCAGTCGTAAGTCGTGCCAAGCGTGCTTCAAGCGTGCCACATTCTGCCCTCAAGCCTTGCCTTGGCAGCTCACGAGTAACAACCTGAGACCAAAATCAAGTCTAAGTGAACCATAGCATTGAGCAAGACGCAGCGGCGAGTCTTCTGAGCCACAAGCAAAATCGAAAAGGCGCTTTACTGGTACAGCTCTTGTAGACATTCGCTTTGCAAAGAAGTTGTTGACCTCCATCGTACAAGTTCCATCCGATCCCTGTGCTTCTGACAGCTGTGACAGGCAAAAGCTGCCGGCGTTCACGCAGTCTCTCTTGAGGAAGTCCAGTGCTTGAGGGTGATCGCTCTCCACGGACTGGGACACATCAATGATGTACAGCTTACCGTCGCTGTATAACCTGAGTCCAGCAATGCAGAAACTTTGCAAGGCTGGAGATGGCACCGGAGATCGAAACTGCTTCTCCGGCGCTTTGGCTTTACCGATCGTTAGGCTAAGTACCGAGCATGTTGTACTCTGAGAGGTCACCATGCACCAGCTTGCAGCGCTGCATCCTCCAAATCTGCAGCTGCTAAAACATGCGGCAGGCGAAGTTATACACATAGTCCGCGAAGACAGGATGCAGCAGCAATGTAGCAAACATGACGGCGCTACATTCCCCGCATGAGCACGGCACAGTCGACATATAGCTGCTCCCAGGCCGAGGCATCAAGCCCCTCAGTGTCCTGACACCACCAAGACACCACCAAACAGCTGTTTGCCTCGAACCAATACGAATTAAATTGAATGAAGCACATTGGGCGTTCTCATCTCCTTCAGTCGTGGAGCAGCATTCCCGTCGTGGCCGAGGAACTCCATCACCAGCACATTTTGGCGGACATCAACCACCTCTGCCCACGGAAGGCTGTCGATGGCTGTCGAGCGCATGATGCAATCAAGCTGTGGCAACAGATGGCACTTGGGCATTGCTTGTTTTGTAATTCAATCGCTGCTTAATGCTGCCTATATTCACAGGGAAGGGATGACCACCGGCAGACTTCTTGAAGGTGCAGCCTTAAAAAGCAAAATATGGCCCTGGCCTCTGGGCAGGGAATCCCGACGGCTGCAAGCCGGCGCAGATTTCGCATTTCCTGGCAGAACAGTTCCGAGGCAAAAGAAAAACTCAAGCTTCACCCAAAAAAGAGTCAGGGAGTTATTCCACCCTCGTGAAGTAATTAATACGAACCTTCAAATTTATGAGAAACTTTGGTATGAGAATCAATCAAAACACATGAGATTAAGTTTGTCCGTAATTCTGTAGAATAAAGCCGGATGCGACGCTCAAAAAACCATTGTAGCAAGGCAACAACAAGCGAAGCATTCGCGTGCCTCCGCGAAGAGCTGTGGCAATCGTTTTCGGTACTGCAGTGGCCAGTGCTTCCGCGACGCTTCCACACATTGTTGGTCCGTGTTTGCTCCCGTGGGCCTCCGCGCATCCTCTTTACGCCGGGTGCGGGAGCACACCCTGCGTCCTTTTGTCGAAACGTGTCTTCAATAGCTTGAAACCTTTTAGTATTTAGATGCCGCAAGCTACAACCTTTACACTACACTCTACAGAGACCTTCGAACGTTAGAATCTAGAACTGTAAGACCAAACACTACACTAGATGCGGTTAAGAAAAACTCCCACACAACAGAATTGGAAAAGGCTTTGTGTTTGAGCATGGCTGCATCGCGCCACTTCCGCAGAGCTTCCGCGGAGGCTATGTACAGCAAGCTATTTTGGGTGACGTCTTTAGGCTTAGGTGCCATTTCCAACTTTTCTTTAGCAAGGCTATGACGATATCTGCTTCAGGGATTTGTGCTCTGTGCTACAAGCCGATACTCGTTCACAGACTTTCCTACCGGCTCATTTTGCATGAATATGTCTGTTAGGGCAATTGGCGTGTGCCTTGCGTTGCGGATTCTGGGCCTGATTTGGGCTTTTCGAGCTTGCTACTCAATGCTACTCAAAGATGTTGCAATTCTGTGTCTGGGCTCCCATGTTACCGTGTTTTGACGGCATGGTGGTGAAGGATTTGGGCTGTTCGTGTAGTTGCTGCCAACCGTCGTGGTTCCTTCGAGACAACTTTTGCAGAAGCTTGGTGTGCACTTAGCGTCTTCTGCCGTGCAGGGGTCTGCCTTCTCCGCCCATTGAGCGACCATTTTTCTCGGGTTGCCCTTGCAGTAGCCCTGGCGGCAAGACATGGCCGTTCCCGGCACTTCTCGGGACTTCTGGAGCACCTGCCGGAAGCGGAACTCCCCTTCGACGTAGCGAGCCCTATCCTTGAAGACGAGAATGGACGTCTTGTAGACCTTCAAGACACAGCAATAGCACACTGCTTCTGCACACTTTTGCTCGGTTCTGAGCTAACCTTGACCGCTCGCTCGATGCCCTCGCCAGATGTGGCATAGTACACCTTACAAGAAAGACTCTTGAAGACTTTCGGCTGCCATCGAAATCTGAGCCAGTTGCATTTGCCTCCTTGCCAGTACTGATGCAGCCATGGATCTCATCCTTGCGATCAGCTGGCTTTGCGCTGTGGCAGTAGCAGCATTGACGAACCCCGTGCTTGGTCGCCCGGCAAAAAGACCACGCTTTAGGAACTTGCTGAGAACATGCATCGTTCTGGAGTCCAGGACTTGCTCCACTGTCGCCTGACTTCTTTTCGGTAGCGTGGAAGTGCCGCACTCTTCACAAGAAGTCTCCTCTCTGGGAGCTGCACTCTGGAGTCTTGTGTCAATCCAAGATTTCGGAAGGCCGCTGCCTGCTCTGCTTGCAACGTTAGCAAGAGTGTGCAGGCGGGAGAGATTCGCTGCGACCTGTCTTGAGTACCAGCAGTGTTTGTGCTGGACATTGCCGTACAATACACGAAGCGTCCATGTTATGGGGGGCCCCCGAAGCTACCACTGGCTAGTCCAGTACTCGGTGACTTATCAAACCTAAAGGCCCCAAAGGTGTTTGCCTCCATGGTTGAAGGACCACTCCAGCATGCTTCTGAAGCGTTTATGGTTTATGGGACAACTGGTTTTCGTATGTTTTCGTGATGAGGCGTCATCCAACCATCTGGAAAGGCTGGCCTTTCGCTCGCTTTGAACAGCAGAATTCTGAGCCGCATGACCTGTTGCGTACGAAACACAACTCTTGCAAGTCATCTTGACGGACTCCGATACTGGGGGGCCGGCTCATACTTCCAGCTCGTGGCAGCGGGTCGAAATTGACTCGTGCTTGCAGCCTCTGCACTGCCTGTACCGACGACAATTGTGCGAGAGGTTGGAAATAGCTGGAACCATGGCAAGCAGGCACTGCACATACCCTCCACGTCAGCAGCGATTGACCTGCTGCATTCGCTCATAGTTGTTTTCTGCTCGCAGCGACTGGGAAGTAAGGCAACGGCTTGAAAGCTCGACTCTACACAGTCGTGCAAACGCACTATTCAGAATGCGGCCATCCGCATCAGGAACGCAAGAGAACATTCGGCTCCCGTGAGGTTAGAGCAATTTGAGGCAGGAGTGCTGCTTTCTCCACAAAAAGCACGAGAATGCACGCACTAGCAAGCCTGGATGTTTTCAGTTAAACATTCCGTTCAAACGATACAGCTGTGCACAGAGATACCACTCAGAACCTCGGCAACCACCTCAAAACGGAGTCAAGAGTCGTGCCACCTGAATGACCTCACTCAGGAAACACGACTGACGCAAGACGCAAGAAGTTTGCTTGCGCAAACGCCTCAGGCTGCGAGATCCCCCGAAGGTCCGAGGCTCGGGCCGACAGTGGAGTCCGAGGCCATGTGGGCAAGGCTTGGAAGAGCTCTTCACAAGCATGATCCGTTTCCTCTTTCGCTTTCTTCGAGCTCCAACGTTTCATGGCCAAGAGAATCGCCTGAACCGTGTTGTGATTGCTCATCAGCGGGCTGTGGATTACAGGGTCGTTGTGCCCTTCACCTTCACTAAAGATTAGTTGCACATCCGCGCCAGCAGCAGACAAAACGCTCCGGAATGTCTCGGACTGTTCCTGTGGAACAATTTTGTCGCTGGTGCCGTGTGCCAAGAGCACCGGAGGCATGCGGCCGGCCAGATCTTTATCGCGACGAATTAAGACGGCTGGCGATCGGTTCTCTCGTACAGCTTCACTTTCCCCTAGCACGAGGCGCTGTAGCACAAAGTCGATGCCTTTGGCATGTAAGTGCGACATGAAGGCGCCATGAAAGTGGTAGATGCCACCAAGGCCAATGAAGCCAAGCACGTCTGAAGTGGTCCAAGACAGCAAGCCTGTTTATGATTGTGGGTGGGGCCTGGGGGGTAGTTGGGAGAACCAACAATAAAGACCAATGATGCAGGATGTTCAGGACATTTTGCAGGTCTGAAGACCAGTTCTGGGAGCATTCGCCTGGCCTCCTAGGACCTAGGCGGCCTTAGACTGCAAGGGCAAAACTCCCTCTCGCCTGGTCTTGTTGCCCTCTTCTCTTGTGCTGCCCGTCGTGTAAGGAGCAACGCAGCAACGTGTGCGCCTGACGACAGTCCCAAAATCCTTGGACAGGACAAAGAGAATTTAAAGACATTTGTCCATGCCACGAACACTGGTGACACTGCGCTGAAGACAAGCCAAGCTGCGCTACCTGTTTCCGATCGCCACCATATGCTTCACAGTGCTGAAAAGACCATGCAACAGCCTCATTAACGTCTTCCACCATTCCATCAATTGTTGTTTGCGGCCAGTAGCGGTAATCGACCGCGATGCAGAGAAATCCCACACTTCGCAATGCTCTGCAGAGCATCGTCACGTAGCCTTTATGGCCCAGAAGGAACGCACCACCCGGGACGAGGACTACCACCTCAGCAAAGCCCACTAGGCTGGCTTGCCGGCATTGTGGCCTACGGTACCCTGTAGTAGCCAAACATGTGCTCTGCAGACAGCTGCAACAGCTTGTGCCTGTGAATCTACGATGGTACTTGCGATTGATGCAAAGTCAAAGGCTCTGGAATAGGCAGCAAGCAGCTAAGTGCAGCTAATCGATGTTTGGCTTACGGCTTAGGGCTGCCACAAGAGCTACTTCCAGGCGCGGGGCCGGTGCCTTCTGTGGCCGTCCCGAGCTCGGAGCTCCCGCAAGGGCGCTTGGGAGGTAGACGTCGCAGGTATGACGACGCCCTCCCTTCTCCTCGAGACATGGGCAACATGTTACATGCAATGCAAGCTTGGCAAGGCAGGCTGCGACCAGATCCCGAACAATCTGCACAACAGGCCCTACTGCAAGAGATCCATGCAGATCCTGCCTTGTAGCTCACACTGATAATGTTCTCGCCAGCGAAAGCCCAATACATAAGTCCAAACATCATACCCGGGAAAAGGAAGATAACATACAGAACAAGCCGGGCAAAGAAGCCGGTCAGTCGCATTGTTTGAAGGGGCAGATGCCAAGCATACGTCCAGAACCACTGCAGCAGGTAGGCTCCCCATCGTACCACAGCTAGCAGCGGAACGAGAGAAGACAAGTCTTTGAGTTGCTTGTCATGGTCGCAAGCACTACATCCGTCGCCGACGTGTCGCAAAGCAGGACATTGCCTGCGCATGGCGGATTCAGTAGCCGCAGTAGCTCATACCGCCAGGCCGTTTAGGTTTGAGCCGGTAGGTCTTCCAGGCAGCAGTCTTTACTACATTCAAGCGGTCATGCTCAAGCCCTCTACAACTAGCCTAAGCGGCAGTAAGTAAGTGGTCCTGAGTCGATTCTGAGCATGGCCTTTGCCATGCTGGTCTTGGAAACGAAGGTTACGGCTGACAGGTGCGCGCCTGCTTTGCGGCAGTGCTGGTGCTAGCAATATTCCGATCGGTCCGCGCTGGACCTGCCTCAAGGAACATGCTGAAGCAGAGCAGTTTTGTCCAGGAGATTGCGAGGGCCAGTGCAAATCCACAAAAAGGCAATGTGAAGCGCTTCTCTTAGGGTATGGCTGGTTTGGACCAGTAGTCATCCCAAACCTCCTGCAGATGGCTATAGAAGACTGATTGAGCAAGGGCACTACAGCCTACCTCGTGCCAAACAGGAGCGTGTGCCGCCCCTTGCGTGTGTTTTTAAAGCCACTTGCCATGCTATGCCATGCTGGATTCAAGCAAGACCCCTTCGTGGTTATGCAGACAAGTATCCCTTTGACTGTATGTGGCGTTCCGAGCTGCGCTGACGAGCCGTGCGCTGACTTTTGCAAAATCGTGCTGCGGCATTGCGCTAAAGACTCGTCCACGACAACTCGTTCGAGTGGGAATGGGTCGGGGGTTGCATGCCACCGACAATCTATGCCGGCTAGTGAGTGAAGCCGAAATTGAAACCATGTAAACCAGGAATCGAGGAATGCAACAGGAAGTCGACAGAATGTCGGTGAGATTCGGCGATTGTCATGGCAGCTGGACGGATGATGACGCCGCTGAGGGATGCAGAGATGGATGGACGGCCAGCGGGCACCTGTGGCCAACAGCAACTCTCAAGTCATCGACAGTGGGCCATGGGATACGACCACACGTGAAGTTTCCAGTAGTAGTGTGTCCTCTCATCCTCCTGTGAACCCCTGCCAGTGGAGATACTCCGAAATCTTGTCGTGTGAAAGCAGCATCCGAAGCTGCGGCCAAGAAGGGGTCCTCATCGAAATCGCTCCCCTCTGTTTCTGCATCTGCTGCGTCTGCGACATCCTTCCATCAACTTGGAAGGAAATGCTGAGTCGACCCAGGTTGACGCCGCAAGCAATCATGTGCACTGTGCGTACTGCAGTGTTTTTTGGAGCCTGCCTCGCAAGGAGCTTCACGCGACCCAGCCATAAAGTAGCACAACGGAATCAAAAGCTTCAAGCCTCTGCTTTACCCTACACTCTACGCCTGTGTATGCGTGAGATAGTTAACATTGACTTTGCAGGGTGTGACGACAAAGATCCGCTGCAGTGGCATGCAGCAAAGCAATTCAAGAAGCACTGAACTAGCTAAAGACGAACTTATGAGCAGCGGGTTTATTCGCATGGCTTGTTGTTGCAGACTGCAAGGAACTGCTGCGTGCTCAAGCAAACTAATATGACACGGTGCCGAAGCTTGGTTGGCAAACGTTTGCTAACCATCACTTGAGGATGAAGCCGCGGAATGCGCCTAGACATTTCTAGACCGGGAGGCGTGTTCAGCACTGCGCAGTAAATCTACAAGTCCGTTCGTGCAAGCCTCAATCTGAGGAGCGGTGGAGATGCATGTAACATGAGTCTGAAGATATGTCCACTTTTCCTCCCTCGCGCATTTAGGTGACACTACTTGCACAATTCCTGGAAGGGGCCAAACATCCACTTGGAAGATGCCCGCATTGCCACACACTGAAGATGTGTTGCTGCCGCAGGCAGTGGAAGTTACGCCTCTAATCCCAATATTCAATGCCTTCCAGCTCCTGTTCGGTAAACCGGAGCCCGGAGTAGGTCTGCATAGAATTGCCTGAAATTTCATTGCACTTTCAGGTGCACTACGCAACCAGATTTCAAACCTACAGAAATAGGAAGCAAAAGCGATCTACCTCCTTAGGAACCTATCTGGTTGCTGTCAAATTGGCCGGAAGATCTCGGACCAAACCAGATCCAGCATGAAGCTCCTAAACCTTCCTCGCCTGTCTGGCTCTGCCAAACTTACCGCAGATCATCTTCGAGACCGTGCGCCCATGGGTTTGTGATCTGATTTGGCAACGAACACGCCAAAATCAAAGAGCTTTCTGTGCTGCTGTGCAGCAGGATCGCTCGGAACGCCTATGCAATAGATTGTAGCTGCGTGCTCAGGTCAGTCTATTGGAAAGCCTATCTTCACTCGTCCTCATACAGAAGCTGATGCACTTGATGCTTGCATGTAGCAGTATAGAAATGCCTAGTGCAATCACCATTCAAATTTTTGCGCCGCAGATACTACGATATCGAAGTATCGGGCCGTGCTATGCGGTTGCGAAACTGTAGCGGGCTTTGTTCCACACGAGCTGCAGATGAAAGTCCTCCAGTGTACAAGTTGCTACTAGTATCAAGAACTGGGACCTAGGAACAGACGATGAACACGCGCTCAAGCACTTGGCACTTTGGGGTTGGTTGTCAGCTGCTTCAAGCACCCACAGATGGAATTGAAGCTGACATCCACAAGCCGTGAAGCCTCGATAAGCACGTGTCCACTGCCATGCCACGACCCATCATCGGGAACAAAACAGTACAGACTTCCGACGTGCGAATTGCCAGCTCAGCTCCTCATGAGAAGCTAACACATCGCCACAGTGCTGTTGCTGAACTTCAGCCAGTTGATGAAGTCACTTTGTTTTGCAAGAAGCCGCAACTGCGGCTTTACAAACGAAGCTTGCACACCACGGCCACCTTTTGAAGGTGCCCACGGTTGATTCGAAAGAGGAGACATCACGAACCGTCAGGCTTTTCGAGGGGCCTTCATGACAACCTGACTGCATCCAGCTCAGCTGTGCATCACACAAAGTTCCTCTAAGCTAACGAAAAACTTCGGATTCAGCTCGAGATGGGTTCCGACAATTTATTATCAGTTTTTCCCCAAACCCAGGGCTGCGGCTGACAGGCAGTGCTTCAGGCTTGTCATGACTTTCTCGTGGTTCTCCGCGAGTCCTTGGCAGCACTGCAATCTTTGAGACACGGCAGCAAACAGAACATCAGATGAAAGCCGCATCTTGGCAGCAGACTGGCGAGGTGGAGGTGTGCCAGGGCCTGTCGGAGGTCATGCTACTCGGAGGGAACAGGAGCTATCAGTATAGAGCAATTAAATGCCTACCGCGACAGATCACAATTATCACGATTTTGTGGCTTTCTTATCTCTTCTAGCCCCGTTCAGCAACATCGAGCAGCGAACCTCCTTCTCTGAAGTGGAACCACTGCATCTGTGGCTGGCCTTTCAAAGTCATCGAGACCGTGCTTCACTGACCGGCAAGAGGCTTACAAGACTCACGTGATCATTCACAGAGCGGACTGAAAAAGGATGACAGCGCAGATGACAGTCGTTTGATCTAATGCACAATACTTCTGAACGCACCTTGTGCCCTCCACAAGTGTCAGAGTCATGCTCGACAACCAGGGTCGGGACCTCAAAAACTCACCATCATCACACGGCTGGCCATGGGAGCAAACTGCCTTCCCTGAGGAGGGTGCATCTAGAGCCTGTGTGAAGCAGGGCGGGATTTCCTTCAACTGCGCCATGCTGCAAGGGAGACAAGACCAAGACCCAAAACTTGGCAAGTAAGCAGATGGCTTGCATAAAGCTGCCTTGGTTTTTACTCTTGGTTATTGAAACACGATCAGAGTTAGCAATCCCTGCAATCGCGGAAGACCTCGAGAGAGCGCGCAACAGAGGTTCTACGGCAGGGCACCATCACGCGCCTCATTTTTGCGACTCCCACGTCAAACCAAGCTTGAACACTTGCAATGGGATAAAAGCACAGACCGAATGCGGCCGAACTACGACGACAAGTTCACAAAAACAACCGCTGGCAAAACATCCAGCAGAGCCGTCCTCGTGACTCTCGAGGCCAAGGACTTTCGCCTCCACTGCTGCAAGTCACATCCAGTACAGCCAGCAGTGACTGGGAGCCAAACCACAGAAGTCGAAATCCTCGGGGTGCAAGAGAAACAAGGAAGAGACCACTGGGCAGTCTCACGGTTCCATTCGAAGCTGCCGAGCATCGTCTCCCATATACGTCCATGAGTCAAAGCTGACTTGTCAGTGTCTCCATCATACTCGTCCTCCTGAGGATTTGCAGGGCGCGCAGCACTGGAAGCGTTGACAGGCTGACATGCTTCAAATCGGAGCACAGGCACGGGTGAGGGCAATCCGTTTGCTTTTACACAAGTCGCACTGTACGAGAGGTTGACATAGTTACTTTGACAAGAACGACAGAAGAAGCAAGCCAAGGAGCACTATCACTGTGCCAGCCCCGACGCATTGGCGATGAGGGGACGAACTGGATGACCTGGCGCCGAAGTGTGCACATGGTCCCAACAGATCACGTCGCAGGTACGAACAGCAAGTGCAAAAGGCTCTGCTTCGGCAGAAGGCATCAGCTTCCCCTCAAACTTATCTTTCTCCATTCGCTTGCCTCGCAAAGCCTCTCGTGGTCAAAGCTGACTCGCCTCTCTGAAAAAACAGAAACGTCTTACCATGCTTGCGTTGGTCGACAGGACATGAAATCGGAAGCTTCGCTTTGAAGGATCAGCTGCAAGCTGTGCCTCTCCGGAGCATCCCTGCAATGTGAATGAAGGCTGACGGCAACACATCTTTCGAACATGTGTCACATCAGTCATGAAAGGCTGCCAGTCGACCCCTTCAGACTTCGCTGCCGCACAGCCTGCCGGCAGCTAATGCGAGGAATCTGCTAACACGTACAGCTTGCAATGGTCAGCCAAGGTGCAGGTTTCGGGCTGCGTTGGCGTGAAAGTGCAAGCCTGATGCACCATGGATCATCCAGGAAACAAGTCTCGTTCGAGAATGGATCTTAGCCAAACCTGCGTGTGCCCGCATGAAGAGTGCCGGAAATCGAAACGAACGGCAAACGACGAGGCCCACAATCAAGCAGATGGCGTGATCCGAGGCACGGATGTCAAGGGGAGAATTGCGATGCACGACACGGAGGCTCCAATGATAAACTGGTCATTCTGATCTTGGGGAATGCAGCCGCTGAGGGAGATACAAGTCTGCATCGAGGACTTCATCGCCTGAGCTGCGCGAGTAGTACGGCCCGAGCGGACCTACTGAACATCCTAAGGATGTCACATTCAGGATTGCAAGTGTGCATCTCCATCCCGCCGGCGGCGTCCGAGCATTACACACTAAAGCAGCTGTGAACCAACTGGCGCCGAAACAAAGGGGTGAGCTCTCCAGTCCAAGCATGCAAGCAGGAGAAGAGTGCATGGAGCTCCACGGGTCATCACTGTGAAGGGAAGGTTCTCAACTTTTGCACGACCTTGCCCTCTTTTGGTCTTCCTATGTCTTCCTGGCCGGCCGCCATCCCCTAGCGGCTCGCATGGCGAAGCAATGAGACTAGCAAGTTGCCGAATAAAGTACAACAGTCGGCCTTTGGCCACCGCTTTTTACTCGCACATTCAGGTGAATTCGGCATTTGTACGGAGAACACAACTCCGACAACTCTACTCACTGAATCCCTCAAGCTGCAATGCCATCAATGCGTCTCACCCGCTTTCGAAGTGGCCCCTGTCCGCCGAGGCCCTTGAAAAGCAGAGGAATTAAAGATGTTCCGCCAGAAAGAGTCTAAGCGCTTGCATTCAGGTTGGACATGCAGGGAGCAGTGCTTTTCCATCCAAGGACACGGCGCAAGATGGACCACCGAACATTTGAAGCGGCTGAGATGGCAAAGGGCAAGTCGAAAGCCTGCAACGGCACTTGTTTGACTTGTGAATGAGAGTTAGCGCGGGCTCCTTGTGTCGAGCATGCCAAATGGCACCACCGCATACCACCGGACTTCTCTCGCACATGCTCTTGGGCGGCGAGCCTGTTCTGAACATCTGGGGCATGTAATCGTTCCAGAGCTGCAACCTGCCAATGAAACAAGCAGCAGTACTTTGCAGTGCGGCTGCTTTAGATCACATCAAGTTTCTACGACCCTGTTTACATAGTGCGAAAGCTGCCGACCTGAACCACTTCTACTGAGCTCCCACACGGGCAACCGATGTTCGCTCGAGCTTCGTTTTTGAGTTTTTGACCGCTTGATCAGCGCGAGCCCATCACGACCCGACGTGCAGAAACCACAGCACGACAGAGCAGCGACTGCGAAGCTCTTTCTGTGCATGCTGCCTGTGACGGCACATCGACACGGAAGATAATCGTACAAACCCCATTCGTGTCCATTGCAATCAGCAGGGTCGGATGGCTATTCTGAGAGCCGTCTTATTCAATTTGCCCACATCATGTCAAAAGGGAAGTGGGCTCAAGGCAAGAGCAGCCTTCTGCCCTTCCGGGAATGATCAAAGCAGAACTCCATCCCCTTCAGTGTGCTCTAGAAGTAGAAAGGACCCAGTTGCTGAGAAAGAACGGGGCATACAGAGGGGCTGCTTATCTGCAGCCGCCTTGATGCAGTCTAGCGAGAAACACCAAGCGTGTCGGAAGAGCTGCAGCCAAAGCTGCATCTGCCGCCTTGACTGCACCAGCCAATGCATCACCTCGGGCCGATGCAAAACCGAAGCATCATCCACGCTAGGCGCAGCGAACCCGCTGCAGCATCTAAGACATGCGGCGGCTTTCACGGCAGGCAGGCCGGTGCTTGTCCAACAGGTGTAGAGCCTCCCAGCTCAGTTCACTGCGTGGTCAACGGCAAAAAGCGATCACTGTGCCTCCGATGCTGCTTGCTGGCATGCAGCACGCCGAGCTGCCCTTTCCTGACCAATTTGGCCGATGTCCTGAAGGGGGGCCAACAGCAGAGGCAAGCAGTCGCTTTCTCAACGTCAGCGGTTCCTCGCTTAATCGCTCCAAGGAGAGGCCAATTGCTGCCGTCGCCGTCTCGGCCAACACCTACGGAAGCATCTGAGCAGTCAAGGTCACTACATCCCGGGGCCTGGGGTTTATGCTCAATTCTTAGACGTGCCTCGGCATGAGACAAGCCAAAGTCGCGCTTCCTGCGACATGCAAGCAATGTACACGCTAGGAGCCAAAGGTGATCGCTTGTTGCATCACCTGACCTGCCAGTGGATGCTGAGCGCGGACTCGGCGGCCTCGCAACACGTCACTGTCACAACAGGCTCGGGATAATAAGTCCAAAGGGTTTGTCATGGCTATCCGGACAATTCGATCAGCTCTGCTTGCCCGCACATGCCCGGACCGCTCCTCGTGGAAATTGGGGTACATTCCTGAGGAGGCGGTGCCTCACAGAAGGAGCGAAGTGTAGGTTTGTCTTGTACAGTAGTTGTGGGGGGACCTCCTTCAAGAAGAGAGAACCGGCCTTGTGGCGATAGCGCCTTCGCTTTCTCTCTTCACCGGCCTTAGGGCTTTTCAACTTCCGGAAAAGAAGTTAAGAAGTCCATTTTGCCGCATCTGCTGAACAATGCTGCCGGTCTTACGAAGAAGCTGCCATCTTCCGATGGAGCAGAAATGAAAGCATCGACGGCTGTGCTGTGCGAGGGCAAAACCGCTCTGCTGTGCTCAGGCTGTCGCTTGCACTGGCGCTGCCGCCAGCGGAGCCAAGGCGGCTGCCAATGCAGCAGCTGCCTCTGCAACTCCATTTGGCTGCGCCTGCTCAGTTCGCGACGCCAAATCACCGACTAGGCGCAACGGGCTCTACAAACGTACCCGTGGACCTGTCTTGAGGATTGCAACATGGTTGGCCATGCAAGCAACTGGCTTTCCTATCTGGTGATGCACTTGCTTCGTTCCAGGTTCGTATCACCTCCTCACAAAGACCGCATCTGCACACCCACTGTAAGCACTCGTACTCGGCTGCCTGTGGAGGGAAGTCGTTGACGGAAGCTCGGCCCCTGAGCAAGGTCAGGGATTGCACCAGAACTTGAACAGCAATCTGCACTGGAAGCACAGCTGCCGCTGCACACGAGGTCCGGGCTGGCTTCCATGTCGGCCAGTGACACGTGACGGGTAGACGGCAGCTTGCCTGAACAGTATTCAACTCAGAAGCCCAGCCGCAGCCCAGTATGGCCCGCCCTGGCCCGCGAGTCCCTTAAATCCAATGACAGCAGGAAGCACAACAAGTACATGTGGCGAATTAGTGCCAAGCGGCGACATGGAAACGACGTTATCCGCAGCCATTGCGCGCCTTCGTTCAGCTCACAGCTTTCCTGAAATCTGATAACTCAATCGACTTCCACCATGTCTTGGCTTGGAATGTCTTAACGATTGCTTTCTCGTCTGGCTCGATCCCGGTTCCGTCTTCTTCGCGAAACCCGTACCCTGACGGGTCATCGCCAACAAATGTTGACACAATTTACTGTTCACAACGGCCACGCTGCAAAGGCTGTCGTGCGGCTTAATGAAGTCCATACAAATTGGCTTGAGTCACCAGCATGAGCTTCCACCGACGATTCCTTGCGATTGAACTTGAAGAGTCCTGGTGTGGAGTAACTAGTGACATCTGTGTATCCTCGTTTCTCAAGTTTCTCAATGGGGCAAGAGATGTCATAAACATATCCAATTCAGATGCTCCCTATGGGCAACGACCTTCACCACGCCAGAACACGGCGTCGATCTAAGTGCAGGACGATCCGCTCGCAGCGAGGAGTTCTGCATGACCCTGCGAACCTGCAACACTTCCAAGTAGATGAAAACGCGGAATGCTGCGCCCTCCGCAAACATCAGAAGCCCATAGCTCTGCAAGCCTGACCACGAACACTGTGTCGCTTCGGGCTGCGAATGGGCCCACAAAGGCTGGGAGAGAGACGCAGGGCAAACTTGCCTCAGTCTGCACTTCGCACAAACAACTGCAAGCATCGCATGTCCCATCCGAGGGGCAGTTTCCAGTGAAGCACGGCTAACTACATCCTGAAGACGAGCTAAAGCAGGGAAGCCGCGAATCGAAACGGGAACCGGGAATCGAAACGCAAGGAAACGAACCGCAAGGAAACGCAAGAATACTGAACCGAACCGAATCGAACCGCAACGTCTGAAGTGTGAACCGAAACGACACGAACCGCCACGCCGGTCGAAACGAAACATAACGAAACGTTGTGCGTGCCTTAGTGCTTTTGGGGCATTGAGGGTTTAGGGTTGGAGGCTTACGGTTTGGAGCTTAAAATATCAGGTTCAGTGTTTTTCATGCTTTTTCGAAGGTCTCGGAGTCCAAGGCGTTCCCTAAACGCACCTTCCATGAAGAACTCTAGGGTAATTAATCAGGGTATTTACTGGGCATGCGGAGTCGATCTCAGGGCATTTTTTGGCCTTCATGCTTTTGAAGGGTGTATTATAGGGCTTGGGGTTTGCAGCTTCAAGTTTAGGGTTTCTTGATGGCTTCGTAAGGCTTCGCCAAGCTTTTCTTTGGGGTTTGAATGGCTTCATGGGCTCAAGATCTGAGGTTCAAGCAGGAAGCCCGTCCTAGCGGTGACCGGCCCCGCGGGGGAGTACAAGGTTCCAAACGTGTTAATGCCCAAGACTGCGAAACCCTGTACTCCCCCGCGGGGCCCGTCCTAGCAGTGACCGGCGCCAGGCACCAGCGGGTCCCCCAGCCCCTTCTCTCAGACAAGCCCCTGAACACGAATCGAATCGAACCGCAAAAATAACCACAACAATCCGGTGCCATACCCCCAACGAACCGCAACGATTCGATTCCTTATCTTCTGCGCGAACCGCAAACCCCGGTGAGCGAACCAAGCACCGAAACAAGGAGCTGCGACGCAGAACGTGGGTGACTCTCGGAATGAAAACCGTTCAAGGCTCGCCCACGTCATATATTCGTCTCTGATGCGGAGGATGCAGCAACAGGAAAGTAAATTGTCACTACCCCAGACCACCAACATAAAAAAGACAGCAACATCCAGGCCATCCAAGGTGCTCGGTCGGCTGCTTCGGCTGTGATCTGAGCATTGCAAAGTAGGCGTGTCTCGGGCTTGTCACCGCTACTGTGGCAGCGCAAGCTCCGATCTGTCCACTGCAATCCTAATTGGTGTCAGGTTCCCTCGCAAAGCTCTAACTCAATTTAAGATCCGTGCAGCGGATGCCATTTTGGTTGAGACGCATTGGTCATAGGAGCGCCAACAGGCCTGAATTGAGCCCTGACTCGCCGGTACTCTGCGCAGCGAGCTTGGGCACCGGCTGAGAGCACCATAGTGGTTGCGACTGGGCCTTCAACGACACACAAAGATTGCACACACCGGTGCGCAAGCGAGTCACGATGTGCCACCGTTCTTGATTGTTGACGCACAACTAAATACTGGCCGTTCTTCAGAAGATGACACTGGCAGGAGGCCTCATGTAGTCATGTACAAGACAAGTACCCTTCAGGTACGAGTACTACCAGTAGCAGCCTGGGAAGCATTGCCTTTGGCAGCTTCGCCGGCTGGCTGCGCTGCGCACTTTGATTTACAGCACTGTATCAGAAATCAGAAACCTTGCGTAACTGCCAAGCCGACAGCTTGGAGGCAGTTTGCTCGGTCCCCAGTTTGTTTCTGTGCTCTCCAACTGTTGCTGTCAATCGCCGGCTTCGTAGTCGCCGTCTCGAGACTTCTCCATGGCAGTCTCTGCGAGGACCCACGCTGATCTTGCAGGGTCTCGCACAACCTGCAGCATGGCCGCACACAAACCTTGTCACATTGGCCCGACAGCTGTCACCACCCAGCAGCAGAGACTAAGGCTGCAGCGCACTTGATGGCACAGGAGCAGAAGAGGCCTCTGCAAAGCTAGCTCGAGGTGTCCCTGACTTAGCAAGGTGATCCTCAGCTGTTGCGCCCCGAGTGGACGCATATCGGCCCTGGCCATTTCCATGTGAACGCCAAAAGCTTGGCCCTTTCTCCCTTGCGGGTGACTTCTCGTTCCACCGCTCCCGCATCGTAGGAACTGCAGGAGGAGGATGCTGCCACGCTGGCCTCTTCTCCGCATCGGAACAGGTCGTCTTGCTCCACAAACTGGCCCCATGGCGAGAAAGGCAGGCAGAGGCGGCGCCAACGCCAGCGGCGCCAACGGCAAAATACGTCGGAGTCACTCTCGATGCGGATTTGAACACCCACTGACCTCGCAGTCGCACGCTATACACATGACAGCAGCAGGCAAGGGTTTGCCATTCAGACGAAAAATACCCTTGCAACCTGCACGGTGTTTGTGTAGCACGACTAAGCTGAGCACAGGAAGCAGGGCAGTCTCGGCCATCCTTTCCAATGCTCATGACTTCGCCAGCCCAGCGTCTGGAGCGTAACCTGGAAACCTGAAATCTTGGGCTCGCAAGGCTCATGGCCACAATCTCTTCGCTTTCGAAGGATTGAGCCAAAAACCCTCCACAAACGTCAAAAACTAACTTGGCAAGATCCTGGGCACGACTTCATCAAAGTTAGCTTAAAGTGCATGATTCGCGGCAAGCTAGAACACGCCGAAGCTGCGACAGTAGAACAGCATGGCAGGTGTTCGGAATTGCCTGCGATCCACGCTGTGAGGCATCAGTGCTGGAAGGAGGGAAGTGAGATGGCGTCTGCCTGAAATGGTCGGCTCTTCGCGAGTGCATAGCCGGCTACATCAAAAAGCAAGAAAACACACACATGGGCATCCACGTGGACATGGAAGCCCACGCTTCACGTTGCGATCCGAACCTTGCGCGAGGCCCGGAGCAAAAACGTCAGTCTCACAGCACCTCTTGGAAGCCAGCTGCTCCCAGCCAGGAACCGTTTCAGACTGGGAAAGCCTGGCTTCGAAGGGCAATTCAGCAATTCCAAAGCCACCTTCTGCAGCTCGGAGATGGAGCCCACTGCTCAGGCCGCGGCGGCAGTTGTGAAGCAGGCTGCGTCGGCTGCGAGAACCTCGGCCGCAAGCCACCGACTGCCCTGGTCACATGCGTTGCTAGTCAGGCAGAGCATTTCGCAAGGAGGTCTGAGGTGCCCCTAATTCGCCACGATTAAGCTGTGGTATTGCAAAAAATTGAATGTCGTCTGTGCATTTCCTGACCCAAACGCCTCCCGCCGTATAATTGTTAGGGGGCCCTATAGCATCGGGGGGGGGAGGTGACTGGTTGGCTGACTCCGAAAACGACCCGGTAGAGAAGCCTCGTTGGGAACACTGATTGGCTCAAGGACTGTAATCTGGGTAATCTGGCAAGTCCAAAGTGTGGCTGGCGACGTCGCACTGACGATCCATGAAGGACGGCCAACGATCTGGAATTCTGAGACTCAAGCTGAGACTGCTGAGATGCCACGTCTGTCTGCGCCGCGCCTTTTCACGCTTGAACATGAAATGGTTGGACTAGACATCTGGAGATGCAGCAGTGGAAGAGCCACAGACCGTGTACCTGCACCACGGCCACGGATTGCTCTCGGTGCAGACTGCACGATCTTGCCAGGCTTCGCTGTCACCTGAACTTCAAATTTCTGCACGTTCGCTACTCCAGCCGATCCATGCCAGCATGCGTAGAGAACCGTGGCAAACTACTGGCCAAATCTAACACTCCATTGAGCAACACGGTCAATGGACAGGTGACTCCAAAACTCAAATCCCGACAAAGAATCTGCGAAGCATTGCATTAGGGAAAGCTGTTATGATGGATACTGAGGATAACTGTCCCCATCGGTGGCCTACTTACGCTTGTAGTCAGCAAAAACACATCGGCTGTTTGCGGGCTTGCCTGGCTTTGTTGTTCCCGTTAAGCCTACGGAAACCTCACGAAGATTACGCATGTCCCCGGCTCAACAGTCAAATAAACATGAAGCCCGGTGCCGAGGGGTGTCTCACGACAACGGCAAGGCCAGTAGAAAGGAATATGCAGAGCAAGAACAGAGAGCCTGGCTCGTTTTCCGTCTTTTGTGCTAACTTATGATTTGTGATGCACAGTGCGGTGCTGGAAACTTGCCGAAAGACTCCTTTGCTGGGCCACCGCGGGAATCGGGCATGCTTGCGTTCGTGAGAGCAACAGCTTAGGTCGCGCCCCCCTTCTTTGCTCTGGCAGGCCACTTCGAATGCAGAAACCTACTTATGCTGAACCGTGGCACTTCAGGGACTGGAGTTCCTTTCGTGGTACCATTGGTGCGCAAACTGAAAGAGGTAGTCAATAAACAGAATTCACAGTAACTCAGTAACTTCTTTGACACTCGCAACGAGCAAGGAAATCTTTCTTGCGCGGGGTTACCGTGTGCAGGCATGCCCTTCGTGTGGTTTGCATGACAGGGTAGCGTGAGAGAGTCGAAATATTCCCATGGACTTTTTCTTTATACCGTAGGGCACTTCCTTAGTGCACGATGCGAAGACATCCAACTCGCCTGTGGCGATGCAGAAACTTCGACTTAGCAAATGAACATAACACAGACACTGCACACATCTGCACAACTTCGCCTCAAAAACGTCGCCTATTCCTGATGTGCAGCAGCCTCACTTCGGCAAGGCTACGCATGTATTTTGAGCAAGGTTTGGGAAGAAATTGATAGGTCCCTCGTGGCCGCATCCATGCATGTTTGCATTAAGTTCTGCAGTCTGTACATGCAGCTCGGTGTGGCAACTTCTCAGCAAGTCGGTACCAAGTGACAGTCCCACGTCGCTCCGTGTGCAGCTGCGCGGCGCGGCCTGAATCGGCACACTGTCCCACATCATCTGCGACCTCCTGCGGATCAAGCATCAAGTCAAGGCACGAAGGGCGCGCAAGGCTTGAGCGGCTGCCCCGCCGGAGGACCTCGCGGCTATTGGTCCGGACAGCCAGGCTGACTGCGGTGACTGACGCTCAAAACACCAGATTCTTGCAATGAGCTCCCTGCTCGGCCGCAACCATGTCGTAGATGCGGGTGTCAGCAATGCTTTGCCAACCGATGTTCAAACTAGTTTCCCAAGACAGGGACATTGGGAAATTGGCCATCCAATCTTGACGGATCCAGGGATACACTTCGGATACTGCCCGCGAGTACGACCCCGGGTGAATGGTTGTTTACATGCGACCGCTGTTAACTTGCTTGAACCAGCTGTCGTGACGGACAAAAAGTAACTAGATGCAGCCTCCGAGCTGACTGGAACTTGAAAGGTGCGAGCATCCTACAAGGTTTTTTCCTCCGCTTGGTGAGTTCATGGATCCTGAATTCGTTGTCTGCCGTTCGCCCTTCTCACAAGAACCTCAGCTTCGAATCTGTCTGCATCAAGACGTGCATACAACCCTCATGGAGTTCACAGCATGAGCGCTGCAGAGCGCGCATACTTCGAAGAGTGTTTCTACTCCGGCTGCGACTGAGTCACTGATCGCCGCATTGAAACTGATGTCGTCTGGCGCAAAGTGGCTGGCATGCAGATTCCTCCATAATGCTAGTGTGCGGTGCCATAGCAGCAAACCCCTCTTCTCATAGATGCTCAGGGCCACATTGCAGCTTGCACTATCTGGCCGAGAGCAGATTTGAAGCTTTTCCCAACAAGCCAGTGCCTGCACCCAGCAAACAGAGTTGCCGCAGGCGGAGATGGCAGGACGATGACTTTCTTGAGAAATCTTTACCTGCCTTGTGCAGATGTGCTCCAGCAGACATAGAACGTACGACCATGCATGGCTCTTCTCCAAAACGGATGCACATGAATTGAGTGAGACGTTATCTTGCTGCAGGCCCCACCTTTCAATACCTGTAAGATATAGTGCCATCTGCCAGCAGGACGCAGCTGCACAAGTAGCAGTGGCTGCACTGCAAGCAGTGCAGTCGCTGCGATTTGCGGAGTCAGATAACAGGCTCAGGGACAGCCTCCAAAGCCCAAGATTCTTGCACGACTTCGTCACAGCGCTGGTGCAGTGTGCGGATGGCCGCAGCTGTTCCACTGGCATACATCGAAGAAAATGGACGGCTCGCGACCATGCCAAGGGCTCCAGGACTGAAAGCCATGTTATGGAGTCTCGTTGAACACCGGCCGCCTTGACCAGAACCAGAGGAAGGGCCCACGTGTCCCCAGTGGCTTCTGCTGCTATGGACCCGATGCATGTGTTCAGAGTGACGGTGTCAGGAAGAATTAGATGCTGCTGCGCCCATAGCAGAATCTTCAGAACGATTGGCCAATTGCTGCTACAAACATGAACCAAACAGTTGAAGCAGTTGATGTTGGGCCGGACCTCCTGCAACAGCATCTTCTGCAGCAGGGCAAATGCGCCTGTTACGAGAAGCCAGCGCTGCTTCTTCAATGACGCGCAAAATGAAATTTCATCAGGGCAGAAGCGAGAGTGGCATGCATGTTCCAGGCCTGCAGCTGCAGACTCCCATTCGGTCGAGGAGTAGCTGTTCTGAAGAATGTTGAAAGGCAACAAGCCAGCTTTACCCTGTGGAAGTTGAAACCATCCCATGGCTTGCAATGCGACCAGCCAGCGGCTGTTCGCGCTCATGAAGTGCGAGCAGCTCACGGAGTCTATGCGCAAGTAAGACTCGGACATCCGAGCCAAACTTCGCAAGCTGAGTGTCCACTTTGATGATCTTTTGTATGATTTCAACACTTCGCAGCAGATGATTCGGTCAACCTGCAAGCCCCTTCTGGTGAACGACAGCAGATCCAGAGCAGAGACCCACGCGCCCATGGTTGAAAGCCCCGCCAGTGTAGTGAGTGAGAGGATGTCCGGCTCAAGGTTCTGCTGAGATATCCCTTCGAAAACTGCGCCACTTTGCCGCCATCCCTTGCCTACAACACATGCGCTTAGAACAGCATTGTGGTGTGTAGCATCTGGTTCCACCAGTAGTTTTACCATCGCCCGCAATATAGATGCCGCAGCCTGCCATCCATCCAGTTTGTATTGGGAAAGAACACTTCGCCAACGAATATGTGCCAGTTTTGTGCCACCAGTCCTGAAAACTGCCAGTGCAGCATCCACTGTGCTTGGCTTGAAGAAGCAGCGGGGTACTTCTGGGTCAGGTACAGGCAGTGTGTGCGTAGATGCAGGGGAGAAACACATGCTTTTGGCAAGCCGTTGTGACGCAGTGCAGCCATGCAGTGCCCGACATGCTGCACTGCTGTTCAGACACCGCTCTCGACTACACTCCGAAACATCATTGCCAGAGAATGTCAGGACGAGGTGGTGCAGAAGAACTCTCGTCCTGGCACAAACATGTTTAAGCCAACACTCCTGCGGCAAAGCTTCCTCTGAACAATCTTCTCTTCCAAGATTGCATAGCAAGGCTGCCAAGCACGGCCTTTTCCACGTCCGGTCGCGACAGTTCCCCTGCTGTCACGCAGCTGTTTGCGCTCCTGCGCCGGACCTTGCTTTTGTCAAGCACAGTGTGAAGTTGTTTGCAGGGGCAACCCAAATGCCAAGGCAAGCCGCTTTGAATCCCGGCCCGGGCACATGCCGCTTGCGCTCATCTTGAAACGGCCCGTGCAAGCTCAGTTGTCGATTTACACTGCAGTGGCCCACTACAGAGATGCTCACAAGCTTGACGCGACTTCCACCCCTTTACTGTACAGGTTTAGTGGCCGAGGCCAAGGGCCGCGCGATCCAAACGTACAAATGCACAAGCAAAAACGAGCCAGCAGATCTGATAAACGGAAAATCAACAGGTCGAGGTCAGCCGCAATCATCGCGATAACACTCGGCTCTGCTCAGAGTGATCAGAAGGTGCAAAGACGTCCACTCTAGATCGTCTCATTTCCCCCTTTTCACAGGCACTGACGGCCGCATTCATCATGATTTGACCAACGGGAGCACGGCAAGATGGAGCTCGCAACCTGGAGGCACCCGGGTTGACCGTTTACACGGAAACTGCTCCAGGGAGACGCGCTCCCTTTTGCCTTTCCTAAGTAACAAAAGTTACGGGGCAAATGGAGGGAGGGGGGGTGTTGTACTCCCAAGCGTAGCATTCTTGGATTTGACAAGAATATGAGGGGGTGCTTGTTCGTGGACTTGCGCCAGATTGATATCTCTGCCCCACACAAAGACTTCACGCGATTCTTGGATTTGAGCAGAGAACCAGAGGAGCGAGTGCCCGGTATCAACAAGCCCAACTCCCCGATGTTTTGTCTAAATCCAGAACCCTCCTCACCCCCAAACCTTCCCTTTGAGCTCTGCTCAAACCCGAGACTACAAACCCCCCGCCGCTATACTTTGTCCGCATCCAAGAGCACAAGCCCCCTCCCGCCCCCAATTATAATCTGCCCCAGTCCTACTGTCATCACATCTAAAAGTACCAGAAGTACGAGCCACCCCGAAATTCCCAACCCCCCCTCCCATGTCTTCCTGCTACCTGAAAGGTGCTTGCGCGGGCGCTTCTGTTTCTTGAAAAGGCGCAAAAACTGAATGCTTGCTGCTTGATGCCTCCATGCATCGCAAAACCCCCTTCGCCTGGCTCGGAGAAGGCATTGTCCCAGTTGTTGTGTGACACGAAAAGAAGGTGCAGACTGCTAGCCGCTCGCAACTCGTTTCCCACTTGTTTGCGATGTAAATAACGTAGATGCTGTTGCCGACAATGCCGGGCATATACCCCCCCAACAGCAAACACGAACACGACATCCGGTAGCGATGCCGGCATCAGCATCACGACATATCACGTGCCAGCAAGGTCGGGCGGTTAGTCAGCTCTTTCCTGCCACCCCAAAAGCAACGCCTGTACGACTGAAGGCGAAAGCGGGGCGTTGACCAGCACCCCTAGCCTCATCATGCTCAAAGCTGTGCCAACGCCACATTCTGGCAGATATGACAAAGCCGACAAGACCGTTCGCTTAAAATCCTTGTCTGACTGTAGCGACCAACAATGCTGCTGGCACACAAAAACCTGTCGGAGTCCTGAAGATCCCCAATCTGTCCTTTTCCTTCAATAGAGACCAGAACGAAAAAGGCAAACATTTTCGCACGGGTTTGCCGCCATTTTTTGCAGGTGGGACAGGCTTCGGGCTGCTCGTCGTCCATTGAACATGTATAGGTCACCTTGGGAGTACCTGGTGGATACGCCGCCGGCAGGCTTCTTTGAAGCTTGTAGAGTTCCACAACTGTTGTATCGGCGGAGCACGTCGCAAGCTCACAAGTCTGTGCACAACTTTCCCGAGCTGCAGGTCCTAAGCATGTTGTGCAGCCCCGAAATCAATCATGACCACAAGCCCTGGGGGCTCCACGCTCAGGGTTTGCGACGCAGGAGGAGAGAGCATATCCCCAAGCACTGTGTGTCCAGTGGTCTCAGGCTGTCCCACGCCAGCCAAATTCATGGGCCATGGGACACTGAGACGGTGGGATGTGCCTGATCACTTGGTCCCTGATCAACTTGCGGGAGGTCAAACTGTCCATTGCGCTGACCCTGAAGACCTGTCCTTCGGTGTGACACAACCGAAAGGTTCCATAAAATGCCTTTGACCCGGGGTGTCCTGTGCGCTCACATTTCACAGGCCAGTTGGCTGTCAGCTGGGTTTGCTTGCGGGGCTCCTCCCGGCCCGACTTGCAGGCTAGGCGCCTTGTTTTGCCTCAGTTCGGTCTTTGCATTCTGGGGTGAGCCTCCACTTGTGCCAAGGCTAAATTTATCGGAAGCTGCTTATCGCCAGTGGAGCCCCGAAGGGGACCGCTGCTGCTCCTGCTCCTCCAAAGCCATTCAGTCAAAACTGGCCGTGAAAGCACACAACGAGGGCACAAGCCTGAGAGATCGATCTGTTTATGAGTTTGTGTCAACATGGAATGCATAGGGGGGCAGTCACACTGATGTATGGAGGCATGCATCACGTAACGATGCGGAGTAAGCGCAAGGCTAGAGCGAGACTACGAACCGCGAGCCAAAACAAGGGACGAACAAAAGGTTGTTGCAGAGAAAGGAGCATCAGTCCAAGAGCTTGTTGCCATCTGCCAGACTTTTCACACGCACTGATGACTGTGCTTAGTGTGATTTCATCCCAAAGTGCTTTGCTGCTGGCAATGTCCAGCGCCGTGCTTGCGTGGCACCACTCTCCTGAGTAGATACAGGCAAACAAGATCCGCGCACCGCAATGCTTCGACTAGATGCTCAAAGTCTCTTGCTCGTTGGATTGAACTGATTGCCGCATTGAGGCCTTGGCCGCATGGTGTCGCATGTAACTCTCTTCCGGGGACATCAAACTTTCACAGTCGTCGAGAGCGGCGAGTAGGGTGAGGATTAGAAAAGGACTGGATTGCGGTCGGATGTACCAGAACAGTTCCATTCAGGTTAGACACCAGTGAGATCGGCAGCGAACCTGCAAAGCTGCATTCGGTGCAGCATCTGGAATGCCCGCTTCCACTGGCCGCCTGCGATCCGAAAAGTAGGCGTTTCATCTCATCTCAGTAGCTAATCCCCCTCACTCGGAGCTCGTCTCGGAGGAGCCTTTTTCTAGTGCGCTGATGCCTGCATGATAGCCGATCCTTGGTGCTGAGCAATGCATCAACAACAGCACCGACAACCCGAACAACCAGGGCCATGTTTGCGAGATTCCTGTGAGACGAATTGTTGATCTCGGCCTTGTCCAGCAGCAGGCACCCGATCTGCCATTCTCCAGCCTTCTCACATGCACCTTGGCCACCAAGTTTACCAAGGGAGCACGAAGGATCTGCTCGCCTCTCAACGCTTAAGCTTACTGGGCATCAAGGCACTGATGGCAGCGTTGTGGAGCGTTGAACGGCTGCTTTGGTCGGCACATGTGCTTGTGATCACATGCATCTGCAACATCTCTGCAAGGAACATTACCCCCAGGTTCCACTGAACAGCTCTGACGAAGGTCGTCATCGCGCCAGTTGCACTGAACGCCGATGCAGCTATCCAGCTGTCCTGAGCTTTTATTTGAGGCTTTTGCGATCTCAAAGCGGCATGAAGAAGATGTGCCGGAGCCGATTTCTAGCTGCTTGCAGAGACTCAGACATGAGGGTAAGCAAACGACTTCCGAGAGCCCAACGATCACCCGAGCGTGATGCTGCCGAACTCGGTCAGAAGACCGCCGCTACTTACAGAGTACAAGTACCCAGTCACGAGTCGACCTATCGAACGCAGCAGCCAAGATGCGAGCAGGCAGGATTGGATTCTGCTGCAGCGCACGCGGCCATGGCAGCATCATAGATCAAGACGTCTGACCGAAGTGCCAGACTTGCAGCTCCTGGTCAAGCGGTTTTGCTTGGTTGTGCCTGCAACATGGATCAACGAAGCCGAGATGCCATGCAGAAGCAGCGAGGCCGGTTGCCACTCCGTCTGCTTTCCACATGCACTCACAGCAGCACTGAAGCTTGCGAGAGCTGCAGCCTAAGAGTTCTGAAGGATATGTGTTGGACGAGTGGATGGGGAAATAACAAGCGCTGCAAAGCCGCAGGAGCTGTACCTTACGTCAAGCAAGAATGGCCCTAGACGCTGAGAACCTGCTAACCGATTCAAAACTGTTCCTGTCAAAGCACTCAGGAGGTGGAGAGCAGTCAGCCACTCTTGGCCAGCGTCGCAGCAGCTTATCATCGCGCTGAGTTCAGTCTGACCACAGCTTTCACTGCCGAAGTTCCTGACCGATGGACGAACGGGGGACACACTGTGCAACTACATCACATGTTTGCAGATGCAAAAGATGCCCCGGTCCTTCGCAAGTTCAAGCCGAGCTCCCACTTTGCAACTGGAGCCACGCAGCCGAGTACAGCAGTCATGCTGAAGCTGTCCTGAAAGACGGACACGCTCCCCTTATGCCAGCGTAGATGTGCAAACAGCGGATCATGACAACCACGACGACTACCACGACCACCATCAGAGGACAGGGAGACCACCAGGACACCAGAGGCCACTAGATGACACCAGCAGACCCGAGGAGACAACCAAGAGACCACCAGGAAACCCTAATAAACCACCAGGATACGGCCAAACTGCTTCCCCGAAGTACTGATGCGATTCAGGAGTATGGCCACAGTGGTTTTCCCCAGTAAAGCACGGCTAAACTGCTTCGCCCAAGTACATGCGGGGTTCAGCAGCACGGCCACAAGACTTCCCCCAAATACAGTGGCGTACAGGAGCACGGTCAAAATGCTTCCCCTAAGTGCTGGCGGAATGAAGACCACAGCTTAAAATACCTTCCAGCCAAAATGCTTTACCCCCCGATGTAGATAAGAGGAAGTGAGCCGTGCACCACCCGCGGGTGCCACGTATTCTCCTTACACCCAGATTGAACCCCCTACATACTACACTGTTTGGAGAATACAAGAAAGACCTGACCTGAACATGGCAAGTTTTCTGCACACTGGATCTGTCAATGGTCCTTTGAGAGTGCAATCCGCTGCATGCAATCCCACAGGGAAATTCCAAGCTGCCACGCCCGACCTGTCACCGTGGCCAGGACTTATCTCACATCATCACTGTAGGATGCCAGTAGCTGAGCCCAGGTCCACTCCCAGCGGCTGTTCCGGCACTGTTCAACACAGCGATGTCGATTCGCAGACCCACACTCGCAGCTCTGAGAATGCAGAGAGCTTCCAGCCATGCTTGCGCCTGCTCGAGAACGAGTGCTCAGCAATGCTTAGCACTCAAAGCTCGACGCAGAAGGTTGAGTCCACTCTTTTGCGAGATTGTTAAGATTTGAGCAACGCTCAAGACGGCCTTTCCACAACAGCTGATAGCGGAGCTGCAACCAAGCTTTGTCCGAAGTCGCAGTCTCCAGGATGAACCGACCAGCCCTACAGCCGTCAACCACACGTATGCCGGAAGCACCGATTCTGCAGACCGCGCATGGACATTCAATCCCACTTGCCACTTTGAAGATTCCGGCAGTGTTGTGGCAACGAAAGCTCTGACATCCATATCCTCGTATCTCCCCTGCGAGCCTTGGCTGCCGAAAGGCTCTTGCAAACATGTTCAGCTGCAAAGGCTGTGAAAGACAGAAGGAAGCAAGCAGTACCAGGCTTGTATCAGGGCGGGTCGCTAGAGCTAGTCTGAAGATGAATGAGCGCAATGCTTCTATATGATTCAACCGTTCCATCTTACTCAAAATTGTGTAGGCAATCTCGATAAGCTTCGCTGAAGTTCACATCCCACACAGTCACTGCACTGCACACCCGCATCAAAAGGTCTGCTTTTCCGTTCCTTACACACGGACCTTCCCTAGGACTTCCTGGAGCATTCAACTTTGACAAGCGTCAAAGAGCGATACTGTGCTGCCAGCTGCGGCTTGCCGCGCATACTTGCGCAGTAGATTTCAAGCTTCCGGCATCAACTCCGCTTGTCCCCATCTGCATGTCTTCCTATGTCGGCTCACGTGCAGGAACGTTGCATGATGCAAAGATATGCGAAGAATGTTTCTTCGGCAACTGCTCAAGCCGAAGTTCCAGCATTTGAAGCGACCAGGACCAGCCCCATTTCATACCATCGAGGCCCGAGCGAAGAGCAATGTTGAATGCTCCAACTCTCAAGGGCAGTCTGGCATTCCTACATAGACCTCGGCCGTGTCAGTGAGAGAAGCAAGATGCATTAGAATCGATGGACATTGGTCATGTGTCAAAACCCCGGCCGCCAGGCATCGTATGATGCAAGCCTCTGCAACACTCATGTTGTTACATGTATGTACGTCTGTCCGGCAATCGCTCCAAACTTTGAAGACAGCAAAGATTCAATTGTACCTCAGACAAGGGTGCCCAACCTGCGTTTGGTATTGGGGATGCCCGTTCCTGACAACAACAGGTACTGTATGATTCAAAAGCAGAGTGGGGTCGTTGGCGTGCGGCGTGGACGGTGCGATTGTAAAGACGGTGTCATACCGGCGTGGTTGCTGGTCCGGGATTCGGCTTGTGGAAGCTGTGTGCAATGCAGGCAACAGGACTGACAGGTTTTGAAGCAGGAACTGGATTAGTGAGTGTCCAACCACACTACGAGCGCACTTTTTGGTCTGAGCCCAAGACGTCTGTCGTACAGGGTGCATTCAGATCTAACTCAAAAGACTACGCTCGCATGAGGACAGGTCAACACGGCGCTTCAAGACAGGGAAATTTCACACCCGTCTTATCTGTAGTGTGACGTCCGAATCATGCTCGAATTATGACCGCTTTGGGCCAAGCCTACTCCACCGGATTATACCGGGAGCTTGCGCAGTCAACCGAGCCGAGTGCGGCGACTCAAGGCTCCAGGCTGAGTTCTTCAATCGCGAAGCGGAGTGCTTTCGGTACTCTCGGTATTCTGTGCGGCTTGCGCGGGCACATCGAGCACCTGAACGAGGTTGCGATCAATGCTGTGATTGATCAGAAGCGGTTTCATACTCTTAGTCAAACAATCCGCAAGTTGTAAATGCGTCGGTATCCATCTCAACTCGTCGCCGTAAGGATGGTACAAGGCGTGCGTTAGCTCGTCCTCTTCCCAAAGTCCTTGGCGGAGTCCAGACATCTCTATGGCAAGGCGTTTATCCTCGCAAGACTTTGGAATCGACGCAGTCAAGTGATCCGAAAGGGACCTGCAGTCCGTATACTGCAGGTGGAACATCGATCTCTTGGCGACTTCTTCCCAGTTCTGTGACCGGGGCAATTTGCCGAGCAGTTCGAGCACTGCTGCTCGAATGCGGTCTCCATGCTCTATGGCATGTTGCAACGAGTAAGCCTCACATTGGAGTGTGGCGCGACAAACCCGTTTCATGGTGGACGAGGAAAACGAAATGAGGTGCATCTCATGCGTTGACGCGTTCTTGTCCACCGCCGACTGTGCGGAAGTGAGATAGTGGAAACGACCTCTCTGCGACTTATGGTTTGCCTCTCCTGCAAAGGAGGCGTCGCAAAACGTAACAATCGCCAGCTCTCCTGTATTCCAGGGTAACTTAGCGCTGTACGTGATCGGCCTATCCGCATCTCCTAACGCCAGTGCTACTACGCGGTTTGCCTCACGGAGTGTATCCACCGTAGCTGTCGTAACACGCTGCTGCAGGGCATTCACCCTATAGGCAAGATCAGGTCTCGTGGCACGGGCCACCCAAGCCAGCGATCCTATGACGGATCTCAGCGCTGTGCGCTGGCCATTCGAGACTGGAGTCGTGCCCTTTTCAGACTTATGTATATCGATCGGGCGAATTGCACGCGTGTTGTCCCTACAGTTTATACTGATGGTCCCATCGGCGCTTTGCACATACTCGCGTCCGCAGAAACGGAACTTCTCAGTCTCTATGCGACCGATCTTAAACTTATCCAGCAGATTCTGGATAGCCGGCTCGCCTTCGGCGGTAGCAGCCCACAGGAAATCATCCACGTGGGTGCACAAGCAAGCACACAAACGACCACCTTCTCCTGTAATATAGTACAGGGCTGACAGAATTTGCGAGGCATTTAAGCCAAATTCTCGGGCACTCTCCTTTATACGGAGATAAAGGTTCCGACCCGCGTCGGTCGTGCCATACACGGGTACTCGGGCAATCATATGCCCGGCTCGCTGAATCTCTGCATCGGGTACACCCTTAGGATGTTTAGGAACCCGAAGAATGAGAAGGCGCTCAAGGGGTTTCCCTTGGAAGTATGCGTTCGTTATATCGGCTGCTTTGAGCCGCAGGGCCAATGAAACCGCCCATGAACACAGAAGGGCTATGCCTTCCGGCTCAGCCGTGGGGCTGTCTGCCCTGATATCCTCCTCATTCGAGATATGCTCGAAGTTTCCACATGCGACCAAGCGTGCTTTCCACTTGGGAGTGTATGCTGGCGTCCCCTTTAGGTGTTCATTCTTATCGGTGAGGACCCATTTGGTTGGGATACACACGTGGCCAGCCTTTGTAAGCTCCTTGAACTCCTTGTCTGTGCAAGGGACCACTGCGTTGAATTCAGTATACTTCTGCCATTCAGTTTTCATGGCAGCATCCAGCCCCAGCTGTACTTCAACAGGGGCTTTGTGGTAATCGAGAAGCGAGGCCATGTAGCCAGCATCGACATTGGAGCCGATGGCGTCTTCCCCATCTGGGGTGAGAGCAAAGGCCTTGGATTCCGCCGCTCGACTATCCGAGGGCTCAGCTGCTGGCACAGTCGTGCCAATCGCAGCTGTGTGCGATGCTGCTGCCAGTCCGTCGTCTTCTTCAGGAATGTAGTGACACGGATGGGCTTCTGGCAGTCCGTTAGCACGTATGTGCTCGGCAAGTTTCGAATGCTCGAGCCATATGTGCTGGGCGATATTCCGCCGATGGCATCGCCGCCAACTGGCCTCCGAACACAACAGAAGTATTCGGTGGAAGTCATCGTGGGCCTCGCTAACTATTCTAGCGATCGTACAGAGCCCTTGGTCTGTTTGCAGGTTGGCTTCAATCCCGCCCCGATTCCTGTTGCCTAACTCGGGGGCGTGACTGTACACAACCCCTTTTGCAAAGCATGTGGCGGAAAGCTCATCACAATTGTATTGTGGATGCCGAACGCTGTACGGATGGCTTCTGCAATCTATGATTTCCTTAATTCCGTACTCGTGGATGCGCTCTAGGAACGTCTCGATGGGAAGATCAGAGTGACCCATGGTGTATATCCCATCGCCTTTCCTGCCAAAGGTGTTGGGCGCATCCCTATATATGGGGTAGCCTAAGTCCGACAAAAGCTGTATGTCATCTTTAGACAACTTGCCGAGATCACTCACCGTGTATGCGGAGAGACTGTATCTTTCTCCTACAAACGGTGCGACCATGTGCACGTCCTTCGGGCGAAACTTAAGAACCTTGTTCTTAGTATCGTGGACGGTGCCATACATTGTCGTGTTTTGAACACGCACGGGGGTTGTACCCGTGGCTTCTTCCACCCATAGGCCGCCTCCACGATACTCGCCCACACCTATAGTGTAGTTATGCGAGCCAGGAGTGTTCGCTAGGTCTCTATGGGCCTCTGCGCCTCTGTTGGTAAGCTGAACGCTACTCCACTGTGGGAGATGATGACCGGCTTGCATACTGTGATGCAAGATGTAGTGGTTGAGATACATGGCGAACGACGGTCTCTCGCGCGTTGGTCCAGAAACACCAACAAGACCACCGTGCCGATATACTCCCACCGCGAGGGCTATGCACCCGGGATCTCCATCATCTAGGAGCGGGCGCGTGTAAGCCTCGCGTCGGTCGCGGTCATAGGCACGAAGGAGGGCCAGACACTCATCCGGGGAAAAACCCTGAGTATCTATCAGGCCTTTTGCCATGATCTCTACTTGATCAATCTCTTCCGCAACTAGTGCATCATCACGGCCTCCTACTGGCGATCGCGACCGGGCGGTTTCGCCCGTCTTATCTTTGGCGCGAAACCTTGCAGGTGTGGATGGCGCTGGCATCGGTGTGCCGGGCATCATCGCTGGCGTCGATGGTGCTGGCATAGGCACATCGTGCGCGACTGCCGGTGTAAGCGGGGCAGCTGCAGCCACTGGACGTGGCGTCGCTGGTGCTGTGACCGGGTCTGCTACGCGCTCATCCTGGAACCTTTGTTCCGGTCCATGAACAATGGCTTCCGGAAGCACTGGTTCTCCTGCCAAAACGCGGTGCGCTGCAACTTCAATTTCATCAGCCGGGCGCATCTTCCTAGCGTTCACAAGTACAGGGATATTCTCGTGTAATACCCAGTACGCATTCTCTGCCTCACGTCCTATGACGCGGCTAACCGTGGACCACACGACACCTGGGCTGCCAGGGACGTTATCCCGACGGTAAATAACTAAATCACCAACCTTATAGTCAGTGTCTAGAGGGGCTGCATTACGCTGTAACGCCTTGGCCACTTTGCGGGAAGTCTCTAAGTGGACAAAGGCCTTTTTGGCTTCTTGCCGTGCTCTGTGCCGAATGTAGTATACACTCGTCTCATCATACTTGGTGAACAATGTACCAAGGCTTTCGGATTCATCTAGCACTGAACCCGGTGTTCGAGGCTGCTTTCCCAACACGTGTTGTGCTGGGCTAAACCCTTGGTGCCTACTAAGCTCGTTCTTAGTAGTAACACTTTCGGTAACGACCGCCTCCATCTCCTCGATATTCGAGGGTTGAGCCTCCTGCGCGACTTTCCTGATGATGGCCTTAGCAAGTCCACCATGGCGTTCGACCTTTCCAATAGTCTGCGGGCTCTCAAGAGGGGCGTTCTTATGGGTTATACCATGCTGTGCCAAATACTCTGAAAATTCTCCCCTGAAGTGCGTCCCTCTGTCAGTGGTTATGACTTTGGGATGTCCAGCCCAGCTGATCCACCTGTCGATCAGGCATTTCACACACTGGCGGGCACTTGGGTTACCACCCCCAGATTTCACGAGCACAACTTGCTGGAAGCTTGTTCCCATGTCAACTATATTGACAGCAGTATAGCGATTTCCATAGAAGTCTTTGACCTCTAGCGCATCCATACCTATCGTATGGTTGAACTCCTTAGGGAATACACTATCGCCTGCGACAGGGTGATGCCTGGGCACTGGAGCTGTGTCCAGGCAGACCTTACACTTGTAAAGTCCGGCAGCGGCGATGAAATCCTTGCTCGCCCGGGCCTGCTTCAGGACCTGAACCAGGACTGCGTTTGGCAGATGGCCAAACGATCGGTGCAGGCGCCTTATAGCTACCCGGACTCGTTGCGGTAACGATCTCCACGCCGCTCGGCGCTCTGCCTCTGTATTCGGCGTTCCGGGGAACGGGAATTGTTCCAAAATGAGGCGTTCTCTTTCCTCGGGCGTCAGTGCGCCACCGGCATCATCCACCCCATCAGGGGCACCTCGCTGAGGCATCTCAGCATCGGGCACCAGCTCTGCTTCGCTGATGTCCTCAGGATCTGTGTCCTGGGCGTCGCCGACAAAGCAAGTTCGGCTAAATGCGTTGATATAGTACTCCTCAGAAATGGTACGACAAAGGTTCCAAAAGTCAGTACTATCCGTATCAACATAACTACGGGGTATATACCCGTAAGACTCTGACCATGCTTGGAAGAGGTCCAAAGCCTTTCCGATCTCTGGGCCTATGCCTGAGATATGCATGTCTCCTCTCAAGGTAACAGTGTCCTCAAGCATTGGGTAGCCGTTCGGGGTAACCAATATAACCGGAATGTTGAGGGTGTCAGCTACACACTCAAGCTCCAAACACAACTCCTCTGTGGAAGTCTCAAACCTGGCAACCACGAGGCCCGGTGGCCCGTTCTGCCTCTCGTTGATCACGCTCGCGAGGACCTGTGCCGAGGGTTCATGCAATCTAATCAGGTGGTCAGCTTCTCGCATGGCAGCGTTGTACACGATTGCCTTTAAGACTTTGTCTCCCGCTACCATTTCGGTAAGGCTTGAGGTGAGGTACTTGGACTGGGCCTTGCTAAGCTTCTTTAAGCTAGCGGCTGAGGGCCCATAGGCTGCGCTGCTACTGTGGGGCAGGTCTTCGGGAGGATCAGGGCTTGGAAAAGAAATCTGGCTGGCTTGTCCTACCCACTCCCCACTGCAGACGGCCATGTATGCTTCGCGCTCTGCTCCGTCCTCATCCATGGGTGAAACTTCACCCTCCGGGGCTGTGCCCGGGCCGGCAGAGGTGGCGATGCGCGAAGCCCGCGGGTCTGTGCCCGGGATGTACACTGCACTCAAGGCATCTGTGTCCTCGATCTGGTGGGGCACTGTGGCCGCGTCGAACGCCAAGGGAAACACCCAAAGCGCGACGTACGCCCCATCCTCCGACGGTTCTTGCGTCGGGCATGCTTGCTCGGCTCCACCGGTTTCGGTGGGCAGCTTCTCGGAGTCTGACCCCGGCGGAAAGCATGCGCCTTCATACGTCCAGCTGGAGCCGTCGGCGGGGTCCAGATGGGAAAACAAGTATCCTATGGGATCTATGTCCCGTAGCTTGCCCGTCGGCTTATACGAACGGCCTGTGTGGCGGGTGACCACTGTGCACTTTATGTTGTGCCGCTCGCTGAGTTCGTGGTGATTTTTATCACCAGCCCAGAAACGTCTCGGTGCATATGGACCGATCCAGCACGCTGGCGCCTGCTTCTCGCGCATGACCTCATATAGGTCAGTCAGCACACCATCAGGGAAGTCCTGAAACACGATGCGCCTGTTCCACCCGAAACCTGTGTCGGGGCTAAGTGCAATGGCACCAACGTCGATGGCCAGGATCTTCTCGTCGATTTCGACGAGCTTGCCTTGCCCTGGGGGCTTCGGAAACTGACGACGGAATTCTGCCCATTCCGCGTCGTTCCACTCGTCCGACGGCCTATCGCCGTGGAAATACCACCATGACTCTCTGGCCGTCATGGGGCGGTGAGGATTCTCACGCTCTGGAAACCTATTGTAACCAGCACTGCCTCGGAAGCGCGGTGGCTCCGGCGGCTCAGGCGGGCGCCTGCTGCCGAGGTTGCTCCTGGGTCCCGGTGGATCCCAGTCTCCCGCACCTGTGCCGTCGTCGTACTCGACCTCATCATACACGCTGTGCGGTGCCGCTTGCCTTTGCCCTTGCCTTTGTCGGGCTCGACATCCACCTCCGGCCGTGCAGAGGGGCGAGGATTCGTGCGATCACGCTCGGGAGCTGTGTCCCGGCCTGCAGCACGAATGCGTTCTGGCTCGGGAACTGTGTCCCGATCCGCACGGTCACCTGGGTCGCGGACGCGACCCCAGCGGGAGGTGCGCTGGCGCGTCGGAGCCTCGGACCTATCCCGAGGTCTGGAGTCCATCCGCCGTCTCTCACGGGTACGGTCACGGCGATGACCCCTGCTCGAGGAGGAACTATCCCTCCGCCTGCGACGCGATCGGGAGCGGCGAGTAAGCCTCTTGAGCTCCGCCTCGGCCCTATCGGCTCGAGTCTCCGCGTCTTCTGCCCTCTCACGCATGTCCTGCAGCCGATCATACGCATTATCGCGCTGCCGCTTCACGTTGCTGAGGGCTTCTCTCAAGTCACTTATAGTGCTTTCTTGGCAGCGATTCGCATCAGTGAGGTCGTGGACCTCAGCCTCGAGCTTGCGAATCCGAGCCGACGACCCTGTCGGCGTCGCTGCGCGGTCCTGTGCTCCACCGGACTTTGCCGGCGGCGGTGCTGGTGTAGCCTTCGGCCTCTCTATGGGGGCCGCTCCGCCCTTGGCTGACGCACCTACGCTAGAACTAGCAGGGTTAGGACCCGAGCTAAAAGTAACCGAAGGCAGGCGTCCTCCAGGGGCTGTGCCCTGTGCACGGTTCATCGCCGCAGTGAGCGAGTTCGGGTCGTACTTTGCCACATACGATGTATGTGTCTTGCCAACCAGCCCCATGCGGGTTGCAGCCTGATACGCGGTTTCGCCTGCCATGGGAGGCCTATCAAGGGGGCCTACCCCTGTCACCGGTGCCGGTATGCGGCCCTCTGCAAGCATCTGCGCATGAAACCGCTCAGCATATGTAGGCTGATCATCGGGGCGTGCACACTGCGGCTCCACGACAAGGATGCACTCATTATCCTCTGGTCCGTCTGTGCGGACAGCGTCGACGAAGCACCTCGTAAGCTCCTCGACCTCCTGGGCTATGCCAGGGGCGCGGTGCAAACACTTGGGACACTGTCCTTTGCACGCCTTGCTGCCCATGAAGGGCCAACTATTCGCTGCACTCATGTGAGTGAGGCTGACGGAGCAGTCTGGCACGAGCTCCAAAAGCGTTGCATGGGCAAGGATGCCCGCCGCAACAGATCTATGTCTGTTGGCTTTGCAAACCACATGCACGGCAATGGACCGAATCCCAGCGTCCTTAGCGTCAAGGACGTTCGCCACGATGTGCCTGACGTGGGCGATCAGGTTGGGGTGGTCCGCGTGCTCCCGAATTATATCGGGGTTCGACCCAACATGCTTTGTGCGGTCGCGCTGTTCGTCGTTGCGCTGTTGGGCTTCTGCTGGCGTCAGATCGTCTTTCCGATCGTCCCTAAGCCACACCATGTCCAACATCACTAGCATATAGCTAGTGGCACTCGCATACGTCGTGATCGCATGCGTTTCCATCTCTTCGTGCTGTGCGAAGAGCTCGGCCGCCGTCCACTTCCCTCTGACGCGTTGCAGCCAGGCATGGTGCTCATAGCCCCAGGTAAAAACATCAATAATGATGTCCGGGTTCGCTGTGTCCCCCGCATAGTACGGCAGCAAGGCCAAATCCGGATTATACACGGATGCAGGGAGAGGCGTGTCGAGCTCCGGACCGTATGGTCCTCCACCTGGCATTATAACCAGGTTCCTGCCATGCGGATCCTTCTTCACAACCGCATCAAACTCGGCCAGCTCGCGGTGCCCTCTTGCGATTTCCTTCGGATGCACTGTGGCACGGGCTGCTGGCGGTATCCCTGGGCTATCCCCAGGCCTTGCCTTCTCTATGGGAGGCGCCTTCTTCGGCAAACCGCTTCCTCCAGGCGGTGCCTTAGGCGCATGCGCGGGGAAGGCAGGTGTGATCACCGGTACGGCACTGTGGCCGACCGCAGGCGAGGTCGCCATGGCACTGTGGCCAGGCTCCGGCGCTGCTGAAATCTTCGGTGCAGCCTTTGCCGTCGGGGGCGCCTTCTTAGGCAGCTGCCCCTCCTCTGCGGCCATCGCGGCGGGCTCCGTGTCTCCTACGGACGTGCCTACCATGCAATGATTCGGGAACGCTACGCTTATACGTCGCTTAGTGTTGTTGCGATTCTCAGCTGTGGTTGTGAAGCTGTGACCGTGGCCTACGCCTACAGTGCTATGACCATGGCCTGCATCTACAGTACTGTGACTGCGACTTGTTGCCACTGCGTCATCTGCCGCTGTTGCATCTCGAGGGGTGCTCACAGACTCTGAGTGAGCTAAGGCGGCGGCGGCGGCAGACCTAAATATAGGAACTGGCGGTGAGGGGATTTGGAAGCTCCTTATGAGACGGGGTTGTTTCACCTGAATCAAACCTTCTGTTATGTTTATGCATAACAGCCCTGAGTCATGTGTCCGACACAGCTTGATCCTAATGATGCTATCCTCAGAAGGAAGTCGAACACCACACTCACCGAACCGAAGATCCTTGGTTATACCAAGTTGGGCCTGGGCGTAAAGGGACAAAAGGAGAGGGGCTGTACCCTTAATCTCGTGAGAATCAAGGACGCCCGGAACTCTCAAGTCCTGCTCCAATCCCATTATAGAGAAAGGTATGGTCCTGCTACCCAGGGTTTCGGTAGCACCGCTAAGACCCTTGAAGGTACGATTGCCCTCAGGTTTAAACCTCGTGCTGTAACCGAAGTTCGCAAGTTTCCCCGCCGCGTTTGCTATCCAATCGCTACCGTGAACAGTCGAGTTACAGCCCTCATCCAACACGGCGTATACGTGCTTATCCTCGTAGATATTTACTACGGGCAAATCAACCAAAGCCGGATGGATATCTGTGACCCCCTCAGTGAAAGCCACGAAGGCGTGCCTCGTCGCGGAGGCCCTCGAGGAGCGCGATCTCGCCGACGCCACTTCCCAACTGTTGTTGGTCGATGACGCAGAGTGATCATCTAAGGCCTCTTGCAGGTATGCGAGAAGGTCACCGCGAGATATCACGGGCTCGGTTACGAAGTGACCCTCTATGGTCTCTTGAAACTGGGCAATAGCCGGAACTACTACCTCTACGGGGAGGCTATCCCCCGTGCTGCCGACTATGCTGCGCAGAAGATCGAAGTCCAGGGTGTTGGACTCCCGCAGCACTGTGGCTGCGTCATCCCTAGCCTTTCGCTCGGTCTGCGGCTGCTCATCTAGAAGCATCCCACAAAGCTTGCACTTAATGCGGGAGGTCTTCCTACTGCTACCCGACCTCTCGGTGGAGGTGTGGGGGCATGTGGCCTGGTCTATGACAGGCTTCTCTTTCTTCGTCTTGGTGACGGTGCCGCATTTCTTACAGGTCCGCATGTCTATGTATGCGTTACTCCCCGACTTGTTGAACTCCTTGCAACCTCCCCGGCATTTCCGGGGGCCTTCGCTGGACGAAGCAGCTGACGCGGCGAGGCGAACCTCGGGCTGAAAGGGTTCAGGCGGGGGCTCCTGGCTGAGAGGGACATCCCTTCTCGTGATGCTAATGGGGTTGTCATCACGCACATCAAAGTACTCCGTGACCCAATCCAAGAAATCGGCCAAATTTATGGATGGGCACTTCTGCGTGCGTCCCCAAAGAACATACCCAGGAAACGTATACAAGACACGCTCATAAGTCAGACCCTTATGCTGACCAAAGGAGAAAACGCGATCGGAGCCCTCAGGCGGGCTGTCACGCATGATCCTAGCGGCGGCTGTGCGCCGAAGCTGTGGTGAGAAGAGGGTTTCATTGCCGCGGCCTTTGCCGGTATTGGTCTTTGAGGGAGTCAGCTCAAGGTTGGCTGGGTAACCCTCGAGCCTACCAGCGCTCGCATTCGACAGATGGACACACTCTGTGTCATCCTCCTCCACTGCGGCGAAATACGCCTGGGGCTTCGGCGCCGCCGGCTTTGCGGCTGCGTTGGCAGTTCCCCCAGACTGTGCTGGGGTTGTGGTGCCCTTGGGGCCATTGCCCTTACCGCTAAACTTGCAGGCAGCATCTCCGGCCCAATGGCCGATCACACCGCACTTCAGGCACCTACTCTTTGCCTTAAGCTCTGCCAACTTGGCCTTACGATCAGCAATAGTCAAATTGCTACGCACGACCTTCCCTCCGGATTTTCCGGAGGACTTGCCCTTGTTCTTCCCTTTTCCTTTTCCTTTCGCCTGGGCAAAGGCGGTCTGTGCCGCGTACGCAAGCTGAACTGACTCGGCATAGGAATCATCCAAATCGTCAATCTCAGCTTCATATGCCACTGCCGTATAGGCGTTGAGTTGCAATGCTAGGTCTTCATCATCAATCCATTCATCCGCATCATCTCCCCCAGACGCTGTGGCCTGGTATGCTTCTTCGCCGTAGCCGTCACCGTAGCCTTCCGCGGATTCCTGCTGTTCCTGGTGACCATACTCTGCGGCACTACCATCATACCCCATGTAGCCAAACTTAGGGTATTGTGGCTTAGCGTCGAAACGTCTCCAGGTCTTACCTGGGCCACTAGGGTCCTTCTGGGTAAGAAGACGTTCCTTCATGTGCACCACTGAGTGATGCTGAACAAGGACGCGTGCGTACTCATCCACGGTGTGTACGCGGGCGGCGGTCTTGACCATTAGCTGTTCGTTCCTTTCCAACCCTGAAAGCTCAACAAGGAGGTTAGCCCTCATTGCTTCAGAAAGGCGGATATCAGGATCTAGCTCACGCAAGGTCGACCACCACCGCTTTCGGCGGGCTATGTAAGACAACATAGGCTCGCCGGGTTGCTTTGCAAGTGGGCCCGTCAGGAGCTGTCCCTGACGGAAAAGTTCGGACGCCTCTTCAGATTGAAGAGGGAAAGCTTGCCTCCTGATTTCTTCTATCAGGTAGTCGACGCCATCATGGCGAAGCAGACGTTCCAGGCCGACGTCGCGAGCAATGCAAAAGGCGTCTCCTCGGAGACCCTCCAAAATCTTGCTAACGCATTCGCTCATATCAAGCGACTCGTCCTTAATGTCTTGCAAGGTGTACACCGCCGGATCTGTGTCCGGCTCCTGCTCATCGTCGCCCGCCACTTGGCTGGGGTGCGACGGCAACGACTCCGCATCCTCATCTTCTGCCTCGGACGCGGGCTTAGTCCGTTTTGCGCTGGACGGACTGGCGGGTATACCGCTGCTTCCATCACCATCTGTGGGCGATGCACTGGTCCCCTGACTTGCCCTGCCACGCCACTTCCTTGGTGACTCGCTCTTGGCCCTTGCCGACTCGGCAAATCGCAGGTCCTTAAGAGCTTCACGCCGCTGCTTCTCCTTATGTTGCAGCACGCGGATCTGTGTCCGGAAGCACCAATCGTGGAAGCCAGCAGCCGTACCGTCGTATATGTACGAACCGCTTTTCGTTTCTGCAGGGCTCAGGTTCTGTGACCAGAGATTGGGCTGGTAACGCAAACCTGCCACGCTCATGGCTTCAGATAGAAGGGGCCTTTGCGCCGCGACTATCACTACTCTACCCAACGGACCCCGGACCACAGGCTCTACGGGGGTGAAACACTAGTGGTTGTCCTCACAGCTCCGCTACCAGTTTGAAGCAGGAACTGGATTAGTGAGTGTCCAACCACACTACGAGCGCACTTTTTGGTCTGAGCCCAAGACGTCTGTCGTACAGGGTGCATTCAGATCTAACTCAAAAGACTACGCTCGCATGAGGACAGGTCAACACGGCGCTTCAAGACAGGGAAATTTCACACAGGTGCTTGGGACGACGTTCTTCAGTTGTGTGCGAGCTCTTGGGCCGGAGGTCGATGAGAGCCCTGCTGCAGCCACTGTGAATCCGCTACTGAATCTCACACCCTTCTGCTCAAGTTCAATACGAACGCCTCAGTCACCAAACGTTGCCGACCTCTGAAATCCAACAGCATTGCGATGAATCACAGAGTTGAAGGGAGCTTGTTGGCCTTTCCTTGTCTTCCTTGCCCACCTTTACGGTCCCCGCATGTCCCCACAAGTTTCATTTGTATCCCATAAAAGGGTGTCATGTTCCTCATGAATGGGTCCTCCATGGGTCCTCCCAGCCGTCAAGATGTTACGGGCTGCCCAACGAGAAAGAGAGCCGCAAGGCCAAATATATGAAGCTCATAGATGGACATGACACCTGTGATCAACCCAAAAGTCCCGGCCCAAAGTCACAAAGTGTACACTTAGGCACAAGTCACCAGTGTCGGCGGGTATATGAATTATTATGACAGGAGCAATGCTATAATAAACGTCGCGGTCGATTAGCACTCCCGCTTCCGAGCGCGTTCTCCTTTGTCCATTCTTCCTTCCCTCCTGGAGTCCTAACAGCTGCCCCCACCGCCTTTTGCTTGCTTGGAGTACTATTGGCAGGCTGTCGGGGCGCTCGGTGAAAGTCCAGCTTGTGAATGGGGTTCTCAGTTCTAGCAGCTAGCAAAGTCTAGAATCTAAACACGACAGCTGATAGATGTTCTGTACAAGCCTGCCATGCAGAGAGGAGTGAGCTAAGAAGCCACGGTCCAGGAAGGCTTCACACACATGTGGAAAACACATCGGTGTTCGATGCATTTACGTATGTGGCCAGAAAACTTATGATGCTCCAAGTAGAACGCCACTGGAACACTGTTGGAAAACAAGCACCAGAAACGACTCCTGGCAGTCAAGAATCTCAGGATGTCGAGCTGCGGTTTCCACAGGGAGGCCGTCTCACATGCAGCGAGCAGTGTGCTGGAACTGATCTCGTCGGGCTCTGCAACGGACGAGCGTAAGCTGCACATCTTTCGGAACAAGGTAGACGCCCAGAACCACTTACCCATCCGAGAGTAGGCATCCAACGCAGCATTACACATGACGGTGTCAATACTTACACCCGCCGGGGAGTCCAGGATCGCCATAGCCGTCTTCCATTCCATACGCTTCCTGAGAGATGAACTCGGCTCACCATTTGCTGCACTCTACGCTTGTCCGTTGAAGGCGAGGTGGCCTAGGCCCGAACTCTGTGTTTGATAAGCCCCTCAAAGGAGCATTCAAGAGCAACGCCTCCAATTGAAATTCTGCTACACGTAGCGACAATATCATGCTATCTGCGCATACAAGCCGGAAGGGACAACCTGCTCCGATTGCGAGGCAAGCATGGCCGTCGCAGCTGCCTCTTTCTGGCAACTGCACACTCGACTTGAACTGTGACAACACTTTCAACATGCGCTGTTTGAGTTTCATGGTCGCTACTTTTGACAAGCTTTGCACTGGGCCTCGGATGAGAGAGAGAGAGAGAGAGAGAGCATGTGTATATGATAATATTAACAATAATAATAATAACAATAATAATAGTAATAATAATAATAATAATAATAACAATAATAACAATAATAATAACAATAATAACAATAATAATAATAACAATAATACTAATAATAATAATAACACTAATAATAATAATAATAATAACGATAATAATAATAACAATAATAAAAATAATAATAACAATAATAATAATAACAATAATAATAACAATAATAATAATAACAATAATAATACTAATACTAATACTAATACTAATACTAATACTAATACTAATACTAATACTAATACTAATACTAATACTAATACTAATACTAATACTAATACTAATACTAATACTAATACTAATACTAATACTAATACTAATACTAATACTAACACTAACACTAACACTAACACTAACACTAACACTAACACTAACACTAACACTAACACTAACACTAACACTAACACTAATACTAATACTAATACTAATACTAATACTAATACTAATACTAATACTAATACTAATACTAATACTAATACTAATACTAATACTAATACTAATAAAAATAAAAATAAAAAGTAATAATAATAATAGTAATAATAATAATAATAACAATTATAATAACAATAATAAACATAATAATAAACATAATAATAAACATAATAATAAACATAATAATAAAAATAATAATAATCATAGTGAAAATAATAATAGTAATCATAATAATAATAAACATAATAATAGAAATAATAATAAACATAATAATAAAAATAATAATAATAATAGTAAAAATAATAATAATAATAATAGTAATAATAATAATAGTAATAATAATAATATATATATATATATACGTATATACATATTATGAGCACGGTAGATGCCCTGCATTGCTGCGAGTTCACGCCCGACTGCCTCGAATGTATGTAAGTGCCCGCACGGCACAAGCGAGCTCTTATGCTCGAGGGCAACATGGGGCGTCTGGTGAGCTACAGTCAGTGGCAATCACGAGCTTAAATCGTTATCAAAGGCTGCTGAAGCGAACTACAATGCATAGGCAGCCTGAAAGGAATCTGAAGATTTCGGAGTGCCTGTCTGTCTGTCTGCCTGCTTGCCTGCCTGCCAGCCTGCTTGCCTTCCTGTCTACGTGAAAGTCAGGACCGGCTTGAGTGAACGGACACCAGACTATACTGGTGCAGGCCGAGCATCCCACAGGCGGCTATGCAAGAAGTGGCTCCGAAATCGTCCGGGGCACATCTCCATGCCGCAAGCTTGCTCCTCTCCAAATCTCAATCGTTGAAGGCTTGTTGAGAATTGAGAACTATACTCGAAAAGTGTCACCGGATTGCATGATTTGAGCAGCGGTCTAAGTTGATGCCGAGGCTCAACAACCACGTGGCTGACATCCACAAGCCACCACGCTCGCAGCACAAGATCAACCCGTTGAAGCCTGTGGCCGCAGCGATGACATCGACTCCGCAAGTTTTTCGCGCTTCGCTTCGTCACAAGTTGTAGGCTTGTGCGGCACAGCCGCTTGTCTGATCTCTCCTGGAAAAGCCCGCGAATGGCGAAACCAGGAAGGTCCTCAGAGCTGTTGACTTGAGCTTGGAATGGTAAACTGAACTTGTGTTCCGCACACCCTCGGCTCTCAACATCGTAGGAAGTCAAAACGTACCTTGACATGTGGTGCCTAATTACACATCCTCTCAGATGACAACATCCCTTGCACAACAGTTGGTGCAAGTGTCAGCGCAGCCTGCCATTGTCCAGATGCCGCAGAGGACATAGCGGCAGAATGTAAGCAAATTTGGTTTGCTGGCAAATTCCTCGCAACAAAGATGCAAAGCTCCACGCGACACGATCGTGCGCAGCTTGACCCGCCCGCTAAACGGCAACAAATCCCGTCATATCCCGTCCAAAGCTCGCCCCGAACATCGTGGACAGAATGGCTGCCGACCGCTTCCAGCCGTATTCCATCCTGAGACATGCACACTATGCGATGCACCGAATAAAGATTGACTTGAGACAGCCGACAATGTGGTGACCGCTCCCCAAACAACCGCCATGAGCAATGGCACCTCCCGCTTGACGATTTCTCTAGTGACCGAAACTCGGGAGGGCAAGATAACACCCGGTGCGGGTGGGTGGGAAAAGCTTCGGACCGAAAACGGACACGATCAGTCACCTGGTGCAACATCTTCCCACCGACCACGCTGGGCAAATTGCCACTACAACAACCGCAGGCTATTGCTTAATTCGGCAATCTGCTAACCGCACCGCAAACAACCGCCTTGAGCAACGTAATGGGACGCAAGCTGTTTTACAATCGTTGGTCGTCAGGTCGCACCTCCCGCTTGACGATCTCTCAGTGACCGAAACTCGGGAGGGCAAGATAACACCCGGTGCGGGTGGGTGGGAAAAGCTTCGGACCGAAAACGGACACGATCAGTCACCTGGTGCAACATCTTCCCACCGACCACGCTGGGCAAATTGCCACTACAACAACCGCAGGCCGCAGGCTATTGTTTAATTCGGCAATCTGCTAACCGCACCGCAAACAACCGCCTTGAGCAACGCAATGGGACGCAAGCTGTTTTACAATCGTTGGTCGTCAGGTCGCACGTCCCGCTTGACGATTTCTCTAGTGACCGAAACTCGGGAGGGCAAGATAACACCCGGTGCGGGTGGGTGGGAAAAGCTTCGGACCGAAAACGGACACGATCAGGCACCTGGTGCAACATCTTCCCACCGACCACGCTGGGCAAATTGCCACTACAACAACCGCAGGCTATTGCTTAATTCGGCAATCTGCAAACCGCACCGTAAACAACCGCCTTGAGCAACGCAATGGGACGCAAGCTGATTTACAATCGTTGGTCGTCAGGTCGCACCTCACGCTTGACGATTTCTCTAGTGACCGAAACTCGGGAGGGCAAGATAACACCCGGTGCGGGTGGGTGGGAAAAGCTTCGGACCGAAAACGGACACGATCAGGCACCTGGTGCAACATCTTCCCACCGACCACGCTGGGCAAATTGCCACTACAACAACCGCAGGCTATTGTTTAATTCGGCAATCTGCTAACCGCACCGCAAACAACCGCCTTGAGCAACGCAATGGGACGCAAGCTGTTTTACAATCGTTGGTCGTCAGGTCGCACCTCCAGCCAGACAATCTTTGCACTGAACCCCCGTGTGACTTGACTCGGAAAGGACCAACGAACATCTCAACCCTCGCCTGCCTATGACATGAACTGGTTCGTGTCGGGTAGCCAGGGAGGGAAGTAGGCAACTGGCAGAACCCCATCTGCCTTCATAGTGTACATCGGGTTGACCCACTCGCCCGCATACTGTCGCAAGGAGTGGGCCCAAGCCAGAGGCAAGCCTAACTCGTGTGGGCCGAAAGTTGATCCTGGGACACACTTCCGTCTGCTCCATGATCACCACATCCACCACCTAGGCATCCAACATCGGGTCGACTTGAGCTTGCGGGCTCCCGAGAGGCCCAGGGCTTGCAGAGAGTGGAACCGGAGTTTCCGAGGCACGGTGTCCGGAGTAATCACCATCCTCAAGCAAGCATACCCTGCGAACTGACTCCAGCCTGGCACCACCAGAGCGAGGTCCCGTCGTGCTTCTGGCCGTCTGCGTCCAAGGGCCTGACAGTCAGAGACTCAATGGCCGTGTCCCATGGTGGCTGGGGCTCAGACTCGTTGAACTTGCCCCAAAGCTTTTTACCGGTGGTCTCCAGTGCCCCTTTGACCCCCAGGTCCGTTATCGCGTCGAGCTCCGTTTCGGTCGGGTCCATCGCATGCCGGGCCAACGTTCAAGACACTGAAGCCCTGCGGCCTCGAAGTAAGCCGGTTGTATTGTAGGGTCGATGTCCCGGCAATTTACGAAAGCCAGCGATACTAGGGGACGACGGTCGACGAACGAGAGGGCCCGTCAATATACCAAAACCACCGATCCAAGTGCGTGCGCCGCTGAACCGCAGCCAATGAAGTCCACCTCCCAAAAAGAAAGCCCAGACCCCAAACCAAGATTGCACAGACAACGAGGCCTCCTCCCACATAACCAACAGCCCGCCGGGGACGGCAGAGCGAAAGCTGGGGGTTGGAATGACCACGAGGTCCATCCACTGCCCCATATGTTCCAGACCATTACAAAAAAAATAGCTTCGGTGTGATCTTGACCCAAAACGGCCACGACCGGACACCTTGTGCAACATCCTCCCACCGACCATGCTAGCTAGGCAAATTGTCACTACTAAAACAACAGGCTATTGTTTAACTCAGAATCACTGTGGCCAAGTGGCTTGTGTGCACTCAAGAGGATGCCGAAACCTGAAGAAGTTAGTAAGGTTGCTATTTCACAAAGCACTGAAATATTCGATTCTGTTGTGCACCCAGTATGCCCGGGCGCTGATTGAATCTGGTAAGATGCCCCTGTCCCCCATGTCACCTCCGCTGCTTAAGGCACAACAAATCCAAGTGGGACACAGTCTTGCTACCACTGCCATCCGCTGCCATGTAACGGAAAATGCTTGCTGCCCCTTGCCACCGCTGCATACGCGAAGAGGTCTTCATCATTGCCTGACGGAGACAGAATCCAACCTTTGAAAGGTTTAGAGTTATGACATGCTGTGAAAAACACGCTGCAATGAACGCCAAGCAATGTGTACAATCTCTGAGCTACTGACACTGCACATCACGATGTCGATCTTCAAGTTTCGAGACTGCATCCAGGCCCTAGGCTCGACAGAGCTTTGGGCAGCATTGTTGAATGGCAACAGCTGCAGCCAAGCCTCATTAAGATTGTGGCATGATGCCAGTGTTCTGAACGACTGCATTCGGCGATCAGCGTGTGAAACTTATGACCATTCCTAAGTCAAGACCAAGCCGAATAAGCTGCATGGAAGTCCGACCTTGCTGCTTGCAAGCAGGGAACAAGGAACTCAGGCCAAGCTTACACACAGCTCGGAAGGTTTGGTCCAATAGCACTTCCCAGGAGGCCGATGCTCTTGCCTTCGGGAGAACCTGATCACGTACCACAAATCACTACCGTAGCGGGGGGGGGTCACTGAAGCTCCAAGGCTGAGGCGGCTGAGGCGCAGGCCTTCCCTTTAGCTGGAGCCGCTGGAGCCAAAGGCATGGGGTGTCGTTCCGCGAGATGAACATGGCCGGCAGAATCATCGAAGGCGCCCCCGCAATCTTGAGCTCTTCTTTCGCCCACTGTCCATACCCATTAATTTGCAGCAGAAACGGAGTTGCTTAGCAAGCTCCGAGCAGCTTTCGAAGCAGAAATGGCCGCGAGGGGTAACCAACACTGCCGTCCATCTGGCATGACGTGGCGCACAGTGCAACAAGCACTTCCACATTCATCATGTGTACGTTGACACGCATCTTGATGAGCATCAGACGTGCTGCCTCCCTCGACCGTATATTCAGTATATTTCCTGGAGATGCAGCTGGGCATCAACCCATGGCAACGCAAATACACAGCGGATGTCCTCGAGCTACCACGGACGAGGGCCGCAGGATACTTCGCAGCCTTGGTTCACCATGAGTGCCAGTGCCTGTAACAACTCCAGTGCCGACAAGCATCGTTCACCGCCAGCTTGTCCAGCGCTGCGGCCGGGAGGTCGACATGACACTGAGATCAGGGGGAAAGGTGGAGTCTCCAGGGCTTCGTCCATCTCATGAACGATTGCACAGCATTAAACCCAATGCCTTGTGGCTGAGTCGAATCAAGTACAGCAGCACATCGGCGATTTCCTGCGCGGACACAAGGTGCGGTGGGACGGATGACCCTTCGTTTTGGTTCTGGTACACCCAGCGTAGATGAGTTGGTCATGCTATAATCGCTAGCGGCTAGATAATGCATCTCGTTGGCCGGTTTGCAATGCAGCGACGTCTTTGTCGCCGAGGGCGAAAAAGGGGACCAGAGAGTCGCATCTGCAGGGGCGATGCGTGGAGGAAGAAGCAGCTGTTTCGAATCTGAATAGCTTTCAGTGTCAGTGGGAGCACCAGGCTTGTGCATGACGGTCTGCTGCCATACTAATAATTCTGTGGACACGAATCGCACCGAATCCTGAATCTTCCGGAAATGCCACAGGATACAAAGAAATACACCAAGATTCACTTGGCCGGATTTGTAGACTGGAGGGCCCCGGCGAGATCTCAAGCAAAGCCAATTCGTTGCTCGATGGAACTGCTTGCTCCACCAGCCGATGACGGACTCAGTGTCACCACGATCCGAATAGGGTCCAGAAAAACCCAAAGATGACCGGCAACACGGTCTCGAAGTGCGTAAATGATCTGAAAGAAGGCCAATCTCCCATCCAACACGGTTGCAACCTGAGCATTGCCTCCGCCTTCAAGCTTTCGGCAATGCGTCAGTGCCAAGCTACGAGTTTCCACGATGCAAATCCCCGCGTTCCACCTGATGTCTGCACGGACACGCCGCCGATCTAATACGCTGAACCCAAACTTATGTCCGAAGCCGCACGGCTCGAACATACCCTTGGCATCCCAAACACATAGGAAAAAGCTGGCGGGCAACTCCTGACGGACAGCAGTGCGGTGCTTCTCGCTCCATCCAGGCAGACCTTCAGCGACCTGCTCTGGCAGGGATGGATGATTGGATGGTCGATGGCTTGAGCTCAACAAGGCACTGGCAGGCGTACAGTTAGAAACAGTGCGATGACAGGTTCAAATGATGCCAGCCTCGCCCTTCCACTGGAAACATTCGCAAAGCTCACCCACCTGCGCTGGGAACACGTGCCACTCGAGGACGAAACCACATGAAGAATTGTCACGCAGCACAGGGCATGCGGCATGTGCTTGCAGTGGCCAGACTGTGTTGTCCGGTACATGGCCTCTCCCACCAGAGCAAGAGCTAGATTTCTCGGTGAGTGAAACTGATCCTGAGGCAACAGAACTGACAAAGCAAAGCCGTCCACGGGCGTAAAAATCGGTCATGTCTGACGAAGCACGAGACGGGAGAAGACCAGCTCTGGCTCTGAGTGGAGCTCCCAATCTCGCTGACGAGCAAAGTCTGCCAATTCCAGTCGAAGCTGCTCAAAGGAAATGCCTGTGCACTGCAATGCAGTGCAAAACGGCTAGGACCCTGCAGTTACCGTGCATAGGCCCGGTTGCAGCTCTGGTCGGGGCGCCTTCGCTAAACTTGGTCTGTGCTGCTGCCTGATTCAGCCGAGGCTTACTCGAAGGGGGTCTGCTGATTGAATGCCGCTAGAGAAAGGCGATCATGCGAGCGCATGCTGCCCGTGCTGCCCATGAGACTTTGACTTTGACCCGAAACACGGCAAAAGAGTCAGCGCCTCTTTAGACCTGAAGCGCGCTGGCCACCACCGAACGGTAGAAACTTACTTGCGTTTACTTGCGTCCTTGAAGTGCTTAGCAGCTGGCTCGCTGGAGATCGGCCCCTCTTTCGAGTTGGTGTGCTCGCCTGAATTTGTTGCACAAGGGATACATATGACGCACTTAAAGCAAACATCGCGTCAAATCTCATCGAGAGTCCGGTGACCAGCGGCAGAGTGTTGGGCAAAAGTCCAAAGACGAACATGAAGAGAAAGCGCTAGCACCCAAGAGGTCCTTCTGGGTCCTTTGGGGCAGCCCCGGCGCAGCAGGGTGGTGGCAGATTTCAGCTTTGGAATTCGTGTACTGAATTTACAAAAGCCCGCTTCGCTACGGCTCCTACCGGTTTGCGACCCCCTGTTCGGATGTCAGGTGATGTGCAAGTTCCATGCGATTCCATGCGCATGCACTGTGTAGCACGGACAGGCAGGTCCTGTCTTTCTACGAAAACATTTCGCCTAGACCTCCAAAACTGCCAGCTTATCCGACCAAACACCACGCTTTCACCGCGTACAAAATCACAAAAACAAGGACAATGAACAATCAAAATAATCATGAACAACCAATAATAATGATATGATAGAAGGCCGGAACACTGCAAATACACCTCTGCCAGAGTACCTTCTTTTCGGCAAATGACCATGTTGGCGTTGCCAAAAGAAAGACTTCGTGACCATTTTCGGCTCGTGAGCCGCGACAGGGCTCGAATGGAAATGCCGAGACCTCCCATCATCTGCAGCTGAGCGAAGCTGAGGGAAGTGCGAGGAATGCCATCGAGAACACCGACAACACCATGAGAAAGTTTCAAGCACCACCTACCGTTGACCAAGAGTCGATTTCTCTGGAGTTGTCCCAAAGTGAGGAGTGTCTCCTAGTGCCTTAGGCCTTAGCCACATCTGTTCTAATTTCGTTCCTTTTGGGACACGACTAGGCAATGCGGTTTTCAGCGGCACATGCTCCAATCGCATCACGGTGCTCTGCGCTGCTCAGCTCCGTTCCAATCCGTCGCCGCTTCAGTGCCGTTTCAGCATGGCACATTCCTGTGCTCTGCTCGCACATGCTAAAAGACTTCATAGACAGTGCTGGCCTGCGTGAAAGATGCGTTCCACCGCACCTATCTCAATACCTGGCGAGATGACTGTAAGGGATCGAAGGCTTCTGCACAAAGGCTTCCTGAAAAGAAGCATGCTGGCACCAAGTTGTTTGGAGAGCGCAGCCACAGCCTGCAACTGAACCATACAAAGCAGGTCCGTCTAAAAATCCAGCAGCCTCACGAGATGCACCATCACCTTATATGTCAATTCCACTGACACGAAGTCGGAAACGGTGGAACGAGAGTCTGAGAATGGCACTGCTGCAGCTTGTCCCATCTGAAGCCATCGGGCTTGAAGCTCAGAGTCACTCTACACTTCCAAACGTGTCTTAACTCTATTGACAAGCTTGATACCTCCAGAAGGGCAAAGGCTCATGCAGGACACATGGTGCTTGCAAAACAAAACCAATGCCTTCACATGACGTGAAGTATCCTCGCAGTGCTGGAAGATCGGGACTTGGTCTAATGGGTCAACCGTGAAGAGTGCTTGATGTCCACAGCTCGAACTCTCTGCATTCCATTCTGCTAGCTTGCGCATGTCAAATGTCGCAGGAGTGAGCTCGACAGTGTCATGTTGCAGAGTGGCAGTTTCTGTGAAGAAGAACCAACCTTGCATGTGCCCGCAAAGGCACGCAAGCTCCCCTCCCGTTGATCCGCAGAGTTCAAGCAGCATCTGCTTAAAAAGTTGATGGGGAACCGTAGCTCTCCAAGTGCACAGAACAGTCGTACTGGCAGCAGCCTTCCGGCAGCACAGCCGCACCATCAGCTGAGAACCGAAAAATGTAGCGGTACTACAGAGTGCATATGTGCAAGACTTGTACCAGAACGAAAAAGCACGTAAGCAACTCAACGACATGCAAGCAGCCCTCAGCCAGGAACAAGCCAGTATCTGTGCTTGTGACGGCGGCCACACTGTACAGTGCCGCAGTAGCACCTTCAACAGCACTTCGAACACGTCCAGAAGCACGTGCGACTCAATGAGGCGCGCGGCCTGGGCCCGCCGAAGTGGCCCTGGGCCCTAACTGGTAGCCAGAGCGTCCTGTCGTCGACTTTTGCAATGCATCTCAACTCATGAAAGCCTGAGACCTGTTGCCCTTTCTTGCAGATAGCAGACTTAAGGGCGAAAGGATCCCTAAAATGCACAGAGCTGCTCAAGTGGGGCAGGTGACTAACATTCAGTGCACCGTCCCTCCGAAGCCCTGCTGCAAGCTTTCACCCTTCTCAAACGAATGGGGCAAATGTCCTCGGCGACCATGCTTGAGTGCCTTTCGGGAGGTGCCTGAATATCCCGTGCACAAGCGTCGAAAGCCTTTTTTGCTTTCATCCAGCAATTCGTGACTCAGGCAAGCACCCAAGGTTGAAGAACTTCCGATAGAGAAGCCTGCATCTAGCCATGGAGCCATTCCGAGCGCGGAGTACTGACTACCAAAGCAGCGGTTTAGCAAAGCCCTCTCGGCCAGGGAACCAAACAGATCCTGCGTGCGATCTGTTCACGCCCACACTATCGCCATGCACTTGCAAAAATGCCCTCCCGCCACTCCGACAGCCCCTGTACACATTGCAAGCAGTGGCAGAAGCTGCAAGAGCTCCAGATAACATGTAAGAGTGATCTGTGCCCAGCTCTGCCTGCTTTGTGGCTGATAGGATGACGTCAGCCCTGACGAGCTCCTCCCGAAGTCTCTGGAGTCCCTGCAACGAATGCGACGTATGCAAATGATTAACAAGTATTCAAGCATCGAGTCATGCTCTCGCAGTGATCCGGCTTCTTGGCTCATGCTGGCTCCGCAGTTCCGCTCTGGATCAAAGGGGTCCTCGAAAATTCTGACATCCGGACATGTTCAAGGGTACTGGCAAGGTGTTGTCAAGTAGATGTAGTCCTGTATACGTAGGCCCAAGTCCACACTGTCAGCGTCGTCCGATTTCCTTGGTCAGAAGCTGCTAAAATCTGATCATGAAACGACTTTGCTAAAGTCCCCGGCTGCGAGCTAGACGGTTGCCTTCGGCCATGACGCAACGACACAGCCTCAGGTAGACGTTTGTCAGTCACAGGCACGCAAAGCCGCAAAGCAGCCCCGCCTCGCATTGCAAGTTGATTTCGCGCTCGTAGAAGCCTTCCCGTGGCTACCCATCGTGCGATCACATGCATCAAGGCTTCTGAAATCAAAATTCCTGCCTATAAATCCAGAGAAAAGGTCGCCGACAGTGAGTGAATCCGGGCACTCACCTGGCACCCAAGCCACGCACAGTAAGACACCCAAGCGCACTCCGGGGAACGCCTGGTGCAGTGGTGCTCTCCACTGCTTCATCCTTGTCTGGTACATTCAAGCACGAACCTTCGACATCTTTGCACTGGCTTCCCGATTGCCTCGGAAGTCTTCACGTCATAGTCTTTGCCGTTCTTCCTCCATTGCAGGCTGACGCAGGCTGTTTATCGAACCATGCATTGCATCCAGGATCTTAATGAAAGGCAGTGCTATACAGTGGTGCGACGAGCGTCCTTGCGCTCAGCGGCGGAAGCATCGCTGCCTTCGCCTCGGTTATCAGCAAATCTCAATAGAGGATATTAAAGGAATCTTGGAGTGCTCAGGCATTCATGTTGGCAAGACTTCCTGAAGCGGCTCAACCCTCAGGTCAGTCTCAAGCCTGAACCCTTCCGGGGGGTATAGGCGTGTGCTGCCAACCGCAACGTTACGAGGCACATGCACTTGAAGCAAATGAACGGCCGGAGGCAATGCCTGCAAGTAGAAGATGGCCAGCAGAGTCCACCCGTAAGGTGAAAGGTGACCGCGCGCCACATGGCACCTGCAGCGCATAGCGAACAAGCCGAGCTCAACAGCTACCCCACCAGAAGCAAATGCCCGCGTGGATGTCTGGCACTTTTAGTCGGTGCAACAAATGGAAACAAGCTCCTAGCTAATTCTTAGCCCGGCTGGGCACACCGCCCGAAAACCCGGTGCCAGTGCAGGCGTGCGCACTTCCGCCGTACCGGACATCGCTAAGGGGGCGGGTGCCCGCCGATGGTCTCCAAGTCGGGCGGAGCGGGATGAGAAAAGGGCGATCGAGCAGCATTACCATCGATCGCGGAGCTTCCCACACACATGCATGCGTTGCACAACACGCTCCTAACTAATGCTAACGACGTGCTAGACCAAATCTACAAATCTACTAACGTTTTTTGGCCGTAGCGCGAACTGCGCCGGGCCTGGCACACCGCCGTAAACCCCAGTGCCGCAGTGCCGGGGTGCGCACTCCTGCGCGCGACCAGCGCACCCTCGAAGCGAGACCGCATGGCCGCCAGTTATAATCCGCGGGCCTGGGCGATAGTGAATGTGGTGTTCGCGACAAATGGCCAGGCGGAGCAGCAGCGCGAGACGTGGGCCGCTCGCCCAGCTAGCTGCTCTGGAGCCTTCTCAGACACCGCATTCCGACGTGGTATTGGGGAATGGCGCCCCAACATGGAGACCCGCCGGCGAAGTCGACACCGACACGCCACCCTCACAGAGTTGGCGATAAAACAATGGCCCTCCGTCTGCACCTCTCACATACCTCACAACATCCGACGCGTGGGCGGCACGGCGTCCTGCCCAGCGCCCGTCATGGGCGTCTCCTCCGGCGGAGGCGTAGAAGGCTGGGCGGTCGATGTAGTCCAGGTGCGACACCGCATCCAGTTCACCGCGAAGCGTCCTGGAGGAAGGGCGAAGCACCAGAGGAGGCGATGATAGCGAGTGCCGAAAGGACGTGGCGAGATCCGAAAACAGGCGGGCTGCGGTTGATCGCGGAGCTTCTTCCTACACACATAAATGCGTTACACAACAATGCAAGGCCTCTCTGAATGTCTAGCACGCTTTGCTGCTGCGCACTCAGCGTTGCCGAAGCTGCTCTCCGCGAATTTCCATATTCTCTGTGCATGAAGCGTGACGCGACCGGGTTTGCTGTTTCCCAACCGTCCGCAGAAGAAGAGTGATGGCCGCCAATACCGAGAGCTTGAAACAAGCAGTTCGGCGATGGCTGGCAAAGCTTGGATCACGTCAGGGGCTGGATTCCCGAGCTCACAGCAGCACCAAGTGCACTGATGACATGAACAAAGGCACAAATCCTCGCCGAAGTCAGAGAGACACTGCGCTAATAAATGTCTTCGAAGATCTTCGATCGGTGGGGTGTGGAACTTGACCTTCTCGTCATGTTCTGAATGACTTCGTGGGCGTGCTCCTACAGAAATAGAACTGGCGTTGCGGCATCAATTGACGACAGCTTCGCAGGGCAGGCCGAAGTCTGAACCAGCAAGCCAGCAAGCACGCACAAACACCAAACACCTCGGCATACCTCAGCTTGGACATGTGTGCAGCCCTGCAGTCTCAGTCTGGGTGCGGCACACACCGCGGTCTTTAGACCAACGCCTGTAACACAATGAAGCAAAAGACTGGACATTGCCGAAGATCCAATGATTTTGTCGCCTGACGAGAAGAATCAGCCCTCTCGAGCGAACATCGATCCTTAGGATCAGCACGGGCGAAGGCCTGTCGCCTGCAGTGAACCAATGTGCCGGCAGCATCTGACTGTGAGGCTTCCACGCTCCACATGCAGACACCAGCGCTGCATGGCAGCCCGGCGTAGCCTGAGTAAACCAGCGAAACTACCAAGAGTCATGGATGGGGTTCTGAAGCTTGGAGTTCGACACAATTTACCGAAAAATCCACTGGGATGCCTTGACCGGAGACCTGGACATCCACGAGTCTTGGCGGTTGCAACTGCCATTGGAAAGTCACATTGCTGAGAAAAGAGCACTCATGGTAGACGGTCCCATCAAGGTGACCTGAGACCGCTCGGATCTGTTTTTCCTTGTCTCGAACAGCTACTTCCACCTTCGGTTCTTCGCAACGAAAAGCAGATCGACGGAACTTGAAGCCGCCTGCCTGCAAGCAGTTGAGCATCAAGCCCCGAAGCATTTGTGGATATGTTCAAGCTGCTCTCGGAGTTGCTATTTCTGAGACTCGGACAGCTACAAGAAGATCTGTACCTTTAGAGGGTGCGGTTTCTGCAAGCTTACATGATCACATGCTTCGATCTCACCACATCTAAGAAGCGTGCATGCCCGTATGGCGGACTTCTGCATTTTCCGTGCATCCATGCCTTGGACACGGGCTGCAAGATTGGAATGCCACTGCGGTCGCTTCATGTTTCTACAGCACTCTGGGGCTCTCACGGGTTTTGTGAACACCGCCTTTGGCAAGCCGACCTCTTCCCCCACTTCACAGAGTTCCAAAATCATTATGACTCCACTGTGCAACAGCTCCACATCAAGACCAGCAAAATAGCAGACATTAAGCAGACTGTTGGAATTTCAGCTTCCCTGGCACCAGTGAACACAGCCGCTGCCTTGCAACTGTCGCTCCAGGCAATCCGGGTCGGCAATAACAACTAAGTCAATCTCGGGCACCTTGGGTTTGCCGTCATCTTGCGGGGCGTGGGCCAACGAGTGCACACGACTAAGCGCAACGCAGCTACCCCGAAGGCAGTGCCACGAAGTATGTCGGCGTTCGCAAACCCTTCAACCTCGGACTTGACCGCTTTCGGGCGACAAAACCATCATCGCATCATGTGTCACACCATTTATCCTCACAATTCGAAAGTCTTCCGTGCCTTCAACGTGACCTGTCTTGGTACAAGCATGCTATCCACAATCTTCGTCAACGGCGCTGACAGTGCTCGTTCATTTTCTGAGGGTCAACAGGAAAATGCAAGCTGACGTGTCAGTTGCCGGGGGTCGGGAGCGAGGCCAGGACAGATGTTGCCGGATGTGTGAAGTCAGGACCGGAATCAGAAGCCCAAGCTAAAGCAAGCACCTCAGAGGCCAAAGCCGGAACGACAACTGCAGGATGAAGCGGACGGCGACGCGCGCGAGGGGCATTCGTTTGCTTGTTGCAAAGGCGAAGGTGGCAGGGCATTCACGACTACTGTTGGCAGTGCGCAAGCTTTGGTCATGCATAAGCGAAGAACCATACGAGGCACACACAGACATGTACACCCACGAGTGCAAGAAGCTATGTGTAAGCGACGCCCTTTGGGCACGCACGTATTTACGAGCGTCCGCACTACACAGAGTCACAGAAGCAGTAATACTCGTCGGAAGCAGCGTCAATTGCACAAAGGTTGTCCCCGCAGCGGTTCTGGTGTGCCCATCCCTGAGGACGAGACATCCTCGCTTCATGAGTTGCTGCAGTGCATGGGCAGCATTTCCAACAAGTGTTGGGATCGAAGCTTTCTAGTGTAGCGAGTGTAGTGATCAGGATGTCAATGTTTCAGCAGGGATGGACGGGGCACGCCCTGCAAGGCAACAGCGAGCTCAGGATAATAAGGGTCTTGCAAGCAAGGAGAAGAAGATGCTCGAGATGCTTGCCAATTTGTGAAACAAAAGGTCGTAGGAATCAGAGAGATGCAATCGAGCATCTCGTCCACGTTCAAGGTGATTGTCCCTCGGGACAGTGCTATCGCTGTGATGCAGGAAGTGAGGCTGCAAAGATCTTTGTGGCAAAATGAAAGCAGCGCAGTGGATTGAAAGAAAGCTCGAGCAGCTGGGCAAATTCACGTACATCTGTGGGCCATATCGTGAATGCGGCAGTGGGGAGTGGCCGAGTACTAAGGTGCTGTATTCACTCACTTCGGGCTCACGGTTGTGTCCGCACCCTGCCGGACTTTTCGTTTGCCAGATCGATGAGGGGCGTGTCCGAGCTTGCGTTTCGCGGTGCTCGCGACGAAGGCTCGTGCCAAAAACTCATATACGGCAAACCACTCGCTACGGCGGGCCGGGTGCAACTCTCATGGTTCCTTCAACGCTTACGAAAGCAAGCAACGTGAGCATGCATTGCAAGACAGTCAGGTTCTGCACCAGGCTTGTGATGCTGTCACAATGTTTCTTAATAATGTCCGCATCCATCTGCATGTGCTGCTCACTCCACCGGTCTACGGTCGCGGCTGAGGCTCCAGGGAGCATTTCTTGTATTATCCTTGGATCCGTGGAGTCAAGGCTGAGAGGCAACCCCTAGCCGCTCACTAGCCTGTTGTTATCGCAATCTGTCCAGTCTTTGCGCTGCCCAGTTGCGATTCAGTGTAGGCTGCGAGTTCTTTGGCAACCTCCGCTCCCAAAAACTTGACGAAAATGTCCATCCAGCGCATGCCATGCCACTTGCCGAGGAGTGCACTCGCTCTGACGCTTCCGATGGCCTCAGCAGAATCTCACTTGCCTCATGGATGACACTTAAAGCAACTTGAATCATTTCTCGGCTTGGCCACGCACGTGATTAATTCCAGCAGCTCAGCAACCTGTCCATGATGCTCAAGGACAGATCATTGGACCCTCTGACTGCCAAGTCAGATCGCTTACCCGTCGCCTGTCGTCGAAGGAAGCTTCAACGACAGCTCGTTCTATCTATGAACGTCATGGCATGCACGCATTCCCCTGCATGCGTGCATGCACGCATGCATACATATATGATTTATACAAATACACATGCATGCTTTGCATAGATATGTATATGTACACGTATGTTGGTACGTATGCCGATGATCCCCACCACCACCATCGCCACCCTCACCTCACATCACGAGGCACGATTCCCCTGACCCTTGCCCCTCTTCCCCCCGACCCCCTCAAATGAGCGCGGTGGTCAAACTTGGGTGGCAAACGAAGTGATGCCGCGATGCACACATGCCAGCAGTTGCCGGAAGACTGTTGGCATCCCGTTTCGGGTGACTTTCGCACGGTTTTCGACGACGGGGCAACTTTGCAGCTGAAACATGGCAACAAAGGCTGGGCTCTGTGATCTGCATGACTGTCGTTGTTTCTTCGGAGGCTCACACCTAAAACCGATGGCAGGGACGAAGCGAGGAGCGTCGATGCCATCATCCATATGACAGGCACCGCTTCTGCAGAACCTGGATGTCATGTACGGGTGTGCCTATACAATATGTGTACGTGATTGCACGTGCATATTTCAAACATAAGATAACATGAAACAGTGCTATATAACATACTGTAATATGATGTACTATGATACAAAATGAAACCACATAACATAACATGATCGAATGCAACACTATGGAACATATTACAACATCATATGGCATAATGTCATATAACAACAATCAAGCAAAATTCAACGCAACATAATACAATAGAATACAGACAGTATAACATAATGTAAACTAGTACAAATATCGTGAAGCATATACATTATACATATATATATATATACTATACATGATATGCCCTCATGTGCCCACCGTTCCGTCTGTATTCGGGAGAAAACACACCACAGCCCTGACTCACGCGCGCAAGCAATGTGCTTGGGAAGGCTGGATTCTGTAGATTCGGGATGCAGCTCACACCCATCTCCCATGACACGCTCAATTCTGCAAGTTTGAACTATTTTTGACACCTGTAATATGTAGTTTTTAGCATGTCTTGGGCCCTCATTGCTTGTATCATCGAGTGTCTGACGTGGTTTTCTTTTCTTTCTGGTGCATTGTGAATTGAACGTGATTCCATATGTTTATGTCAACGACGGGATGCAAATGTCGATGAGGGCTAATGTCGTTTATGTTGTTGTCGTTACTACTGTGACTCTAGCTAGTGTGGCCAGGCTACGCCTGTGTTTCACGAGATGGACGCAGGCACCATAGTCAATACCGAATGCTGGAAATGCTGACAACCCATGCCACATATGCATGGTTGTTGCTATTCGTGGAAAGGGGACTGTCGTGGAATGGGAACATAAATATGCTTAAATCAAAACCGTGTCACATATGCATGATTGTTGCTATCACTATTCGTGGAAAGGGGACTGTCGCGGCGCGGGAACACAAACGTGATTGCATCAGAACATGCTCTTTTCGCTACGTATTTTCTCCGGAGACCAATTAATTCGTGCGTGACGGTGACCCTGCTGCCTAATGACTTTGGTATTTGTACGAATACGAGCCGAACACACCGTCAACGACGATGATGTTGGCGCCGATCATCTGCATTTGTAAGTTCTACACTTACGTGTAGTGAATTAAAAAGAATGCCCTGTTCTATGAAAGCTTGTCTTGTTACTCTATTGAGATGTGGCATCATGGTAAAAACAAATACATGTCGCATGCAAAACCAAGAATGTAAACCAAGCAAGTGATGGACCTGCCAACCGAGGTGGCAACATCAACCAAACCATCATCTCGCATAGATGGCAAGCGTATGTATGACGGATTTTCGTCATGGTTCAAGTAGTTGCCGCTCATGTACCTCTTAATTACTTTAGACGACCTCAGTTTCACTTACCTTGTGTTTGTTGTGTTCGGGTTATTTGACTAACTTTAGACTAGAAACTTGAAACGAAGATTTGTTTGGCATTTAGTACTGACACACTGAGTCTGTAACTAGTCGATCTCATACATTCAAAAATGTAGCTAACTATTGTCTAAGCCTTCGCTTGATGATGCCTAGTGACCTAGTTAATGTTCAAACACGGGTCATGTAACTATGTCTACTGAGCACATACTTGGCTAAAGCTCAGTCAAATGTAACTGGTATTTCATCAGCGTTCAATTACTACTTAGTGTATGCAATTCGATGAATATTCCCATTCCCTCGGCATGTAATCCAGTATTACTTCATCTCTTATGCATAGCTCGCTACTAGTGAACAACAACATCTATATGCGTACTTCTGAGGTATTGTATATAACATGTTATGACACCGTCGTTTACTGGATACTTCGTGGGCGGTTCTTATTTAGTGGTATCTCCTTCACAATGAAATAACCTACCGTAAACGGTTGTTCGGTTTTTTCAATAATGAGTGATTGTAGACAAGATCTGAATAGATATGCATGCAAGAATGGCGAAAACCAACTAAACAGAGGTTATCCAAACATCAGCTGTCCGTGACCTGAATGCAGTCTATTATTTTCGGAATGTTGACAAGACAGTAAGCAAATGTCAGCCCAACGATATTTTGACTGTGAATAAGTACTTACTGAATACTTAATATTACTTAATTTTCAGAGACGACAATCTAAGCACGATGTGTTTGATGAGGTACATAACTACATTCTGTATCAAGTGAATGTTGGTGATACAGTAGGCAAGTGTCAACCCAGCGGTAACTAGACAGTTTTAAAATGAATCCATTATACGTTCTTAAGATTCAACGTTCAATAATCAATATTTTCTGAGTGCGAAGTATTTGATGAAGTGAAAGGTGTATGAACTGATTAAACAACAAGAAGTATGGCACAAATCCATGTATTGCGCATGGTGTCTTACGGCAGGTATAACGCGAAATGATCAGCAGTTGGACAGGGTTTAGAATGCCAGGTTTAAGTGTCCACTCTTGAAAACTGCAGCCCTATATTATTCTTATGAACAACATAAGGGGACAAAGTCGTGTATAAATCAAGGTTCCCTCGTAATGCGCCCTCGTGATGTGCACCAGACCGAGAGACCTCATGCCCAAGCCAAGCAAAATTCATCGCAAATCCAAAAATCCAAGAATCAAACTATCTGCAACGCGAACGCGGATAAAAGTCCACCTGTCGGAGATTGTCAGATGTAGGGGACCGTAATTGAAGAATTGGGGGTCACGGGGGGGCAGCTGCTGTCTTGACCGCACATCAGAAAGTCAGAGATTTACTCCTGTCCTTAATTACGAGCGAAAAGGGTGGGCACAGGGGGGGGGGGGGGTAACATCTATATATCTATATGCATATATACACAAATATATATATATATATATATATATACCGTTCTGTAAAGGTAGATGTGTATATATATATATATATATATGTATGTGTGTATGTATGTATGTGCATGTGTATATGTATATATGCATCGAATTACTTACTTCCTTATTTACATATACATATACATGTACATATACATCTGCAACTACGACTACACGCACATGTACATATACATCTACGTATACATATACTTATACATATACATGTACATACACATCTGCAACTACGACTACACGCACATGCACATATACATCTACGTATACATATACGTATACATATACATGTACATACAATCACACATATACACGCATATACCTACATACATACATACATATGTACATACATGCATACGTGTGTGTAATATGTATGTATAGACACATCGCATGCTTACACACAAGCACTCTACACAAACAGATATGTTATTCGGAGGGCACTAGTCCGTTACGATCGGTGTGCATGCACAGGAAAAATGCAGACGGACTCCTTTTTCCGGATGGCTGAAAACCGTAGCGGTCTGGATAAGTGCCGGGGCCTCGGGCCGGACACAAAATCCAAAGGAGGCTGCTACGGATCGGTACAGGCACCGGTCAGGACGGAAATCGTCGGAGCCGGGTGCCACAAGGGACTTTGCGGGTTTTCTGAAGCCGGCCTACGGCATGCAGGAAAGGGCAAAGTCCAACCCACACCAGAAATCCAGGCTGTAAGCTGCGGATTGAAGGGCCTAAATCAAAGGCGGAGACAAAGGGGGAGGTGGCGGGAAAGAAAAGGCTAGCACACCGTCGGAATGCGGAACGGATGCGCCTAAGTCGAACGGCTGCGGTACAGTTACGACTTGCCGTTGCGAGCCCTCCGATTAACACAATACGACCCGTCGAGAAACCGTTATTCGGAGGGCACTAGTCCGTTACGATCGGTGTGCATGCACAGGAAAAATGCAGACGGACTCCTTTTTCCGGATGGCTGAAAACCGTAGCGGTCTGGATAAGTGCCGGGGCCTCGGGCCGGACACAAAATCCAAAGGAGGCTGCTACGGATCGGTACAGGCACCGGTCAGGACGGAAATCGTCGGAGCCGGGTGCCACAAGGGACTTTGCGGGTTTTCTGAAGCCAAGATCTTGAACGAAGTCCAGGCAAAGGAGTACCCGCACCGGGGAGAAAACAGCCAAAGTCAGAAGTCCAATGCCGGGAAGAGGTCACGGTTGAAGGCGGACGCAGGAGAGTAACACGGGCGCGGAGGACGACTCAACAGGTGCCAAGGGACCAGGATCTCATCGGCAGGATTGAGTCCCAAGGTGCCCGGGTCGCGGGACCGGCTCAGGGCATCAGCAATCTTGTTACGGAACCCCGGAACATGATCGATATGTGCGGAAATGCAGAAATGACGCTGCCATAACAGGTAGGAGTGCAATAGGTCACACAGACCGCGGGCAGCAGAGAGGCCTTTCTTTGTTTGGGGGTTTTCCAAAAGGAAAGACCTAGGGGCCAGCGAAGTAGCGCGTTAAGGGCGAAGCCCATTAAACTTGACATACAAACATGTCTTAACGAATGCACAGCTCAAGTCGGCACAACATGAGAGTGGATGCAAAGGCGGCTCACATCTTTTTCAACGGTCGGGGCATGCATCGAGTTCGTTTGGAGTTCTATGCATCAGGCACTGAAGGACACGGTGTGCAGCCCCCCGTGGGGGCACGAATGCACAAGACGAAGTGTCCGACCGAAAGCACCGAGTTCGTTTGGAGTTCTATGCATCAGGCACTGAAGGACACGGTGTGCAGCCCCCCGTGGGGGCACGAATGCACAAGACGAAGTGTCCGACCGAAAGCACCCCCCCTTCCATTATTCAAGGGAGAGGAGGGCGGGAAGAAAAAGTTCACAATGCGATTGCCCGAGCTTGATGTGAAAGCGGTGCGCGGGCACTCTTCAAAGCATGTACAAGTTTACAAGTGAAATCATGTCGACAGGAAGGAACGGACGTTGTTCCATAAAAAGGTACAAAAGTCATCATGTAAATTCCATGACGATTTCATACAAAAGATTCTGAACTGTTGTTGTTGGTTTGGAATGTCAGCAACCAAAGCTTGGACAAATGGAAAACCGCTCGTTACCTCGCTGCCCCACCCAAAGAAAGGTATATCAACTTCGTTGACGCTGACCTTCTTTGTTTGGGGGTTTTCCAAAAGGAAAGACCTAGGGGCCAGCGAAGTAGCGCGTTAAGGGCGAAGCCCATTAAACTTGACATACAAACATGTCTTAACGAATGCACAGCTCAAGTCGGTACAACATGAGAGTGGATGCAAAGGCGGCTCACATCTTTTTCAACGGTCGGGGCATGCATCGAGTTCGTTTGGAGTTCTATGCATCAGGCACTGAAGGACACGGTGTGCAGCCCCCCGTGGGGGCACGAATGCACAAGACGAAGTGTCCGACCGAAAGCACCCCATAGGCACTCGGGCACTAGTCTTTTGCAGCAGCTATTGCCAGTATCGAAGTTGGCCCATCATCACGAAGGGGTTTGAAATCGCCCATCGGGTCGAAGTTTTCCAACTCCGGCGGCATACATAAGCTGCCTGCATGTCGTCCGTCAAGAAGCCTAATGCAATCGTTGATGCGCCCCCTCGAAGGGAGATCGGCTGGGTTAGAGGTCGAAGGCACCCTCTCTATCCAAGGATAGTGGGGGTGGTCCAGATCCCACGTGTGAAATGACGAGGCCAAGGATTGCATCGAGGGTACTCCCGATACCGCTCGGATGAGCGCGAATCGGGCACTTTCGTTATCGATGAAGTAAATGCATTTTCTGCCGGTCAGTCGGTAGCGTTCTCGGTGGCGGATGCAGACTGCTGCGGCCAATTCAGCCTGGCATATGATCTGCTCGTCGTCATAGCGTTGCCACGATGACACCAAAGACGAGGGGAGAACTCCGTCATAAATGGAAGCCGGGCCACCCATCGTGTCGATGACGACGGCGCCAACGGTTGCTAACCCCTTCTCGAAAGCAGCATCAGTGAAGATAAGAATAGGAGCATCCGGGGAGTGCCACGACACTCTCCTCGGACGAGCCCCTCGCAGGAGATCGCGAATTCGCTCACACAAGCTCTTAATCTCACCGGAGCTCGAAGAGCTCAGGGCTCGCGAAAGGGGAGCGACGGCTCGACCAAGAACGAAGTTCGATGCAAAGTTGAGCTGACCCTGTACCACAGGAACTAATCGGAAGTCACCCCGGCCGCTGCCCAACTCGTCCAGCAGCTCGGTGATGTGCTCGATCCGCCGAGGCTTGTTGCGGACCTCCAAGAAGCCGAAAGGTCCGGCCAGGCCCGACAAGTCAAGGGTGCAGCCCAACACATCGAAAGTGGAATCGAAATCTCGCGCCTTATCTGGATCTGTAGAGAACCTCCAACCGAGGGCGGACAGCAAGAATTTAATGGCAGCGGTAGCCGATGCTGACGAAGCCTTGGGAGATATCGCTGGGAAATCGTCGAAGTACACCGAGCTCGGCACAAGGATGGCCTCATTCATAAGAAATGAAAGTGCTCGGCTCATGCGCACGAATCCATACACCGACCCCTCAGCCCCGAAGGGGAGGGACTCCGAGATGTAGTACAGAGGCAGTCCTTGTTCATCGTGGTGGCAGAGCACCACCAAGTGGCGCTGGGAACGAGGAACAGCCATCTGCTTGTAGGCTTTGGCTAGATCCACACATCGACCAAGCCACTCAGAGCCGGAGGGAAGCACTCGATCACCACAGAGCACATCACCAGTGGAAAGATCCATACGAATTTTGTGCCGACCCGACATCTTGCCAGCCAGCTTGATCATCGCCACCACATAGTCGAGGTCTTGCAGACGAAGGCGCTCCGTGGAGGAGAAAGATGAGTTCAGACCCGAAGATTTGCAATCGTCGATAACCCGGGGCTTGGCCTTGGAGCCCTGAAGCAAAACAAAGCGTGGAGTTGCAATCCAGTCTGGCCTTCCCAAAGCCTCAGTAACTTCGGCCGCTGTTCGATATGGTCCCGAAATGAATCCAGCCGAAACCTCACCTTCACCAAGAGAAGTCAGAGTAGCAGCATCCTGGGGTGAAGAAGTTTTGGAGGTCACAAATTTCCGCCTCCAGGAAGATTCACGCTCCAGCTGTTCGGTGCTAACTGTTGCCGGGCGAAAACTACGATCGGCATAGGGAGGATGGTCCTGAGTGCCAGTCAAGGAAGGGCCGTCCCGAAGCATCTCCCAGACCCCAACATCGTCGTACCGGTACTCTTCCAGCAAGGTCTTAAAGAGGAGAAGTCGTTTTCCTTTAAGAACCTTCTGAAGCTCAGGAGAGAAAGAGCGATGTAGAGCCTCCTCATCGGGGCGAAGCTTCTCCGTCAAATGTGTTACATGCTCAAGGAAGGAGGCTCTCAAGCTTGCAACCTCGGCAGGGGTTTTAGTGAGGTTAGCGAACAGGGCTCTCTTGAAGGAGTCCGTGACAACGCTGGGACCCGCCATCGGGTGTTGAAGAGCACGAGCTCGCTGCACGAACTCCTCGGGAGTCGCATAAATGCCTATGGGGATCTTGTCAGAAACCTCCGAAGTCGAAACCGAAGGGGGCACCGAAGAGGGCCCAGAAGGAAGAGGACCAGAAGAAACCGACGAACCCAAGAGACCCTCAAAAGACCCCTCAGAAATGCTGAAGGCCCCGCGATGGGCCCCCTGCTCCGGCCGGAGGCATTTATGAGGGCAACTAGGCAAGTCGTCACGACGCAGCCACTTGATGCTGGAAAACTCAGGCATAAGCTGACGAGACTTACGTGTTTGTCGCACCTCATCTCCTGGCCGAGCCAGGGCAGGAGGTGGAGTGAAAGAGATCTCCTGACAACAAGCCTGGATCACAAGTTGCACAAACTGCGAAGGGTGTTGTTCGTTTTTGCACAAAAACCCAAAGGGGGCATGCTTGTGCCCGTCGCCCACTCCGGGGCACATGTGAACAAGTGAACGAAGCGCAGAAATGTTGGTGAGGAACCTGATCGAAGCTGGCCTAGAACCTCCAAGCATGCACATGTCACCGCAGAAAGCCTCCAGGGAGGCCTGACAAGACTGAAACTCTGGAAGAGATTCAAGGCAGCTCCAAAACAGGGAGCCATCAGGGTTCTCAATGCAAACGAAGGCCCCTTTAGCGAGGGCCCACACGAGAACCTTGGCACAGAAGCGAAAGAGGCGATTTTCTGCTTGGACCTGTGCCGACTGTCTAGGGTTAAGGTCTGCAAGACCCCAGGGCTTGTCATGTGACCTCAAAGGCGGGCACTTGTCAACTGCTGGGTGTGAAGACGGCAATGACCTGGCACGGGCTTTGTTCGCAGTGCGACAGGGAGGCCGAATGTACACAAAGGTCGGCCCAAAGTCCTCTAGAATATGCAAAGCAAAGTCCTGGCCAGTGGGACTCGACAACTCACAAACAAGGGGCTGGTGCTTGTGTCGCCCCGGAACCACATGTTGATCGATCGCTATGGTCTGCCATCCGATTCTGTTGAAGCTTGAGGCCAAAGCCCCATCACCTGAGAACACCTGAGCGAATGAGGCCGAAGCGCGAGGGGCGCCATCCGTGCCATGCAGCAGCCTAGGGGGATTAGGGTTAGGGTTCTGCAAGTCACCAGGCCCAGGCAGGCGAAAGCCCAAGCCGATCAGGGCTCCCTGATCTTCGGGACTGGCTTGATCGGAAGCCTGCAAGCTATACGCAACTAGAATAACCCGACGACCCTTAAAAGGACAGGTCTCATGCCGCAAGCGCTTGGCACAGAACAGAGCTGGATGCTGTGACACTGGAAGGAGGGCCCCGAGGGCCGAACCTGAATCGAACTCACGAGTTTCATACCTGAGGTGAGGATTCCGAGGAACCGTAGCGGGCCATTCGACCCAAAGATCGCCTCCTGAAAAGTCGGTCAAACCGACTACCAAGTTATCGCAAGGAGCGTTCAAAGCATCAACGTGCATGGCAGTTGAAACGGAGTCAAATAGAATGATTGATGTGAAAATGTGATCGGCATGAACCTGGCGAACGAACTTGCAAAGGACCGCTGTTGAATTCGGGTACAGCTGGGAATTACGTCTTAGTGAAACCTTGACCCTGCAGTAGAGTCCAGTGGTAAAGGACCCACCGGTGCTGTTGCCTTGATCCCGAGACCCACTATAAACCTCCTGAGGAAGGAAATCGAAAAGCTTTACAACATCCTCGGCAGTCACTGACCGATCCAGCTTGAGAAGGCTCTCCGCAAAGGATTCGGCGGTGGCAGAAGATTGGCTCCCTTCCCGAGGAGGTGGACTTCGAGATCTAACAGGATCATCTGAGGATTCCTTGAGTCAGCTGCCCTTGTTCGGGCAATCGCAGCCGGCATGCTCCTTGAGGCAAAACCAGCAAAGGTGATATCCCTTGGCGCACCGTTGTCCGGGTTTCTTCTTGGCCCAACACTTGCCGCGGCTGTATAGGAAGCAAAGAGGCTTGCCATCCGCAGTCTTCGTGTGAGCACCGTCTGGGATGGAGATGTTCGCCGACGAGTCCGAAGGGGTCGTCGTCTTGCCTTTGTCCTTCCCCTTCCCTTTGCCTTTCCCTTTTCCGTTGTTGGGGGTGTAAGGTTCCCACCGAGGAACTGAAGGAACTCGAATCTCGGGCTGAGGGACGAGGTAGGAGAGGACATCGCTTGAGGAGCTGAGGCGCTCGATGATGGGATCACAAGTTGGCGTGCCGCCCGGCCGGGATACAATCTTCCCTCGAACTTCTTCTGCAAGAAGGACCCAAAGGCGCTTATCGGCATCAAGAATTTGTTGAAGGCTGACTTGCTTCATGCTCTTCGGGACCTCGCGCTCGCGGACGGTGTAGAGGTACGTGTGCCAAGTCTCAGCAACCTGGAAGCTCACCAAGCCAGGCAAGAGCCTTTCTCTGAAGGGCCATGCGAAGTTTCCACTCGCCAGCCGTGGAGCATTCAAGGTCGTCCCCCTTTGTTGCTACCCGAAGTTGGCCGTCTGATCCCAGGGCGAAGGTCTTGGCCTGCTTGATTTGCAAAGACTCCTGGGCGCGACTGGTGCAAAGCTCAGGTCGAATGTAAGTCACTGTCTGCTCTTCCACCATGGTCACGAAGCGATCCACTAACTGATGCGAAGGCTCTGTCTCCGGGGACCAAGTCAATCCTGATAGACGGGCTCGCTGGGACTCGGACCGAGCAACTCGCTCCGACGTGGGGAGCTTCTTGAGAACTGTCTCGGCTCCATGCTCCTGCCTGAGCCGTAGATCACGAATGGCTAGCCCATGAGATTCCCAGAACAAGCGGCGAAGGCACGAAAGCTGCCCCGCATCCGGTGTTCCACTCAGGACAGTGGTGAAGAGATCGATCAAAGGGGTCTCATCGCTATTTCCGGGCTGATACGGAACACTGAAGGCGTACTGCCCAAACGTTGTGAAGCCAGCACTTATCAAGGCATCCACGTTGGTGGCCGAAACCCCGAGCTGCAAAGCTCGCCGCTTGAACTCAACAGCTGAGTCCAACTCGGAGGTGGCCATGGCTCAGCTATGTGGTCGCTGTAAGCCGCCGCTGCCCATCGTTTGGCTCAATGGATGTCACATGCCAGGCCAAACGCACTGAAGATGTGCAGGGCGTGTCACACACAGCGTAGCGCAGACAGCGAGGCTCCAGAAACGATGAGGGATAGTCGGTTTCGTCATAGACGAGTACCCTCCGCTGTATTTGCCAGGGAACTCGGTCCCCTCCGATGGCACAGATCCCGCAGCGCGAAGGAGGGGGCACGGTTTCACCACGAGGTGAAACCCCCTCCGCTGTATTTGCCAGGGAACTCGGTCCCCTCCGATGGCACAGCTCCCGCAGCGCGAAGGAGGGGGCACGGTTTCACCACGATGTGAAACCCCCTCCGCTGCATTTGCCAGGGAACTCGGTCCCCTCCGATGGCACAGCTCCCGCAGCGCGAAGGAGGGGGCACGGTTTCACCACGATGTGAAACCCCCTCCGCTGTATTTGCCAGGGAATTAGGTCCCCTTCCGATGGCACGATCCAGGCGAATCCAATTGCCTGGGAACGACAAGATGCCGGGCAGTGTATCATCAAAGATTGATGGGCCCGGACACGTCAAGAGTACGAGCAGCACCGTGAGCAAGCCCGCGCCGGTCAGATCAAAATGTTGCACAACATTTTCGAACTAGGCTCCTGACCGAATCTCAGTCCTTCGAGAAAACTACGCTACAGTGCTTGCAGGCCTGCACATCTCCCTCTTGCGAAGTCACATCCTCCAAGCAGGAGTAATGACGATTGAGGGGGCGGCCGCACAAAAGTTTCTGCAGGTCAAAACTTGCGTGCATGATCCCAGAGATGTTGTGGACATACAAGTGCTGTCGAGGAACCGAAGCCAACGATTCAGGGACCGCGATCTCCTTCACGCGGTCACTCGGCTCAAAAGCTGTCGAGGGATCAATGTCGTTCAAGTCCGGCTCGGATCCAGACTCAGAAGGTACGTACTCACCTAAGTCGGGGTCCTCCTCTTCGCCTGAAGTCTCACCTAGAAGCTCCATGACTCGGCGAGCCCTCCCGCGATCAGGAGAAAAGGAGCCATCGAGGATCTTGTCCAACAAGCGGCGAGTCTGGACGGCGAGCGGAGTGTAGCTGTCTCTGCTGTAGATGAGCACAGACCTGGACTCCCTATCGAAATGGTGGCCCATCAGCTTTTGATCACGCTCGCTCCACCCTCCATGTTTGCTTATCCATGAAAGAAGCGTGGCCTTCAAACCATGAGATGTGATGTCCTCGACTTCACTGGGCGACGATCCCGCCTTGCACAAGAGGTCGCGAAGCCACAAAGTAGCCTCGGTGGAAGACATAGGCGCCTTGCCGAATTTGCCAGTCCTCTCGCAGTAAGTTGGCAAAGCAGGGCCCGTCGAGTCGAGGCCGAAGTGACGGCGCGAAGCTAACCAAGCATCCGCCCACGGCTTATGGTAGAGGCCCCTCCCTAAACATATCAAGGGGAGCAAAATCGACCTGTCACGTGCAGCATGCGAAGTCTTGTGTTTTGAAGTTGCAGTTTCTACCAAGTAGATGCGACCAGCACTCGAAAGAGAGATATCAGCCAGATGGAGAGAATCATCCCACCTAGCACACGAGTAGAGGGCGAAAAGAACCTGGCCCCCTATCAAAGAATCCAGGCTGGGGGCAGAATCAACCACATGCTTCTCGAGGGCCCACACCTGGTCAGCCGTGAGGACCTCGGATTGTTTGGTGGGCCTCTTCCGAGCCATCTCCCCACGAGCCAGACCTTCGCACCGCGATGAGAACTCGATCTCCTTCGGTAGACCCTTGATCTTAACAACCCCATGAATGAACCTAATGGCAGAGAGCACCGACGAGGCGGCCGTAGCTCCCCGTTTCTGCTCCCTAAGAAGGCTCAGGTACTCATAAAGAATCTCCTCCTGGAAATCCAAAGGAGGAACCCCTTTGTCGTTGAGGAAGCAACAGCAGCTCCACAAAGAAGAAACTCGCTTTAAAAGTGTGCCGGTGCTCTTCGAAACAAATGCATCGCGGAAGCTGCGGGCCACCACTTCCTCGTCCTGAAGGGCCCCGGCCGCGTTGACCAAAGCACAACCCAATTCTGATGAAGAAGGGTCCTGAAGGACAATGGTACGAAGCTTTCTCAGCTGCAAGGCACGGACCTCAGACTCATCACGATGTAGATTGCTAAGACGAAGCCTCTTCCTGACGAAGTCTGGATACGAGTGCTTAGGCATGGAAGTCGGAGCCATCACAGCCGGCTGAGCAGAAGGAACAAAAAGATCTCCGACTCCCACAGAGTGATGCTTGAGTGTTGGCTTCAAATGAGACGGCAGAGCAGCCCAAATGCCCTGCTCCCACGGAAACTTCGGAGCAGACTCGGAGATGCTCCTGCTTATGGCCGATGCCAAGAAATTCTCATAAGACATTCTCTGACCATGACCCATCTGCAATTCCGATCGAACCCCCGATGACGACGAAGGCTGGGAATGAGTCATCGGAGCAGATATAGAAGTAACGGCCGCAGCCGGATCAGAAGATGGATTAGCCCATGAGCCATCGGATTCCTCAGCTAAGCCGAACGAACCTGCCGTATCATCCCCCGCAGATCCAGGGGAGTTCGGAAAGACTGGCTCGTCATCGGGCCACATCTAGCCAGCAGGCCTAGGAGTAGGAGCCTCCGAAGGTGGCCCCGACTGTCCCATGCAGCGCACAAGCTACAACGTCGGAGGGGGCCCCAAGAAAAAGTTCACAATGCGATTGCCCGAGCTTGATGTGAAAGCGGTGCGCGGGCACTCTTCAAAGCATGTACAAGTTTACAAGTGAAATCATGTCGACAGGAAGGAACGGACGTTGTTCCATAAAAAGGTACAAAAGTCATCATGTAAATTCCATGACGATTTCATACAAAAGATTCTGAACTGTTGTTGTTGGTTTGGAATGTCAGCAACCAAAGCTTGGACAAATGGAAAACCGCTCGTTACCTCGCTGCCCCACCCAAAGAAAGGTATATCAACTTCGTTGACGCTGACCTTCCAGGAAGCCGATTCGGAAGGGCTGTTGTCACAGCGGCTGACGAAATGTACTGGGTGGTGAGCGGCCGGGACAACGAGAGCAACGCACCAGAGAAGCGCGATTTGGCCAAGGAGTTCCCAGGCAGCGATGAATTTCTGCGGAGAAATGTCAGGGGAATACCAAGCACAAAGTCGAGCAAGATCCGCAGGGGATAAGGCGGATCGGAACCAAACCGTGCGGCCGGAGGGAAAAGCCACGAAGCCGCCCAAGCCCGCGTGTTTGCTGTCGGCACAGGCGTCAGCAAACGCCTCGCAAGTTAACAGCGGCGCGAGAGACAGCGGGAAGAGCGGGATAGTCTGACACAGGCAGGAGTGCCAAAGGTCCAAGACAGCTTTAGATTCCTGCGAAAGTTTCCGGTCAGAGTCAGGAGGGGAGCGGACGGAAATCCAGAGTCGTCGCTCACCGGCAAAGTGGAGAGGAACATCCTTCAGTGTATGAACAGGGCGGGAGGCCACACTAACCAGGGTGCAGCCCTGGGGGCAACTAGCCAGACCGACAGATTTCGTGAGCACGAGGTCTTTGGACAGGGCTGCACGGAAGGATTCCCACTTAGAGGGGGCCACAGCAACATGAACAAGTGGAGGTAGGCTTTGGTCCCGATATAGCGGTGCAAGGGACGGCCGGAATGGACGAAACAGGGAACAAACCCAAAGGAGTTTGCCGGTGAGTTTGCGAAGCAGGTGTAGTGGAATCGCCTCCCCGGATCGGGCTGAAGAAATCAGAAGGCGGAGACGGGCCAGCTTCGGTGGTTCAAGCGTGGCGGTAAAGGTTTCCAGGGACATAGACCAACCAATCCAAGTCGGCCGTGCGCCCAAATAGGCTTTGTGCCAACTCATGGGGACACGAAGCACAAGAAGGAAAACACACAGCACAGCGGCCCAGACCGGCGCGGACGGACCGGAAAGGAGGGAGATCAGGTCGTCGACATAGATGAGCAGGGCGTGGCGGATGAACAGAAGCCGATGCATGAGGCGTGACAGAATCCCCGCCAGACGTGCCCAGTAAAAGCCGGACGCGCGTGCACCGAAATTCAATGTCAGACACTGGAACAGGCGGCCGCGATGGAAGAAGCAAAGAAGGCCTTGATCGGCGGCCCGGATCAGTATGCGCCGGTGAGCTTTGCTGACGTCCAGGATCAGTGCGAAGAGCTGTTCCAGGGCCAGACGGAGGGGAAAGCAGCGACGGAGACCCGAGATGGTCGGGTTCGCGGACTTGTTGGGAAGAGTGGTGTGTTCTGTAACACCGGAAACGCTGGAATCCACCACCAGGCGGGGGTCACGGTCGGGGGCCTTAACAAGTCCAAGCTTCCCCACGGCGGTGCGAGCATAGGCAGCGACGAGGCTGTCAAGACCGCCCGGAACCTCCCGCACCCATCCTTCGGAAACTTCAGTTTGAAGAAGGGAGTCAACAGTGGACAGGTCGGAGAGAGCTGATCCCCAGGAGGAGGAACAATGCTGTAAGTCCATGGATGGGTCCTTGGTGGCGGAAGCAGGAAACAGCGTAGGGCAGGCAGGCATAGGTTCGTCAACACCCAGAGGAACTCCTTCAAGCAGCAAGTCCACAAAGGGTCGATCCGGGTCGCGCGAGAGCTGAAGCAGCGCATCCAGAAGGAACAGGCGGAACGGTTGGCCCGGAGGGACCGAAAGGAGTGTATCAAAGTCAGTAGCCGCCAAGCCCAGGAAGGAGCGCAAGTCACCCAAGAAAGGTACCAGTTCGGACTCAGAAATGGGGGCATCCTTGGAACCGGATGCCAGACGAGCGCGAAATTTGGCAAGGAAATCCCCCGACAGGATGCGCTTAACCCAGAGTTTGCGCAGGGAGCCGAAGGTGTCGGGGCCGGACGGTTTGGACCAGGAAGCAGTGGAGCACGAACCTGCACCATCTTCAATCCGGGAGGAGGGGAGTGGCCAGCAGAGCTGTGGCTCAAGAAGAGCCGTTTCCCAGGAGAGGAACGGGACTAGGCCCACTGACCGGGAGAGATATGGTGCCATCAGTGCCGCAAAGCGCTCGCAGAGACCGTCCGGGTAGCAGGCAGTGGTCCGTGTAAGGAAGGCACCGGACGAGTCACACTTGCCTGTCAAGGGCGGGTGAGTGCCCGGCGGGTGGCAACAGGCAGAGGCCAGAGAGGAAAGTCCGCCAAGTTTGAGACAAAGGTCCAGCTCTTTTTAGCATTCATGCCAAAAGTGCAAGCGGCAATTTCCACGGCGGACAGGCAGTGGTGACGGATCCAGGCTTTGCATGGGTCGGTGAGCCACAATACGCTGCTAGATGGGTTTTCAAGCAAAACCAGACCACCCGAGAGAAGCACGAGAGTGAGGAGCTCCCGACAGAGCTCGTGCAGCTTGTCGGATCGTTGCAGTTCAGCCTGCTGGCGCTGGGAAGGAGCAGGGATGCCGTGCGGGTGTGCTGGTGTCCGGACTGCGGGCGGGCCACCGGGTTTAAGGCGAGCACGGCTAAAGCTGGAGCAGGGTGGGGCGGCAACAGCCACACGCACGAGGCCAGACGAGCACAGTTTCCGCATGGACGACTGATGCTGGGGCAGAAGCAAGTCCACCTCTTCCCCATGAAGCACGTCTATAGGGGCAATGCGGTCGAGGCCAAGATTGGAAATTGCTTTAGAGAGCGGGGCCGAGCAACCTGAAAACAAGTCCAGAAACAGTGCCGGGCGAACAGGAGGATCGGCCGGGGAAGTGGAAGGGGGGGCCCGATCCAAGGATGGAGCTGTCTCCTTGGCAGGGCGTGCACACGGGGAGGGGGGATGCATGCCAGGGCGGGCCCCTTGCGAAGGTGGGCGGACAAAGGAGAAGGAGTATCGGAGTACCGGGCGGTGCGGCGAGCGACTTCTGAGTCGATCCGACTCCGAGGCAGGGGCCACCTGAGCCACGGACTCAGCCGGGGCGTGATTTGAGATCTCCTCATCAGAGGAGAAAATATGCACGGCTTCATCGGCCAGGGCATCAGGGGATGAGCCTCGCAACGGCGGAGCAGAGGCCGACAGGGGTTCAGCCGCATCCGCGTTTCAGTGCGATGTGGCGCGGTGTTTGGCAGCCGTGTGTTTCTGGCCACAGGGTTTGCCGGAAGGGAGCGGAATCGGGCAGGAATGAGAAAAGCGGCAGGAATCCAATTTGCAACGGCCGAGCACAAAGCGTTTGCAAATCTCCTTGCCATTCTCGTCCACCTCATGCCACGACTCTTCCCACAGATCCTTGACGGGTTTCTTGCCGGCCGGCTTTTTGGCATCTGCTTTGGCTTTGCCGGTCGGTTTTTCCGGTTTGCCGTCGGTTTTGAGACGTTTCGTGGGACGGTCAGGCTTAGCTGGCTGCGACGTGTCGGCCGTGCCCACAGTGCGGGAGGGTTCCCGGACCGGAGGGGCAGGCATGGACCGAGGCCGGGCACACAACAAAGTCGGAATCATGTGTCGGGTGACGGAAACCTCATGAATGGAGTCAGACAGCGACCACTTCTCATCTCGCATCAGTGTGCCAACGGCAGCCCAAATGGACCGGTCGGCTGCAAGTACTTCTTGCAGAGACGGTGCCCGGAGGGAAGGATCCAGGGGGACAGCCGTAGCGGATGCAATGAAAGATTCAGCAAAAATCTTGCCGATACGGAGGTGCAGGTCACCCAGAAAAGCCAAGGCCGTGACCAGAATCCCGAAGTGGCGGCGAAGCAGAGGCTCAACAGGACCTGAAGTAGGCACGGACGCGTGAGCCACAACCGGGTCCGGAACATCATCCAACAAGGAGCGGAGGAGCTGGTTGTCCGACCTAGGTCGGCGATGTTCATAGAACGTCTGAACGTCATGCTCAGATGTCCTCAAGCGCCAAGGAATCCAAAGGGTTGTTGGCTTGTCCAACTCAGAGCGGAGGCGGTTAAGAAATTCCAAACTGTGTGCTCGACGGGGAGAGGACCTCTCCCGGGTAGGCCTCAATGAACTTTTGACGCAGCAACTCCGCCGCTTCGGCCGTGATTTTTGGGCCGGGCAGGGAAGGCGGAGCGCTCCCGGCAGAGGCAGGGGTCGACGGGGCAGGTGCCGGATGAACAAGGTCGCGCGCCTGCACCAGAAGGCGTCGTGCAAAACTGGCGGCTGGTGTGATCCTGGCCAAGGTGTCGTTGGGGTCTGCCGGAGGCCACAAGACGCGAATCCAGTCGTCAGGGGAACCATCCGGAGGGATAGCATAGGCAATGGTCGCGATGGTCTTGAAACCCTTTACAGTGAGGACCTCCAGAAGCTCATCAGGAGCAGACCATTGCCGAAGCAGGGCAACCCACGCAGCAGGATCGTCAAAGGCGGGTGTGCCAGAGCTTGACATGTCGGAAGAGCAAACAAGTCCAGGCTGACGACAGGAAAAGTCCAGGCTGACGGCCTACCCTGATCCTAAGAGCCTAAAAATGGCAGCGGGACGGAGGCAGTAATAAGCGGACAGAGGCAGGCAATCCCAGCAAACACGGGAGCAGGGCCGAATCCAGGTTTTTTTGACCGACCGTCCGCGCCGGTGAATAGCACCGTCCAGGTGCGGAGTAATATGGGGGGCGTGTCGGCCTCCGGCCAACCCCCTGATGTGCAGCCGCTGAGCTACCATCCGAAGCGGTGGCATATGCGGCACGCGTGGTTCTGATGCTGGCGTCTGCGGGTCGGATCCACCTGACGGCCACACACTTGTGGACATTCCGGGTTGACGCATGGCAGTTGGCAGTAGATCACGACCCGGGGCGGGCGCAGGATGCTCCCACAAAGACGGACCAGTCGGGCCAGGAAGCTGACCGAGCAGCGACGCAAGAGGTCAAGGAGTTGCTGGTCGGTAAAATCTTCCAGGTCTTGCAGTTCCGGAGCAGACGGCAGGAGAACCGCGCCATCACGGTCCCAGGCCGCTCGAACCGGACGGTCCCCAGGCCCAGCCGACGGATAACCATCAGAAGCCATGGCGGAAGAGGGCGGCAATAAGGGGGGGGGGGCGGGGCTGGCTGAAACAGAAAACGGCTGCGGAAGAAAACAGTGCAAGCAAGTGTGACCACATGCGCATGGAACTGGCACGAGCTGGCACATGCAGATGCAGCATCTTTACAGCGGGGCGGGGCATCAAGTCTGGCAGGCGCGGCGGAGGCAGAGCTGGGCACCCGCAGGCGGGGCGGAACACCATGCCTCAGAGCAGAGCTGACCAACAGAGGCCCCACAGGCCGGTTTCACCCAGAATGGTTCCAGGCCCAACAGAGACACGCGTACGGACTTTGCAGTGTCGGGCGGGCACGGAACGGGACGGTGCAAGACGTTGCTGCGAGGGTTGTGCAGGAACCCATTCATGCTGGGCTCTCGCTGTTGGGAGCGAGGGGGCCGAGGCTTGGCAAAGTCATCGTCCGAACCTGAGGCCCCGGATTGTTCGGAGTCGGAGCTGTCATCGGAGAGGTCAGTGCTTTCGACTTCCTCTTCAGCCGGTTCCGGACGGCGCCGGGGGGAGCGCGAGCGGCCAGAGCGTTCCCGCGGCGCCATGCCACCCATGTTGCTATCAGGTGGCGGCAAGGACACCCGAAAGTCAGGCAATGGTTTGCTAGAGCCACGGCCCACTGGCTGAAGGGGGCGGTAACCGGACCGGATTCGGTTAATGACCTCAGCCTGCAATGATAACATTGGGCCTATATCGTCTCGGCTATAGACCCGAACGGAGCCTTCCATGGAGGACGGACGGTGATGGCCTTGGAGACGGCGAAGCTCAGGGTCAAGGTTAAGCTGCCTGGCCCAGGATAGGACAGTGGCCTTGCAGCTGTGAACCCCATACATGGAGTGCTCAGGCGGGCAGGCTTCGGGGGAGTGCAGGTGCCAGTGTTCTTGCAGGAGGGCCCGGAGCCAGGGCATGGCGCGGGACCGATGCAAAGGAGAGACGAACACCGGAGAGGCAGGGTCAGGCCCGAGGACCGGCAGCAAAAAATCCACCGTGCGGTCCGGGAAAATGCGTTTGGTGTCGGACACGCACTGCTGAAGAGCGTTAAGCCAGGACATGCCCCAACAAGCGGAAGGCGAGCCCGTCAACCCGTAGAGCTGGCAACCCCACGGCATGTTGGCCCGGCAGCTTTTTGTGCGGGTGGCGACACCGGTAAGGGCAGTGGAGCCAGATTGCAGTATCACCCGGGACGGGGGAGACCAAAGGCCGTCGTTCCAACGAAGAGACGACCAAATCAGGCACAAGACCGACCCCCGAAGCAGGACCTCGGCAAGCAGAGTCGTGGGATCCATGACGGAACGTTCGAGCCAGACGACAAAGGACACGGAAAGAGGCAAGGCTTCACGTTTTTCAACCGGGCCGGTCGAGGAGAGAAACGCGGAGCAAAGCGGAGTGTGCAACTGTACCTGGATAGATGGCAAGCCCGCCACCTTGGCCATCCAACTCAAGGCCTTAAAACTGGTGGTGGAAAGGCCAGAAGGGGCGGAAGTCAACTGAAGCCAGGACGGGAGTGCACCGGGCGGTGGGTCGGCAGGATCAATCCCAGAAAGGATGCAGTGCCGGACCCAGGCAGACCAGGAACGCAAGTAAAGCTGCAAAGTGCTGGGGGCATTTTTCGCGATGGCACGTGCTTGGAGTTCCCGAGGCGCGGGTACCAACTTGGTATGCAAAAACAGGGTGCAGCGGTCACCAAGCTCCTGAACAAAGTCGCAAAACATGTTGCGAAAATGTGCCAAGGCGCGAGCAGTTGTGGATTCCATAGAGGAGGAATCGGAGGCATCAGTGGCCAGTGGCAAAAAGCCAGAATGCAGGGGAATCACAGAGGGCCGCGTTTCCGGAGAAGAGGCAGAAAGACCCCGGGGGTACGCCAATGGGTCGCGGGGCAGGCGGGGTACCCGTGGGCAGGATAGAAGTGGTGGGCCCAACGGAAACGTAGGAGCCGAACGTGCAGGGCGCAGAGCCGGGCAGCGAAGAGGCCGGAACAAGGGGAAGGGGGCAGGCCGAGGCCGAGCGGGCCGGGGGCGAGCAGCCAGGTCCGACAAAGAAGCATGGGACAGACAGGGCAAGGCCAACCGCTGCGGGCGGGGCGGTGTGACCAGTGGAGCGGCAGCGGTGGGCTGCAAGGGAAAGCCATGAAGCAAGGAACCAAGGTCAGATGCCAAGGCCGGGTTGCCCGCAGGGGCCACCGGCGGATGCACGGGTACCTGGCCGGGCAGGGCATACAACAAAATTCGCAACCACGCGCAAGAAAGAGACCGGCGCATCCTCGATGGTCTCCAGCTCGATGTTGGCCTGGCGGCAGGAAATAACAAAAGCAACATGTCTCTGAAAGAGCCAGGCAGGTGCAGCAAGGCGGGAAACCGCGACTTTTTAGGCATCACCGCAGCGGGACCGGATCAGGCCGGCCGCGAGAAGCAGAAAAGTCGACAGCGCCGGGCCTAGCGGGCCACCCCAACACGATGATCTTAGGAGACAAGTTGGATTATGGGTAATAAAGGCACGGGGCATGCGGGGCGGTCCGGACCATGTGCCTAGTACCCGTCTTGGATACAATACGGGCATTTGTGCCCGGTGTGATCGGTCCGGGAATGCAACATCACGGGCCGGAGGCAAATGCGGAGACAGTGCGGGCCCCGGGCCGGACAATCGTGCGAGCAGTATCCGCGAATTTGCAGGTGAGACAGGACAGACGGAGGGTCCTGAAGCGGAGCCCAGCTTGGCAAGTCCTGCTCCTCAAAGCAGAAGAGGTCGGGCCAGGGCCAGGAGTCCGTGCGGATGAACGGGCCGGGCGTCTCAGGCAGGAAAATGCTCAGGCGCTCCCAGCCTTCACTGATGGTCCAAAAACCGGTATTGGCCCGGCGCGGGGTGAGTTGGCCCCGATCCACAAAGACCGGAGTGCAGCCGGGGCGGTTGGGATCCGAGTGGACCAGGGGCTCGTTCGGGTCAATGCCCGACGTGTCCGTCAAGAGTGCCTGCCGGGGGCGGGCGAATCCGGGCAGGACACGCAGGCCACCGGAGTCCGCACCAGCTCCGTCGGTGGGGTTCGGCGGGGCCGGGTTGGGATCGGGCCTGGTGCCATCGTTCTGGTCCAGACCGGCATGGATGGCGTTGGCTGCCTGTTGGTCCGGAAAGCGCGGACCGGCCGGCAACGGTGCAAGGTCGCCACGCGTCGTCTGCGGATAGCGTCCTCGGTTCGGAGGCGGGCCGGTCTGGGACATGTGCGCGACCGGAACCTCAACGTCGAGCTGGCCCAGGTTGCCCATGGCATAGGTGACGTCCTGGGCGACTTCGGCGATCAAAAGAAGAAGTCGAATCACCTGGGACGGAGGCAAGTCGGCAAGGGACCGGTAAATGGCATCATCGTCCAGAGTGCACAAAAATGACAGGTCCGTCTCGAGGGGCGGCGGGGCGGCCTTGGCAGCTGCCGCGGGGGCTTTGGGAGCCGCTTCGGATGGAGCGGCAGCCGGCTTGGCGGGGGGGAAAGAGGGGGTGGCAGGCCGGGCCGGAGGAAAGCTAGCTTTCTTCTTCGGGGGTCCGGCGGAAGCAGCGGGCAGACCACCAGTGGTGGGGGGGTGGCTGGGAGGCTGCTTCTGTGGCGCGAGGAAGTCGGCACCACGTTTGGCAGGTGGATCCACGGGGGGGGCCGGGCCCGGAGCCACGGTCGTGTCCTGGGCCGGAGCCTCCGTCGGGACGGCCTGGGCGTCCGGAGCCGGAGGGGCCTCGACATCGGCCGGAGTCGGGTCGACGTCGGACCGGATGCCAACGGCAGCTCCCACCACACCACGGGCCAGGTCGCGGAGAGCGTGTCCACCAAAGCGGGCCATGATCACCGAGAGCGAAAGGCAGAAAAGGCAAAGAGCGAGAAAAGCTGAAAGCGGCTGCGGCGGGAGACAGGGGTCGCTCGAGCAGAACAAGGCTAGTCAAGCAGCCAGGGCGAGAGCATGACCGGACAAAGCTTGCAAGCAGGCCTTCGGGGGCGAGACCGGCGGACCAGGAGCCGGGTCAGGCCTGGGAAGAGCCAACGTGAAGCAGAAGACACAAGTGCTACAGCTGGGGACCATGCATGATGGAACGGAGCTGAGCACCAAAGGACCTCAGCCAGCTATGGGCCAAGGCGGTAAGTGTATAAAGGCAGGGACGGCCTCCGAGCGGAGAGGCGGGACCGGGGCCGCCTGACAGAAAGGGTCAAGAGGCTGAAATGTTAATCAGGAAACCAACCTCGAAGACGAGGATGATGTACTCGAGGACCGCCGGGCCCTTCGCCGCCGACGGCGGGAAGGACAGGAGCGGGACGAGTCCGAAGATGAAGGCATCAAGCCGTGACAGTCTAAAGAAAAGGCTAGCACACCGTCGGAATGCGGAACGGATGCGCCTAAGTCGAACGGCTGCGGTACAGTTACGACTTGCCGTTGCGAGCCCTCCGATTAACACAATACGACCCGTCGAGAAACCGGATGCATGCACTTATGCATGTGTACGTAAGTACACATGCATGCATGGTAGTACTCAAACATACACACATACGGTCATATACGTGCATGCATAAGCATACATGCACGCATACATGCATACCGACCGACCTACTTCTAATGGACCGACCTACTTCTAATGTACCTATGTACGTACGTACATACACACACACAAGACAACTACGTGCGGGTGCATTCTGGGATGGTCGTCAACAGATGGCAGCTGCTCAAACACAAGATTTGTCAAATCAGACAGCCAACTCGGAGAGGGCATGTCTTGGGCTTGAGATTGCAAAATGCCTGAGATTGGCAAATTGTCCTGCTTGCTGTCTTCGTTCTCCCACACAATACGACTTGAAAGGAAGAAACTTGCACTGCTAGCTGCCAGTTCAGATTAGGAACAAACAATCTCAGTGAGATCCCCCAAGGAGACTGGGACAAGGCATCAGTTCGGCAGCCTGCTCGCTGAAGCCAATTGACTGAAAGCTCGGCGGTTGAACTGGCACTTTGCTTTCCTGCCTGACCGGCCTGGGCAGGACACATCGCTCCCAGATCCAAGCCGGCCGGCACTTGCAAAGCAGACAGTTTTTCACCTCCGCATCAGAGAAGCGTTTTACCCGTCACGGCGCAGGCAGCTGCAGAGCATCAGGTGTCCGCGGTCTCGGTGGGGAAATGCTGAAAAGACAGCCGTTCCTCCTGCAGCTTCACCTATGCAATTCCAGGATAATCCACCTGGCACGGGCAAAGCGACCATGTGCGTGCACAACTCCAGAACCTACGCACCTCTCACACGCTCCCATGTGCTAGTCGAACTCCACCGTACCCGCCATCGATCTTGCACGAGACTTCCGTCCATTGTGCCTCGGGCACCAGAAAATGCATCTTGATTACAGACAACAATTGGAAAGTACGCTTTGAAAACTACAGCCGCTGCAAATTACAGTTCACAGTGCCGCTCAAGTGCGCAGAACTCTTCTCTTTGCCTAAACAGAACAGAACAATAACCCTTGCACATCTCCAACACTCTGCAAAGCTGCATGCTGGGCTTCCGGCGCTTCTTGCCTTTCTGCCGGGTTGCCGACGATCCGACTGTCTGCAGCTTTTGTGCCTTCTTCAGCTTCCATTTCGTTGCCTCCATATACAAGCACATCGCAAGTCGCACAAGGCTCCAAATACAACGCCAGCGAGATTCTGCGCCTGCAAACTCTTGGCCAAGATGCAATCTGGCGGATTCGGGAGCTTCATTTGAGACTCCAGCCGATCCTTGAAACAGTCTGGGGGGGCCCAGATGTCAATATGCCGAACACACAGTCACAGAGAGTCACTAGGAACTGAGAGCACAGTCGGGGAAAGCTGGCGCTCTGCCAGCACGACATGAGCTGGCTAATGTCCAAGTTCCTTTGGGCTCTAAAGGTCAGGACGGCCGCCGAATGTTGCGGTCAACAGCTTCGCGGTGGTTTGAGCTTGTATAGAAAATTGACGCATTGAGAGGTGGTGTCTGCCTGCAGAAAGCTGGATCTCAGACCAAGCCACAGCTCGGACAGGTTCGAAACAGACGAAGCAAGCGGGAGCTCCTACAAGCTTCCCCTGGAGTGAATCCTCGTGATTTTTCTTCATGACTAGTACCGACCACCACACGAAGCCCAGCCGGCATCAACGCTTTCCACAAGGGTAGGCAGTACGGATTCATGCACCCCACATGCATGATTTTGCTCCAGACGATACTGTTGTCAAGCGTCATAGATGTTTCCCAGCTTCAGCGGTGGCGGCAAGATGACATACCTCAGCAAGAACGCCAATATCAAGAATGGCTGACGGATACTATCTGCAAGGCTGAAAAGCACGGATATGCAGTCTTTGCACAGGTTTGTCCGACTAAGCATGATGCCACGAGGACTGAAATGGCGTAGTTTGGCCTACAGTCAAGAAGTCTTTTAGGCAGTCCCCCGCGGATATTTACCCTTGCTCAGCACGCTCTGAAACGGGCATCTGAGAAAGCGGCCATCCTCTCCCACCCAAGCTGGCTTGCACGAGCCTACTAGATCGGTTGGCATGACATAGCTGTATCCTCGGACGAGTGTGGCCCTCTGTGCGTCTAGCATACTCATTCGACAAACCAATGCATGAGGCCCAACTGAAAGCAGGCATCTTCGCAGTGGAGATATGTAGAAGATATTGTCCATTCTCCCGAACCTTGACGTTCTCCGAAGCTGCTAAGGCAAAACACACAGAGTAAAGAAACAGCTTGTGCCCCAAAGACCCAGCTGAACAGTGAACCTTGCGACTTTGCACGCGAATCTTTGAGTGTCGAAGCCATGTCTCACCTAAGCGCCACGGAGCAGTTCAGCGAAGTATGGCTTCTTCGCCACCCAATTCGGCAGCAACAGGAGGCAGGGCTTCTTCAACTTGCTGCAGAACCTGGGAACTGTCCACAGAATGCGTGGCTTTGAAGTGGGCGGACACTTGACACTTGTTCGGACAAGTGTAAGGACATCTGCTGGATCAAATCGCAATGCATGCAAGTTGCTCTAGGCACCGCGGCAAATGATCTGATGAGTAGGGTGGGTTCGTCATGAAGACATGGTGCTCGGGAACTCGACCTTCCCGAATTACTTTGTAAAAATCCTGAGCAGAAGGCTGCTGGAGATGAAAAGCTACGAGACCTTTTAGTGCTGTCTGCTTGGCAACGTGCAGTCCTGGTTCACGTTGTGAACCTTCGTGAAACCGAGCTGCGCCAGATGCTTGACCATTGCCCCCTTACCTTGCTCTGCGGGCTTAAACAGCAGCCGCGCAGTCGCAAGGCACAGATTGGTCACAGGTTGAAATCAGCCTCGATGCAGAAGTATGGGTCCCAGATCTGAAGTTTCTTTGACCGCACACCGAACTGCTCTGCCAACAGCTTCAGCAAGGGCACAACCTGGCAAATCAGTCCCTTCGATCTGGTGACTGCGACACAGCATTGCCGACAAGGTCGCATGGCGGTATGCACGGAGCTCTGTTTCGGCCTGGGAGCTGAGGCAGCCTCCGCCCGACTTGAGCTCAGAACGACAAGGCTCGGACGTGGTCGAGTGGATCAGACTCAAAGGCATGTGCACATAAGCCATTGTGAATCCTCAGCTGCCTTGTCGCACTCTTTGCATCATACATAGTAATGTACTGCACAGTGCCGACGAGGCTGCTCATCTCCAAGGCCGGCATGCGCCGTCGCCTTCAAAGACGTCTGCCAGCACCACACTTAGTCACTTCCACTTCTGAAATTGCACCTTCTCTTGCTTGGAAAATTTCTTCTTCTTCTTTCTCGGTGATGGGCCGGCTTTTGTGCCTGAGGGACAGCGGCTCTCTGTCGAAACACAAGGTCCGGTTTTGTGAAGCGTGACAAGTGGCCCCTCATGCGCTTGCTCCGGTCCAGGCTTTGGCCCAGGCTCCATAGCCACAGCTTTACAACTCACAGGTGTGAATGGACAGTTACCTGTTTCGTACGTTTCACGGCCGACGCCTTCGTTGATCCTGATGCTCGAAAGGCATCATTGTAGACACATGCCCACTGACACTACACTACACAAACTTCCGCCGAGCCGAGCAATGTTCGCCGTGGTCATGAAGAACGTGTCACACAACGCGACAGGGATGAGCTGCTAGAATGTCCATAGATTTCCGGCGCATATCTAAGCGCATGGCAGCTGGCTGCTTGGCTGGAACGGTTGTCGTGTGGGTCGAGGCGGTGGAGCTCTCGACGGGTCATCCCTGAAGGACACTCGCCACCACTGCTGTTCTTCTAATTCACTGCTTGACTGCCTGTGGGTGCAAAGACCCTTGCAGTTGCGAGGCAACAGCAGAGCTGCTCCACGGCTGTACAACAGGGAACAGCCCAAAGGGCGACGACCGACCCTCTCACTCGAACTCTAGTTACTCTAGTTAGATGCCAGTTGGCCATGAATTAAATACAGTAGATACCTGGAGCAGCCCGCAATGATGCGATTATGCGCCTCAGGCGGAGCCTTGTCCTGCAGTTTATGAACCTCACGAGTTCAAATCCGACGCCAACAGGAAGGCAGCCAGTGGCATCAGCTGAGGCGCTCACAAGATGTATGCTAGACAGCAAATGGCAAGAAGGAGGAGCTGCAGAAGCTCCAGGCACGAGGTCACCTCGTTTTTGCTAATTCTAGTGTGGACTGCAGACTCATCATGTCGTCGAACTGTCCAGACAGATTACTGACTGATCAAGACGACAGAAAGACGTCGCTGAGCAATGCTGCTGCCAAGCTCGCAGAGAGCAGCAGCATTGTACGCACCTCCACGCCTTGCAGCAAACACAAAAGATTGACCGCAACAGCGACGCAACTATGCAACCGTTGATACTGCATAAGCTGTGGCGGCTAGCGAAGATATCAACAACGAAAGCACTGCTTGACCTTTAACCATTTCTCGGATCGGTCCAGCGCCACATTGTTTCCACGTTCGATCCATCTGCTTTGGTGTTTGACTTGGTTGTTGCGAAGACGATGCTGCTGCGTTTATCTTGTTCAGTTCAAGCGCCGCATTTCCTTCGACAAAACTCAGCCGCCGTGACCCTTCGTTGGGGAGCAACCAGGCTCCAAATATCAAGTGCTGGATTTCGCGAGACATCGTCTGCCTCCAGCTACCGAATGCTACCTGCGCCAACGTCTCACTACACTGCACAGGGCTCTGAGCACGTGGCTGTGAAGTGACGGCATGACAGCATTAGTACCTGAGCGGTCCCCCAGCAAGTGCTCAACAAAGCCCAGCAAAACTCCAGCCGAGGCACAGGTTCGGTTTGCGGGTAAGGAGTGAAGAAGTGCAGGCTATGGGATACATTCAGCCCACAACTTGAGCGAACGTGGACGCACTGCAAGGACGGCCAAACGAGCACACGAAGGAGTTGATGTCTAAACTTTGGAAAGCGACGGTCAAGCAATATTCTCTACTCGTGGTTGAGCCACAGACTTTTGGTCCTGTAACAACTTGCAAGGCTCCAAGGCCAGTCAAGCTAATGAGCGAGCCCACTTAGGGTCCGGTGCTAATGCGGCACCTCTAGCCCCATTAGGGGTTGGAGGTGGGAGTGAAACCGCACTCACTGCGCGTGTCGTGATGCCAACATCTGAGCCGTGCCGGTACGCGGCCGCTCAGGCAATCTTCTTCCGGGATTCTTTCTGGCGCCTGCCACCACCAAGCGCCGAGACCAAGTGCCAACTGAACAGCAAAACGTACAATAATCGAAGATGCTGGAAGCCGTCGAAGGCTTGGTTTGCCTCATCTCCTTCATCCAGTTGGAGCTTCTCTGCTCCAAATCCTAGGCTCGTCAGCTAGCATCCATGAGCCATGAAGGCCAACGTAAGACACCCCATGGCACCTTGAGAAGGTTCTTCTCCACGTCTTCATCATCCACAGACACCATGCTATCCGCAGCTGATGCGACAGACACACGGCTACCTGGGCAACGCAAGCAACTTCTGCATGTGCGAGCACGCAGCGTTCTAATGTGACTGAGGCGGTTGCCCCGGGGGTGCTGGCTTGGGCTTGCACGTTCAGAGCTCCGTGACTGGCAATGCCGATTTCTCAATTGGCTCTCAAGATGCCATAACTTCGGCTAGAAGCACGACTCGGACTCGTGCCGCCTCCAGCGCAAGCGGCAGGCCCAGTGATGCACTGGCCTTGGCCTTGCTGCAGTCAACACCACGAAGTCAGAAGAATTCTGGGACCTGGGCCGCCGCCGCCGCAGGCATATCCACGGCTGGCAGCTCAACTGCCAGTTGAGACGGCGTGAGTCACTGAGTCTGTGCCCTACTGTCCCCGTCCATGCCTGGCCTGGGAAATCCAAGGATGTCGGAAATGGCAAGTCTGCCGAGAAAGCATGCCAGCGCCGGCACAAGAAAACTCTGACTTGCATGCATCGCACCCACTCAACCGCAAAGGCAATTCATCGACTTTGTGCAGGTGCTTGGTACTGAAGGCAAGCCCTGCACAAATGAGCTGAAGATCAAGCATCTGAATCATACTGGAACAGGCAGAGCTGGGGATGCTTGTTTAACAGTCTTCTGTGCTTCCTCCTACTTGTACTAGTAGCTTTGAGAGTGGTCCGGTGTTCAGGATGAGGCATCGGATGCACGGCCTGGAGGAAGCTCGGTGGGCTGTCGCTGAAATGGTCGCGTCTGGCAGGAGCAGTGCAGGCGCATATTCAGAAGTGCAAGAAAGCTTGCAGGTCTGACCGAGCATCGCAGCAGCACCACACCACAAATTACAGGACAAGTCAGGCGAACCTTTTTCAGAGTACGCTGACGCTCGAGTACCTCTGGCTCCAACGGTGTGAGCATGTTTGCTGATTCCAGGAGCGTGATGCTCTGCGCTTCACCCGGTGGCCAAGATGCTGAGCCTCTGACAGGCCCTGAATCGCCTCTGTGTCGACTTGACTTCCTGTTGCAAACTGGTCTATCGATTTGATAAAGTGTAGAGATGCCTGAAGGGAAGACCGGCCAGGCGTGCATTTCCATCTCCTTCATAGCCTTTAGACGGAACTCCTGCAAAGTAGCTTCTATACTGGCATAGCGACACAGCAGAGGCCCTCTACCTCCTCAAGTTCTTTCTTGCGGCTCTTTGCGCTTTCTGCCTGCTCACTCGTTCCACTGCACGTGCAGCTCCGACAACACTTGGCTCATGCATCAAATGCTACGATGACCACAGCGAGAAAGACACAATGTCGCAGAAACACAAAACGACGAGAAGCGGCAGATTCGTGGCCTGCTCTTGGTAAGGTCCACCAGTATCTGCGCGCGCAGCGAACTCCTGATTTCCGAAGGCAGAGAAACATCACAGATGAAATCTTTGATTTCAGCCACAAGCAGATACGTGTCGGCACGGGAAGTCCCGTCAGGCAAGATTTCCAACGCAACGTGCAGACTGATAAGGTAACATATGACAGGTCCACGGAACAATCAACAAAGACTGGCACATTTCGAGCACGACCTCTCTCGTGCACACTCGTTGGGCTCACCCGGAACGGCACTCTGGAAAAAAAAAACAGCAAAGTTTTGGGAGACAAGGTTGATGTGCCAGCTCTTGTCGAGTGGAGCTGGAGCAACATTGCCCGTACGACAAAAGGCAGACAAGCACACCCCTTCCACACTATGCATGCAACCTCAAGCAGCATCACCCTGATGTGCTCTTGGCAAGACCGTGCAAAGCCGCGTGCCTGCAGCCTCATGGCATGTCGCTCTGCCACCCTGCCCAGACAAGAAAGCACCGCTTGCATGATCTTGCATGTGGTCGCGTCCTCCATACAAAAGAAGCAACTGAGTTGACGACATCTGGTCCCTGTGCTGCACTTTCGAGACGAGTTCCTGTCGCTCCGCAGGAATGCCCAGCTTCGGGGTGCCAGTCTCAGACCTTCTCTGTCTTGTCCAACAGATGAGCTGCATGAGCCTGCCCCAACACACTGCAAGTGACGGGAAGGGCGGTCACGGCTTCGGTGCCTGAGCGCTCTGAATCTGTGCCGACTTGGAAGCGCTTGCCTCGAAGGGTGCAGATTCAAATCGAGCGTCAGAGTGCTTAGATTTCCTCTAGATTTCTGCAGCACCTCGGCAAGCTCCTCGGCTCGCTGCTGCTCCTGCAAGCCAGCGTATGGCACCATGGCACAGTTACCACCGCCTCAGAGAAGATCGCTGCGCACCAGAGCTGCTTTCCGCCGGGCGCCGGCGGCCTCAGCTCAGAGTCTGGGCCCAAGGCAACTTCTGATGGGTCCACAGACCTTCTAGAAGCGTGTGAGCCTGTGCATATGTGTGTGCGCGCTCTCCAAGCATTTGTTGTCGTTACAGGACTGCAGCTGCTGGTCTTCGTCGTCACGCTGTTGTCTTGATTCATTGCCGACATGTTCAACAGATGCCAGATGTGGTTCCCAGAGTGCTTGGTTCGCGAAAAGGTTGCTCCACACTCCGCGTACAGGTCGCCCCAGCATGTCCCAGTCGGCAACTGTGAGGCCCACGAGCTTTGCGACCATGTCTGCGTCGGAGGCAACAGAGCTCATCTGGCGCCTGCAGGGCCGGGCATGGCCGGGCCTACTCAGCCGCTTCTGAGAGCCTTTCCCCGCCTCGAGGCTGCTGCATCGTTGCGCTCCTTCCACTTCTTGCTTCGGTCGGCAGCCCTGCTCGACTCGGCATGGCGTGGCCAGGGTGTGCACTCAGCAATGCTGCCTCATCATGACCTGCTTGTTAATGGCTGCGATGCGCCGCCGACTCTCCTCTGCAGAAGGGCTTCTGCAACACCGCTCTTGTCGGAGTGCTGGTCACACGCACGCTGCAAGCTGCCTCGAGATGTCGATCCTGCTGCCTCAGAATTGGCCAAATTCCTCTCTGACTCGACAGCCCCACGAGCTGGGAGGCTGGCTGCTGTTTCCTTAGGGCTTTTTGCTCGAGCACCTGAGAACGCATCAGCAGGAAGTAGCAACATGTAGCAACCTGCCGGGATACTGCCCGCCTCTGAAAATGTTTGGCTTTTCTGAAACCTGCAGCCACTATTCAGATTCCCCACGTCCGACAGCCCGCACAAACGGCATGCATCACGAAGGCCTCTCTTTCCAAAGCTCACACGTTTTGGAGCGCGTAAGCCCTCTGCTTTGCCCAGGGCCTAACCGACTATCGACCGGATGACTCTCATTGCAACAACCCGGCGTGCACGGGTGCACGGTGTAAGTGCGTAAGAACCGCACTGCCGCTGCCGGCGCTGCCGCGCAGGCATGGCAATGTGACCGCGGCCCCGAGCGGCCCCAGCGAGGAAGATGCATCGCCAGCACCCCGCACCTGTGGTCGCAAGCAAACCCACGCAAGTCTGGACATTTACCTCGAGAAGCCTTTGCGTGCACACGGGCCTTCTCCTCACCGGCAACCTGGGCAGGCAATACAAAAGCTTACCCGAAGTGCGCGTTTGCGTTCAGTCTCCATGTAAATGCGTGAAGCGTGCCCCAACAGAGATGAAACCTCGTGTGGCCCTTGTCGAATTGCAAAGTAAATTGGTCTCTCGACGGGATAAACGACTCAATCAAAACATGTTCAGAACTGAGAACTGTGTAAGCATCCAGGCTGTCTGCTACCAATTCACTTCCGTTTTGCCAGGAATAAAACCAGAAGACTGAGAAAGTACACTTTAATAGGCAACTGAGTTCGTGAATTCAAGAGCCTGATACCAGCACTGTCATGGCTATGGTTTTTTCTACACACCGATCACCTGCGCACACACATCCACACTTTCCGATACGAGAGAACGAGAGCAAAAGAGAGAGCACTGGAATGTGAGAGAAAGATAGCCAGACAGACGGACAGACAGACAGACAGACAGAGAGACAGAGAGAGAGGGAGGGAGACTGGAGGGAGGGATGGAGGAAGCAAACTGGGCACACAAGGAAATATCCACGTAAAGATCTCACGGACGAGGAAGGACCTGGTTCTCCGGTCCAGTTTTCGCGTGACGAAAATTTAGTGAGATCCTTATGTGGTCTAGAAAAATGAGTAACGACAAATTCTGTGAGATCTTTATGTGGTGCTGAATGAAGTCATATTTAGAGGGTCAGCGCCGTGACCGCGTAAAGATCTTCCAAAATTCTTTCGGTTGCAAAGCCCGAGAGGGCTCCTGCTCATCATGTCATACCCAACGGAGTGGCAGCTACGCATTTCCCGGGTGGGATCTTTATGTTTATGTGCGGTCTTGAGGCCTCTCCTCAGGAGTCGGAGAGAGACAAAGAGACAGAAAGACAGAGAGGCGGACTCAAAGAGACAGACCAAGAGAGAGAGAGAGAGTGAGAGAGAGAGAGACCAGAGAGCCAGAGAGCCCCAGAAATTAAGCCATAAGGAGATGAATTTGCAAAGAGAGAAGCAGAGAAGGTGCAAGAACAGGATCAGGCAAGATCTGAGCACATGGCGGCACCAGACTCATGGCTGGGCTGAGACGAGTGCGCACTCCCTCTTCGGCCTCGGCATACTTTGACAGTACAGCGGGGCAGTTGACTCGAATGTCAACCTTGAAGTGTTCATGTTTGGGCTCGCTGGGACACAGACTGTCGCCATGAGCCTGAAGTGGTGAGCTTTTTGCGCTAGCTGCTAGCCAGTAGCCGACTTACTTGAACCTTGCCTTTTCAGTAGCGGCCATCATTGCATGGGCACCCTTCCTGCCCGGAAAGCGTGTCCGCTGCAGAGGCAGCTATGCAAGATCACGTGCAGGCTGCCTCAGGGATTTGCGGCCCTCATCCTTCTTTGTGCTAGCATGCTTGTCCTCCTTCGCCCTGCAGTGAAAGTGCCCTTCTCGTGGATCATGCTTGTCAGCTGGCTGCACAGGCCTGGAGCCAGTGCGAGCCTTCAGCATCCTCCTTCGGAAAGCCTGCATCAGAACACCAAGAGATGCGAGAAGAGTGTGATTGCCCGATGCACCTCAGCTCTGCGATCGTTTTCAGCAACTTGCTGGCGCCATCGTTCAACAGTTTCTGCACCGGGACCAAGGAACAATGGGAACAGCTGTCTGCCGCATCAGCAAGCGCAGCACAATCGCAGAACACAGCCCCTCCTGAGTAGATGTCGTGCGACTTGAGCATCTGCCTTATCCAGTTGCGACAGACTGCTTCAAGCCGACAGGCACTCCTGAAGCAGCTTCACGTGCCTGTGGATATCTGCCTGCGCTTCAGGCTTCTCCTGCCTGGCAAAAGATGGGATGGTTCACATGCCGACATTGAGAGCTGTACGTCCGTGGAGGACTCGAGGAATCACCAAGCAATTTTCGCCAGTGTACCAGTCATATGAGCTGTTACGATCACTGGCCTAGGAGAAGAGGACCGCGCAGTGGGAGAGCCACTTCGGGTACCTCGTGACCTCGATTACAGCGAGGTTATCAGAAGGCATAGGCACACGAGGGGAGCACTGCGGTAGCAGTGACTTCTAATCTAATCTGGTAAGGCATGCACGCATTCTTGTAGTATTCGTCACAAATGCGGTCCTGCTCCGCTCTTTTAATAAGGCCAGATCCAGCGGCAGTCCGCATGTCACGCATGTCATTGAACCCACTGCGTCCTGCTCCCGCAAAGTCTCTCGGAACACCTGGCGTAGCACTGTGCTGCCGTGCCCCAGCAGCAACGCTAGGTTGAAGTGAGGGGCGCTTTGGCAGATCGGGCTGTTCCAGGCAGCGCTGCATTTTAAGAACTACCCTTGAACTCTGTTTGCGGGAAAGGGGGCCCGGGCAGTGGCTATCAAAACTTCTCCTGTTCGCTGTGTGCTGGATGGTTGGGGCTTCGGAATTTCAACATAGATGGCATATATGAGACGCTATGCAAGCGCCCTTGAGTATTCACAGCAAGTGTCGTTCCTTCGGTACAACATGTCCTCGGTGGCCAAGTTGCCGGTATGTACAGTGACTTGGCTGTTTTGCCTGGCTTTTTTTGTGCGCACCTCGGCTCGTTGTGATATTTCGGAGCAAAATTTCCAAAAATTCCAGAATTTCCAAAAATTCCAAAATTTCCCAAATTTCCAAAATTTGCAAAAACCCAAAATTTCCGAAATTTCCCAAATTTCCAAAATTTCCAAAATTTCCAAAACGGCCCGAGACCTAGTGGACAGGATTTTTCCAAAACATAAGGGCGGACTTCTTGGAAATTTCGGAAGTTTGGAAATTTGGAAATTTTGGAAATTTCTGAAATTTTGGAGATTTTGGAAATTTCCAAAATCCGGAAAATTGCGGAGAGAATTTTGGAAAATTTGGAATTGAGTTTTTGAGGGCTGAGTGCCCCCTCCCTCCGATGACAGACCATGCACTACGTGTGAGTTGAAGGGCATGGTCTGTCAACGGGTGGGGGGCGACCATATATATGTATATGTATACATACAGATACACATACACATAAACGTATACATACTCACATGCAGACAAACCGACACACATGCATACGTGCATATATGTTTGCAGGTGAGGCTGGGCCCACAACGCACAGCGCACAAACGTATGGTAGCAGTTGTCAACTACCTGGCGACATCCAACAGACATGGCTGTGAACGACCGATGTACAAGTAATTGTGTCAAAATGCAGAAGCCTCATCAGTACCAACCTTCGCGGCGGCACTGTTGCATGCCATTTTCTAGTGGTAGCGAAGTCCTAGTGTCGTCAAGGTCGCCGTCTTCCAATCCGATGCATTGCACGAAAGGTCCGACATGGACAGTGGCGACGGGAAAACTTGGAAAATGCAACGCAATCTGACCGGCAAGATTCACAGCATGGGTGCAAGAATTCGACTTCCGCCTCCACATATGAGACAATATCCCAAACATTCATCACTGATCTTCCGGGGAATGCCACAGTCAGGGGGTGGCCCACATGACGGGAATTGAACAGTAGCCGGCACAGGCACAGGCTCTGCTACCTTCCATGCCTTGCCTGATGTCTGGGCAATCTGTGGCCGCGTGAATTCCAACTGGTCAGCAACCTGTGCTGTGGATTCCTGCTGGTTGATGCTATCGAGAAGCTTGCGCTGCTCTGCATCACGTGATGCGTCGCTGAACATGATACGGCGAGCACTTCCCATTGCAGCTACCCCGGTCTGTCCAAAAGCATGACGGGTGTGAGGGATCATTGTTGTGTCTGCTGCAAGAGACTCGTTGCCGATGCACCACCGCTTCCACCTTTCGTGCATCGTCTCCGAATTGGCTTCTGATGCTGGTAACTTCCGTCCCAATATGATCAGTGCCATCAAAGGCAGCAAAATCCAAACCGGTCCCACTCCATCTTCCTGCCCTTGCGCTCCTACAGTATGGAATGGATATCGGTCGATGGCTAGCAAAGCTGGAAACACCAACATGCATGCAACGAATGCGACACTGCGCGAGCATTTGGACTGCAGATACGCGGTATGACTTCTTCAATCGTGGTTTGATTGACACGGGTCACGGGTATGTACGAAGAAGAACGGAGTGATGTCCTTTGTCTGTATGTCAGCTTCACGGCGTCTCATCGGCATTAGGCCACACAGGAGATCTTGACACCTATCCTGGCAGGGACCTGGGGATGGCTGAGACTGAAAGAACTGGCGACTTTCTCAGCACGTCTCTAAGACATTCCCGAGTGACCGAGTGGTGATCCTCGAGATTGGAAGCGAAGCCAATTCTCTCTCTCGGGGCCTTCTGTTGCTCGCTTCGTCTCTGCTGTGCTGCAAACGCACGCCGACCTGCCAACATAGCGAAACAGCAACAACCTGGTGCACCGGACAACTGCTCAAGGTCGGGGCGGTGCTCCTCTGTGATTTCACGCTGCCTGATTGCATGTCCGAGGCCACACGAGTGTGCGTGCCGCACTCCACGGGCCCAAGCCTTTCTGCAAGACGCGCCTCGGCAGCCTGTAGTGCCAGGCGCGGTATCAAGGTCGCTATGCTCGCGGAATCCTGCCTCACTCTCCATCTGCCTTTGCTGGAGCTTCCGCCGCCCCTTGGCACTGTAGCGCTTCGAGGCGCTGCTGGGGTGCAGACAGACTTATCGGTCCTCCTCTGCATGCTCCCTCCTCTGTTTCCAGAATGCTTGCTTCTTCTCCTGGTCAGAAGATCTTCTGACAAATGGTGCTGACACATGTTCGCATCTTGTGCATGCTCTTTTGTCCGAAAGCCACGCGCTGCCATGATCATCTTCTTCTCGAGGAAACCGAGCTTGTGGAAAGTCATGCTGTCCCTAAACCCCCTGCGTTCACGTTCCATCACATGTCCTTCACTTAGTTCTTGCCTTCCAGACCGTTGAGCGTCAAGACCACGCAAGACATCGCTGTACCTCTCATCCTAACCTTTCACCGCTAGGGCGCCTCTGCCAGATCGGGCACGTTTAGCTTCTGACCTGCAGTATTGCAAAACGAAGCCCAACATGTCCTGCGAAGTGCCACCCTGTCACCAGGCACCACGGAGCTGCTAGGGTCCTTACCGGGCTTGCTGATAAACCTGGATTCAGTCAGCTTATTCACAAGCATTGCAGCTCAGTCGGGCTGAGACTCTGAGATGCCTGCCCGTCTCTTTTTGACGCTTGCCTGCACAGTCTCCACATCGGGCCAAGCCTCAGTGATGGTTCATGCTCCCTGCACGCAGGAAGGCAGAGTCTGAGTTGAAAGGATCACTGATGAAGCCAAGCGGAAACACAAATTCCAGCAACAAACTTGACCACAGCCAGCCGCGCCATTCTTAGACCACGCCTTCCTGTGGATTAACAACATGTGCCTACAGTGTGGCACGGTTGCCTTCCAAGCGCCTTCCAGTGTGCCGAATTTCTTCCCGCACATCGAATCATCTCTTGGTAGGATGCTACTTTCAGACTTGCGGCTTGCTGGCCCTTCGGTCACAAGAACATGGAAAGCCAAGAATGTGCGACCAGCACACGGGACCCTGTGCCACAAGCTCCAACGTCGGAGTTCCACTCTTATGAACCGACGGCTTGCCAGCCCGAATGTGTCCTACCCCATGCTGGCAGACCACAATGCCATCACATCAACCTGAAAACCCCATGAAGAACCTGTCAAAAGTGTCAACAGTCAGTCAGTCAGTCAGTCAGCCAGCCAGCCAGCCAGGCAGGCAGTCAGTCAGTCAGTCATACGCCGGGCGGCGCGTGGACAGGTAAACTCGCTCACCGCACGATTCCAGACAAGAGGATTCTGTACAAGTCTGGTTATCCCACGGTGGCTTCCAAAGAATTGACATGCTTTGTCCCTAACAAATGTGACCCATTCTCGTCGCGGCCCCCCCACCCTTCTCACATACATGCTTGTGGCAGGCTGCAGCGTTCCACGAATAGATGCAGAGCTGTGCAGATCGCAGCACTCTACGGAAAAGGACGAGTTGTCGTTTCAACAACATGTGTGTAGCAGCGGGGTAACAAGTTCTGCGCAAAACTTCTGTATTGGGCACTCTCGGGGTGGGATGCCGAAGATACTTCTCAAGCGACGGTTTTGAAAGCCATCAAGACGCCGACGATCCGTGGAAGATAAACACAAGCAGCTCAGGGAATACATCAGCTTCGATTCAATAAGAGCTTTATAGATTCAAACCTTCCGGTCCCGTGATAATGAGAATTTATCCAAACTTTTTGGAGCTTCAGAGGTGTCAACAGATGCAGCAGTTTCATGTGAGGCCACACTGCCATGTGCAAGATTGTGCAAGCACAAACTCGGCATGAAGCCTACCAGCGAAATACAATGCAGACCCTGCCCGAGGCCGCAGCTTTTGCAATCGATGTCAGACACTCCTCCAACTCCTCTTCCGCTGAGCTTTCTCCTTCACTTTCCCAGCTTAGCCGGGTTCGACGGTGGTAACCGAATCACTTTCACGTCGACCGGTGCCTGTACTATCAAGACAGAACGCCAGCACTTGGCGATACCATTTCACCTTAAGTGCCGCAGGCAGCCACGTGACACGTCAGAGACATCATGTCATAGCACCAATTGAGGCCGAGGTCACGACCTGCTCAAGCTTAGACTTCGCTTCCTCCCAAGATACATTCGCATTCGCCTGGTTCTGGCAGGCTTTAGGCTTCCTCTTGTAGCGGCTGCCCATGGCTAGTGCGTGACCCACTCTGCCTGCAGCCAAGTCACATCTGCGGAAATCCGAGTTGCAAGACGATGTGCATCCGCGTGGATGCGCGCTCGAGCACGCAGATTTCCAGCAATTGCCATCTCTTCTGGGGAGTTAATCTCAACAGCCCGAAGCAACTTCCAGAAATGCATAAACTTGTCGTCAGAGCCCAAGCGTCGCCTTGCCTCGTCGGCATCAATTTCGACACCATCCCTTGCAAGCCCTTGGACACTCCTCTCCATGTACTCGGCGTGATCTGGAGCCCGTGGATGGTGCACCAAGCGAAGCAGCAAGCCATCTTCGGAGTCGTAGCATGATTCGACGGACTTGGATTTCCGTGCACACCGACTCAAGCACCCCTCGAGACGAGCACACTGTGGCCTGCTAAGGATAGCACGTGCAGGAACCCATGGTGGTTCCGGAACTCTGGACTTCTTGCTGTTTGGTGCCTTGTATGCCGCGAGGAGCTCCTGAACTTCGAAGATCAAACCTTCGGTGACTTCCTCACTCAAGTCATCTGCATCCGGGGTATTCCTGCCCTGCGCATCCTGATCCTCAAGGCGAGTCTTCACACGCAGCTGACCGTCTCGGAAGAAGACTACGAAAGCATCCGCATTTTGACGCAGGAAGTGTGCATTAATTTGCACAGGGCAGTGCTTCTGAGCAGCCACGGCCGTCTTGACCTGCTGGTAGTTCAGAATTTCATTCAGATTGGTAGAGCCACCAGAACCCAGGGCGTTGCTGAGAACATCAACAGCATTCCGCACAACCTCACGCAACGCCAAGAAATTGGCTTGATAGGCAGAGTTATCGACCTTGTTGATCGAACCCTCCATCCTCTTGCTGATAAGCTGCCAAGCTTTCAGAATCCTCTCCTCCACCTCGGCCGCAGAGACGTCCAAGAGTTTGCCGAAGAGATAGAGCTGAAAGAAAGCATCGTCTGCGGCATAAGCTCGCTGCTCTTGGCTTAATTTGCCGTTCGCCCAGTTGGAAGTGCCCACCATCTTCAGCTTGCGTATAGGGACGTGAAAATACTGTGCCATTTTGAACAGACCACGTGGAATGCTGCGCGCATCCGCAAGATCGGCAATGTCCCAATAAGATGCCTTGACGGCCTTCGAATCAAAATCCCAGCCGAAACTCCGGAGAAGCTTTTCCTTGTCTGCGTGATCGAAGCTTGCAACCACTTTGATGACCTCATGAGCACCGGTCTCCAAAAAGCTCTGGAGCCAAGCTGGCAGCTCCGAGCAACCCACAGTCCTCAGAAGGATCGCCGTGTCCCAACAGGCGACTTGGATCACGGCTATCCGATTATTCTCTGCAAGGGCTCTGTCAGGCTTCCACTCGAAATCCAGTCCCACCAATAGAGGATGATTTACCGCGGAGAAAGCCGCGTGGAAGCGGGACAAGGAAATGGCATCCTCAAAGATCTGTTGTGTGGCCTTGTCCCACACCTCACACTCAACGACATGGCCTCCAAAAGTAGCATATTCGGCTGAAACAGGAGACGCGCCATGCAGTGCTGCAGGCATCCAGATGACAGAGAACCGGCCTGGCCTGAATCAGTAGCTCTTGAGAGGATCTGCACGTGTTATATTGAACACACTATGACTCCTTGCCTCTTGCTGATCTAGAGTCTAGCCCCACTTGTCCCTCCACAGACATCCGCAGAACCCCCAAAATGCGTCGTCAATCCGAGAGCCAATGGCATTTGCAACTGCGGAGCCAAGACTGAGAAAAAAAACCACAAACATGACTTGCTCCCCTGCACAACCTGTGAAGACGATAAGAAAGTGTGTGAAGCATAAGGATGACATAGAAGGTGTGAAGCTCGTCAAGCCTGTCTCGTCAGTATTTGCTTGGCCACGGTCCAGGCTTGCTGATCGAAAGTGCTTGCCTGACTCAGGGAAGTATCGCGCTGCTGGGGAGGAGACGAGTCTTGCTTGCCATGCCTCGTGCATTGATGCAGAGGTTATAGCAGACCTTAGTAAGCTCTTCACTTGCTTGCTGAATGAGGGGCAAGGCCTGGCCTGTCCCCAATCTTGCCCACACGTTGCAGTTGGTTCTTACATGCATGTGCTCAAGCCCTCCCCGTGCCCTGCAGGCATGCGCTTCCAAGTCTCGAAGGCAACTTAAGGAACGACAGTACACCGTATATGCTTTTGCTCGGTCGGCGACTGGGAGTGGCGACTGAAAGAAGACCTGAGGTGTTGCGCACGCTGAAGAGCACCGACACGGAAGACTCATGACCATGCGGAGTACGAGGTCATGTTCCGTCGACGAAAAACTATACTGCCCTCGGAAGACAAATGCCGTTCAGAGACTCGTTTCCATTGTTTTGAACTGGGTCTCCCACCAGCTCCGGAAACGCTGAGAGCTCCCAGCCTTTCAGCGGCTGGTGCTATCGCTAAAAGGTGGCAAACTGAGCTTTGTGACGAGCAAAGCACCTTGGAAAACGCATCCGAAGCCTCGGCCACACCGCAAACTCATGTGGCATGCGAGCACCTGGCTACTATCAAGACGCTGACGCTTGGAGAGATGGCCCCAGCATCGTCTTCCTGCTTCCACCATATCACGAGTTTAACTTGAAGTACGTGGTTGGCGCTTGCAGTTGAAGACAAGCCTCTACCATTTTTCTCAAAATTCCTTGCAGCACAGCCTGTCGAGAACAGCCAAAAAGAACATTCGGTACAGCAGCATCGACATCCGTTCCGACGGCCTCCTGCTTGCTAACCAAAGCTTTTGCTTTCTGGGTCCGCGCGAGACTTTGGCGCCGTTCATGCATAACCTCATGTCCATATGCATTCAACATACCTACAGTACGTGCTTCCTCTTCTTCCTTAACTGAGAGACAGATGCGGACATGCAACGAAACAAAGGGCGAATATTTATCTGCAGGCTGTCTGCAGGCATGCATGCAAGCGTGGATGATCATGGATGTACAAACATATGCACATGTAAATATACATAGGCACATACGTACATTCCTACATACGTACATACATACATACATACACACACACAATGCACATAAATACATAGAAAATCATAAAAACATATAAAAAAATCTATCACTATCACTTTCACTTTCGGCGATCCGGAAGTACGAGCTTCTGCGAACGAACTTGAGGACCTGCAGTATGCCCGGCGCTATTGCGGTGCGGCGGGTCGCCGATGTGTTATCATCGGCTAGCCAGATCTGTGGACCTTCAACTACGTTTAGTAATGCTGAGAAGAAGGGCAATGCGTGAGGTTTTGGTACTGGCTGTTGCCTGTATCGCTCTCCTCACCAAGAGCTGATATATGTTTTGTTGGTTGCCCCTGCCAAACTTCCACTGATGGTTAGTGTGCGCACCAAACTTCCCTTGCAGGCAAACTCGGTCAGCTTCTTTTCTCGTCGGAATGCAAGCAACGAGTCTGTACACGGGATGGCTCTCTTTGCTTCTTGACCGATTGCAGGCGTCCAGCTATTGCTAGCTAGGCAGTAAGCGTATGCTCTTTAGCATAGCCTACACATTGGTCTTGAGCCAAAGTTACGTGGCGGGGAGCGTATAAGATTGGCAATGTCCCATGGTCCGACTAACGGTCCCATGTAGATGAAGGTGTGAGACAAGACCCGCGAGACGGTGTCTTGCGCTATGTACATGATGAACTCATGACATGGTTCCCATAACTCTGATACTGACGCCCTCGAATTGCGGGCCCCAGGAGCACATGTAATCACGAAATGGACTAGGCATCGAGGTCCGTTCGCAGGCAGCATGCAGGTGGTATGTTGACATACGAGTACAGAGACCATCAACAAAACACGGGACTTCTACAGACACATCAGGCGCAACAGCGAACCGGCACTTCACTGTCCTATCATTTTCACTGCTTTAATGAAATCTACCAACCTGCACCACAAGACGCTCAGGCAACACAGCCGCCACATGCATGGCTTCTTGTGTGTGCCACTCGTTACGCAGCTTTTGCACGGTTGCACCGCGCATGCTATCCTGCGAAGCGTTCTCAGAAGGCTGTATCAAGATTGGTGCAGAACCACCCCTGTCCACAGTCACATACGAGCCATGTTTCGCTGTGCTCTAGCTTGCCAATGCATCATCAGCTTTTCAGTCGTGCGTGGTTGCTTGTTAAGAAGAAATTGAAGAAGCTCTGCCGCATCATGTTGTCGAGCCGGACGCTGCCATATAAATACATACATGACATACATACCCACCTACCTACCTATGCGCGTACATACATGGACACACATATACATATACATATACATATACATATATATATATATATTTATTTATTTATTTATATACATTTATACATATATACATATATTTGTATATATATATATATATATATATATTTATATTTATATTTATATATTTATTTATTTGCTACCCCCCGCCCCCCCCCCCCCAAAGACCAAGGTTTTCAAAGACGAACATTGGTGGATGTGTGCCGTCTCTGGGTCCGGATTGAGTGCAGAGGCATTGATTGCAGTATCGCGGCGAAGGTGATGAAAGAACTTTCCGATTTGCAGTGCAGAACACTATGCAGCCGGCACAGGCAAGTTTCAGAAGGCGACTCCGCGGGAGACCGAGTCAAATCAGGTTGGGAGAGTGGGTCACATCAGCTGTCTGCCGTTTTGGAGGACACTGGAAGCAAGATGACAACCAGCAGCAAGCCTAGAATGGCACATGTGCAGTCAAGCCTGCCAAACTCAACACATGCATCACACTGGTCGCAAGAGCAAGGCTTTTCCGGTAGGCGCAACGATGGCTCTGGGCTCACAAAACTCCGACCAGTAAAGGTACTGGGCATTGCGGACCTTCACCCTCATGAGGCTACTGCCGGTAGTGCAATGCTGATTGAGGGAAATGCGATCCTTCATGTAGCGCCATGCTCTATCAATAATTTGGGTGCCTGCCTTGGTCTTCAAAGGCTTCGTGCGACCTGGAACTTTATGGGTTGTGACATATGTTGGGGCCTTCCACACAAACTTGCCTCCAACCTTGACACGCTTCTTGGCGTGAACAACATTGTCATGAACCACCCCATCGACACGGATCTTATAGCTTCTATAGCCGAGTCCGTGTGGAAAATGACAGAGCGGCCCCTCAGGTACTTGTTGGCCAAGGGCACCCATTCCGTCTTTCGCACAGCACCCGGGCCTGGTGCTCGCCGCACTGTTTTGGGAGGATTCAGCCGATGAAGGACGAGGCTTTCTGGACTCCCACTGCATAGCCTTAGTTGGATCTGCATCATCGGTACGGGTCTTGTTGAAGGTGGCCTCGTCACCTTCCACGTCGACCCAGGAAATACCATCGCCCAGTTTCATGGTCTTTTGCCGCTCCTCTACGAAATCCTTGCGCAGTGTCATGAGGCTCTTGTCCATGTCCTCTATGGCCTTGTGGTTGATGCCCAGAAGCTTATGTGCCTGCACATTGGGTGCCTCAGTGAGCTTGAGAAGAAGCGCCGATGCCTGGACCTGCAGACTGTGGCCTTCGGGACCACGGCATTCCTTGAAGAATGGGTGGAGGTAGTGCGGGTTCATGTACTGGAGGCACTTGTAGTGGCTGCACCTGTACTTCACGGAGGAGGCAAGACCAGGTTTGGAGATTGGGCCTGAAAGGGGACCACGCTCACACCGAGGGCACGTGCGACCTTTCCAATCCAACAAGATTTTATCCTCTGTGAGCATCTCGACAATGGCGGAGTTACTGGCATTGAGAAGTTCTGGTATAGTTCGACGCCAGTGTGTTTGCTCATGACGAAGACCACGAGCACCAACTGGAGCAGGAACCCGAACATACGCGACGGACTTGTATTCCTTGGACTTGGTAGAAGCTGGGCGTTTGAGCGCACTGCGGAATTTCCCCTTCTTCGGAACAAAGGAGCTCGGCTTCTTCTGCATCTTGGGAGCCATGTGTGCAACAACTTCTACACAGACCAAAACCAAGATCAACACCGTGCAGCCGAAATAGTACTGCGGCAAGTCAAGCTGCAAGATCTAGGATGAACACAAAGCAGACTGCTGAGAGCCTTACATTGGTCAAAGTGCTGCTAGCTCTGTCCCACCACGGCTTTTTTCTTGGACGCACAAAAATGATGTGGCTGATACAAGGCATCTCAGCCATGCAGGAAGCGCGCTGCGTCCTCGTCCCCCTCAGCAACATCCATCTCGTGTCCGGAATCATCGGCTGGATCGGCATGTTCCTGGTGTGAGGCCGCCTCCACCATGTCCTCTCCGCCCTCATTGGCAGCTGGGATGTCTTCGTGCTCAGCATTGTGTGAAGAGGAGGCCGGGACGATCGGAGTCGTAGGAGACATAGAAGACTTGGACCTGATTCTGCGTAGTTTTAGAGCAGGTGAGTCACCGAAGTGGAATCGGCTACGGTCAACGTGATTGGGCGCGGCGCCTGTCCCACTGTGCCGTGAGAGATGAAGACCACCCATTGCAGCAGCCGGCTGCGTGTTTTCAGGCGAGTCCGGCGAATCTGGAAGTACACGAACTGGACGAAGCCACTCCTGCAGCTTGCTACTGCAGTTCTCTATGTAGTCTTGGATCCTGGGGAAGCTGTTCATGTACTCCACACGCGAGTCGATCATGGCTTGCTCCCTCTGAACATCTTCCTCAAATGTAGGTCCATACATGGTAACGCCCTGCTTGTAGGACGCATAGAGCCCTTTATCTCTGTCTGCGAGAAGGTCTAGGTAGAGGCTCTCTTTGACAATGCGGTGTACAATCGCCTTGGGCTGCTCAGAGGGGAAACGGATGTACAGAGCTTTCTCTGTGAAGACAAGGGTTGTGACACGCTTCATGACCGCAAGGATATCCTTTATGTGATCCATTGAACATCGGCTTGATGAGTTGAAAGAAGGCCTCGGAATCGAGAGTGGCGTCCGACGGCAGCACATCAGACGGCTCCCCGCCAGCGTCGTTGGAAGCCATGGCTCTCATTTGGTTACGGGTCATGCGGGCATCGTTGTACCTGCCGCTCACAGTACCATCTTCGTCTGAAGTGAAGAATGCCTTGAGGTCCGCAATGTCGCTTCGTCTACGTGAAGGATCATCCAGGAATAGAGCTTCTTGGATTTGGGGTGCACGCTGCCTGAAATTGTCCAAGCTCTTGCCACGCCGCCAGCCTGGTTTGACGCCTTGTAGTTGAAGTCGTCTGACATGGTACCTTCCGATGGCCATACACATGACGATGATGGCTGGTGTCTTCCCCACACCAGGAGTGCCCAACATCAGCACTGCAGTGCTCATCAAGAGGGGGTAGATGAGAGGCAACACGTGGTCGACGAAGGGGAGGCGGAGGCTATACGTGGTGAGTGGAAATTCCATCTTCGGAACAGCCCCGGACACACCCCGGGACTTGTTCTGGCACATGCTCCGGACTTTCACCTCGGGCCACCCGGGAATGGGAGATCCTGAGTCGTCTTGATGTTGGTTAATACCCAGCACGTCTGTTCGTTGAGTCCATCGCATTCTGGTGCGTGTTCATTGATGTAGCGGACGCCGGCGGAGAGTTCATCGTCCTCAGGCGACCATTGGGCAGACGCGGAGCGCTGCAACCTCTGCTCGTGCTTGTCCTCTAGGACATGCCACCTGACATGAGTGCCGGCAACCTTGTTGAGAGCCTTCTGAATGGCTTTCTTGACGGTCCAGGGCCCCTGACGGAAGACCGGCACATGTCCATGACCACTGCATAGTTGCAGTGCGATGCTGCTCGGGATTGGTTTCTCGAAGTAGATAACCTTCAAGATACTCACCAACCCATCGCCAGTGTTGTCGACGATGATGTCAACTTTGGCACTGTCCGGGGGGGCCGTCGAGAATTGGATGGGGCGAGGCAACTTACCCAAACTGTTCTCGGCAACAAGCTTGGTGAGTGTTGAAGTACTAGCGAACTCTTGGACAGAGACGTGTGCATCAAAGAGGACGGCGACGGTTTTCACAATTTTTGGATCCAGAGGACGGCACACACCAGAAATGAAGCCTTCAATGGAGTTGCTGCCTTCCTGTTCCTGGGCGAAAGTGTCGGGGTTTGGCAACAAGCGGATGCTCCACCTTTTGTCCGACACCTCATTCATGGCCTGATCAAGCAAACTCCCCGACATGATGGTGGGCGAGGAGAGAACTAGAACACTAGACAGGTTGCTGGCTTGATATTCACAATGCTTAGCCGGTAATCATGCATAATTCCCAATTGCAGCAACGTCCACACAGATATGTGCATGATAGGTACGGTCATGACAACAACCCCCCTTGCATCAGACAAAGCAGGCCTCGTCACATTTTCTAGCGCCGCTGGAAGATTCTCACGTTTGCTGCATGACAAGTGGGACCGCTTCTTTACAAGTTCAGACCCAACGCCTCGTTCGCACGCCAAAGGTCGTCGCTTACCTCGGTGAGCAATCCTTCTAACTCACGAATGCGATCTCTCAAAGCAGACTTTGGCGTTGATGCGGATGACGAAGACGATCCCGATGAGGACGAAGAGGCCGACGAGGACAAGTTGTTGCCGTCTGGGTTCGGTTTGGTCTCGGTCTCGGGGGCTGCCGGGTTTGCTATGTTATCAACCTCCATGATGTTGTCTGGCTCATCGCTGGGCTTAGTGTCCACAAGCATGGGTTCCGAGTCCGCATTCGCCGCCATGTTGATATCCATCGGTCCGTCTTCGTCTTTGGAATCCTCTAGAGCCAAAACAGAGTTCGCGTCCTGGATGGCCATAGGTTTCGGCTTTGGATGAGCCCTTTTTGCGGTAGCCAAAAGAAGCACGAGCTTGTAATCGGCCTTTAGATTCCAGCCGCCAGTAGATCCACGTGGCAATCCGAGTGCTTTTTGGATGTTGTTCATGCTCGTCTGCAACTCCTGCATCGTCACAGGCTTCCGACTGGGATGCACCACGACCTTCCCGCCCTGGATGGATTCCATAACCTTCGCGTCCGCGCGCTTAGTGGACTGAGGCCATGGAATGGGCGAACTTGCAGGTTCCGGTGCCGAGGATTGCGAGGACGAGGATGCATTCGTGGGGACGAGGCGAAGATAAGCTGCGCCATCATCGAACTTCACGACGCCCGCGACGTGCATGTCGGCCATGGCCACGAAGCTTCAGGAAGCAAACGGAGCAGGAGGACCACGGTGCGACGAAAGCAGATACAGCTCGCGGAATGAGCACGAACTGAACAAGTAATTTTAAAGCATAGTGAAAGACTGCATTGTCATGACATGGTGACACAAGGGCGGTGTGATGTACGATTGACTTCAGGATGTGGTCTGAGGGGGCCCAGCGTGATCAGAGCAAGCCCTATTGAGTTCAATAGGGCCTATTGAACTCAATAGGCCTCCCGGATTGAAGATTGAAGATCTCCCAGAAAACTTTTACAGGGCATCTTCAATCTTCAATCTTCTATCCAGCAAGCCCTATTGAGATCAATAAGGCCTATTGAACTCAATAGGCCTCCCGGATTGAAGATTGAAGATTGAAGATCTCCCAGAAAACTTTTCCAGGGCATCTTCAACCTTCAATCTTCTATCCAGCAGCCCTATTGAGTTCAATAGGCCGTGTTGAACTCAATAGGGCCTCAAAGATTGTGCAGCATGGCTTTGGATGTGCAGCAAGGCTGTGGATGTGCAGCAGGGCTTTAGGTTATGTATGCAAACGTGTATATAAACCTTTATGCGGGTTCTTGGCACCATGCCCCCCAAAGACCAGCGACTAGTGGCTAATGTAAGTAGGCTTCTCTGTAAGTCGTCTTTGAAAACCTTGGTCTTTGGGGGGGGGTACCATTTATTTATATTTATATATTTGTTGTATGCATGCATAAATACACACATACACACACATATATATATATATATGTGTATATATACATACATATACATGCACAAATCCACACACACACACACACATACACACATACATACATACCTACGTACATCCATGCATGCATGCATGCATTCATGCATAAATACATACATACATACATACATAAAAAATCAATACACACACATACACACATGAATACACAGAAACACATACACCTATACACACATACACGTATACACATATACACATATATACATACACACATACCTACATATGAACACATACATATGTACATATGTACATGCGTTCATACATTCATACTTTCATACGTTCATACATCCATACCTTCATTCATTCGTACATTCAGACATTCAGACATAGGTTCATTCACTCACTCATACATCATACATCATCTATCATACAGCATACATCATGCATCGTACATCATATACCATGCATTATACATCATACATCCTGCACCACCTATCATGCTCCATGCACCATACCATGCATCATACATCATACATCATACATCACACATCATAAATCATACGTCATCCATCCATCCATCCATCCATGCTTGCTTGCTTGCATACATTTTCTGCACGCACCGAGACGTGCTCACATAGCTTGTGAAGGAGAACAGTGTGGTTGCGGCGCCTCGGTTCGGCGCGTACGTTGTGTCCAATGGTCAGTCACGAGTGACAGCGGCCGAAGGTCCTACATCAGATTGATAGTGGTGCGCACCTCCGTGCTCCATTCACTGGCGCCATAGAACGTGGCCCGAACTGATACGGACTGTTTGGTAACTGTTCACACTATCGACTGCAAAGTCACCGAAGTCGTCATCCCGGCACCGATGCACTGTCGGGATGTGCAACCCTTGTTGTGGACACCATTGCGCGAACACCTCCATCTGTCAAGGCTGGAGAGGAGGCAGTGAAGAGATGCCACACAAGCGTGGGGGGAGTCCATCGAACCTGCGCTCCTATCTACTCGGGAAACTGCACCCTACTCACTTCTCCCAGGTTCCAGATTGGCCACTGCTTCACGGTCGGCCGCAGCTGTATGGCTATGGCAAGTCTGGCACACAGTCGTTTTTCCGTTGATGTGGTGAAGAGCCATGTTGCTGACAGCCGCCTGTTGTACACCTCAATGGCGGAGGACGTGCGGAACGGGGAAATGTAGACGCGAGGTGCACCTTACCCGTCGTGATGTTTCACTGGGTAGTCCACGCAAGCAGGGTGACGATTAACTCCTGACGTCATTTCACAGCGCGCTTCGGTGGTGCGACCGGGGAAACTTCATTCCCCTTACGGAGTAAGCGGATCCCACACATAGTCTCCTTCCTGGCGCCCTGCTGATGCACGCGGGGGCCTCGCTCTCACGGTAGCAGTAGCCATCTACCCATCGTGCCTCGATCGACGTCTGGTAACGTCTGCGTATGCATCCGCATGCCTCCCAAGAGAAATGCCCAGCGACCCAGCAAGAGACCATTGACGAGCCGCTTCAGCAGCTTCCACGCCGAGACTATGTGGCATCGAGGGTCTAAAGCAAGACTGGTATGTGGCAGGAAGCAAGCATTATGCACATGGAGTTGGGCGTGTGACCAGCACGTGGGAACAGGCACGATTGCGAAAGAGCCCGGTCCACAACCAGAGGCTGCTGCCGGAGCTCACATGGTGATCTGCAAGCTTCAGATCATACTGCTGGCTGATAGGAGAAGTAACGCTAAGACCCCTGCCAGAACCAAACCACAGACCAGCAAAGGAATGCTGAACCGTTTCAAGAAGATGCAATCCATGTTCCGCCCATCGAACACATACAGGCCAGCTGTGTACATAGCCAACCACGGCAGGCATTGTTGAGGCATCTTCAAGAAATTCATGCTTTCGTTTTATCAACAATGGCTAGAGCCCGAAGCATTCCAGACAGTACAAACGAACAAACATTTTGATGTTGACGCTCAGTGCAGTCGTCAGCTGTGAACGCGCCCCAGCATTGCGTGGACCCATCACTCATCGCGAAACTTAAACCACTATGCGAAGCTGAAGCCGCTGAGGGCTCTACGAAGCCACAAGTCAAACAACTGTTCAGTTTTCAGGGTTGGCATGGAAGCCCAGCCAAACCTCCAGTGGCTGGCAGACGTTGCATGAAGATCTCTTGCAGTGTGACTCTGGGCTCCACTGGGCAACTATGCTTTACGCGATGCGAAACTCCTTTGGTGATGATGTAAAGGGAGCGTCAATTCAAGACCACATCACTCGGCAGCAATGCTACACCTCGCTTGCGGAACCAAGTCAAAGCTGCTTGGAAAGTTCTCAAATCCTCAGCGAAATCATATGCTTCAAAAGGCACATCACAAGCAGCTCGCATGCGGAAACAAGGCCGTCGATACTTTCCATGGCCTGAACTTATGAATGTTGATGGGCGGTCGAATCCTAGCTGTATGGATAAAGTTCACAAGCATTTCGGCAAACGAAGTGTTTCCATGCTCATGGTGCTCAACCCACAGTAGCTGCTGAGCCCACTCAAAAAGAGTCTTGCCAAACTCTTCAGTGTACGGAAAGGAATCTAGGATCGAAGCTTCCATCACTGCCAAATGGCGAAAAGCATGACCCACGCACATCCAGCACTGAAGCTTCAATCTGGGACTGTCTCCGCACGGCTCTGAGCTGGAGCGCTGCGCACTCAGCGAGGAACGAGTGAAATCGTGCAGATCTGCAGTTGCTTGCTGTGTAAAGCTTGTAACTGTGCGAAGGATACCAACCTTGATTGTTTGACGGCCTCCTTTGCCGCTGCATCTGCCAGCGCGTTGTAATGGCAACAGAGTTTTTCAAAATGATCTGCGTCATCATCAAATGACTTGTGTGCTTTAACTTTAACCACATCAACCTGGCCGAAAGGCCTGCTAGCAATGATATCGTGAAATAACGTCCACAGGTCATCATGCTCCATGTGTGGTGGCTTCTGTCGAGCCTGCACGATGCTCATGCGAATGTTGGCAGTTTCAACCACACAGTTGCAATCACTGTGCACAGTGCACTGGACGGACTGTTGGGCCCTGAGAATCAAACCCAAAATCTCGGCTCGAGGACTGCTTCGCACCAGCCCAGGCAAAGGGCAGCTGACCACACAACCATCCCCAAAACAATCCATGTCGGCTACCACAGCAGCAGCCGCAACCGAAAACAAACGATTTTCTGGGAAAAAGCACGAGCCATCAACAAAGACGTGGACGTGTCCGCACAGTGCACGGAATGCAACACGGACCACGAGTCAACAACGACAGGACTGAGTGCGAGTTTCCAATCTGTTTCAGGCAAACTTCCGAGCAAGCGGAAAACATCCTGGTACACGACACGCAAGTGCTCATTTGCTGGGCACTCAAAGACGCGATGGTGACGGGAATCCTCAGCATCACAGTTCGGGCATTTCGTTGGCCTAGCCGTATCCCACTTAGAGACAATGTCACTCGTAAAGTGCACTCCGTGCACATACAGCCACCCAACCGGCCATGCATACATGCATCCATACATCCATAGCCCATACCACCATACATCCATAAGTGTATACATCCATCCGTCCATGCATGATGCATGCATGCACATGCATGGACTTACATACTTACAAACTTACCCACGTCCATCCATACGACGATGCATGCATGCATGGCCATGCATGATCACGCATGTATAGAAAGACAAACAGACATAGCTACGCACACGTACATACATACAGACAGACAGACATGCATGCATCCATGCAACCATGCAACCATGCAACCATGCATCCATGCATGCATAAATCACTACACACCCACTCAACATGTCTGTAGTTTTGCATTGGTGGCCTTCATCAGCCTGGTTTGCGGCACTCTCCTATTTACTCAATACATACCATCATAAAGTACATGCACATATACAGAAATATGTACATATATCTATATATGTATATCATCAAGGCATTACAAGCCACGTGTTGTTCCAACAGCATCTACAGTCAAACAAATATTGCTGAGCGCTTATATACGTACAACATGTGTAAACCGGCAAACATATATGTATGTGTGTGTACAGGTGTATATCTATGTACATCTGTGTACATAAGAATACACACATATGTACAAGTGTACGTGTATATATATATACACATACATACCTATATATATACATATATATATATACACACATTATGCTGCATGAAGATAGAGTGCACATTTCCACGGCGTGTATGCATATAATATACATATATATATATATATATATATATATAGATATATATATATATATATATATAGATATATGTATATATATATATATAAATATATAGATATATATATATACAGATATATATATATATAGATATATATATATATGTGTACGTACATATATATGTATACATATCTAAGTCTATGTATACATATAATCTCTACATATGTGCGCCTTTTGGCATGAGCCGCTGAGATTCTTTATTACTTTATGGCACCAATGTCATTAGCCGTTATCAGCGTATGATGTGAGCTGTTTGAAGTTTTCAAGTGTATAACAACTACATGCAGTAGTGTTGCGTGGATATTGCCTTCACCTCTGGCCAACCAAGCCGCAATATAATTTCACAATCAGTCTTCGGTTGGACATTAGCACGTACGCTTCAATAGTCATCGCTTTTCCAAAGGGTTTAAAGTTCACGGCTTGCAAGGTGTCATGGACACAGCTAAGAAAAAGACAGGCTTTTGGGCCCACTCGGTTCAAGAGGCTTGGACTAAGGGTTCGCGCTCTTGCTTGATTGAGCATGCTTGAGCAGGACATGCTTGAATCCTGTGGCATGTCATCGCGTCTTGATACAACTTGAGGTGCCAAACCGTTTTCCTTTCGTGCCTGCTTTAGCGGATCTTTCGCGGACTCTTTAAACCCTGTCAAATGGCCAGCTTTTTACAAACCGTTGACACAGACCTTTAGAACAACCCTCACACGAACGGTGCCCAGATTGATCGGGCTTTCTTCTTCCAACGAAAATTGATTACTTGTTCCAACAATACTCGAGGTAAGTGTAATGGATAGACTCAGAATAGATTTTGAAAAATTATCAATATGATACCACATAGTCCGGATGATACAGCACTAGACAGGTTCCCATGTTGACGGCCTGCACTCTTGTTGTCGGATGAAGGGCTGAAAGAATGCATAGCACTGCATAGCTGTATGAGCAAAATGAAAGAGAAAACCCTCCTTCTACTGCCACGGCACCGACTCCTCGTCAAACCTTGCCCAGCCCATGTCGCCGGACTCGTCAGGCACCTCTCCGAGATTGCAATTCGGGGATCTGTGGCTCTCACGGGCACTCTCCTCGGCTGGGAGCGCCATGGCATGAACCGGCTCACATTCGACAGGCGACGCATATAACGAGCAAAGCTGAAGATGACTAGCCTAAGTGCTGCACATGTGCAAAAACTAGGGACTGGATTAAAGTTCTGCAAGTGTGGTCAGATGTATCATACAAACCACCATTGACGCTGCTTCGAGCAAAACAAACTTGTGGCGCAGTCTGGCAGGTGGTCGACATTGAACTTCCAGGTGCCGGCAGACGCTCTTTTGTAACTCTGCATAAGACATGGCCGGGTCATGTTGAACCAGCTGCATTGTCCGGCCGTCGACAACTGCCAAACGGGCAGTTTGCCTTCAGCCGCTCCACCGGTTTGCAATTGCTTCAGCAAGCATTGGCCTGACAGCTACCAGAAGGACCGAAGAACTGAGAGCAGAAACAAACCGTGCACACACTCCCACGTCATCCCAGAGGCACCTAGCTGCACCTGCGAGGTCCACGATGGGACTCAGCTGCCGTCCGACGCCCTGGCCACCAGCAAAGGGCAAAACATGACCGAGCTTGAGCTAGGGCAGACGTGGTAGCCTCGAGCACGATGATGCTTGTTCTGGGTATTCCGGCTCTCTCGCTCCGCTGCTCCGCTCACTGGGTGCCGGAGGCTTGGTGCCGGACGCTACTGTGACAAAGCTGGTTTCCAACTTCACTCGATGCTCACAAGCAAGCCTCGGTCTCGGAAGCACAAGCTAGCAGGCCCCTGGCATCCTAGCGGTCCTAGCGGTCCCAGCATTTGCTGTTAAGGCAAGGCCATGGCGACAGCAGTTGCCCAAAGCACTCCCCTAAGCGCACCTGCATCAACGACATTCGCACGAGCACTGCTTCTGTCGAGAGACAAAGGTGCCTTCCCAAGAGCAAAGCCCTTGCCGCAAACTTCGCTCACGAGACTGCCAACCTCTGCCTTGGAGTGACTTCCCCTTGCGACACTGGAGCCCAGGACTTCTAAGGCCCGAGCAACGAATCCAGCCTCGTCTCCTGAAAGATTCTGGCTGCATTGCGTTCATGATCACCGGGGTCCCCGCTTGCCGCCAAGACACGCACGAGGGAGCGATCGCCGGGTGTTCGCTCAACCTCTATCGACGGCGAGAATCGATCAAGTCAATCAAGTCATCCTGCACTTGGCTCAGTTCTGGGCCATAAGTTGTGCAGCCCGCCTGCCATCGTTGGTGGTCAGCGCCTTGCCGAGGCGAGCAAGGCGACATCTGAGGTCTGCGCAGTAAAGAATGAGGAAGCTGCATAGAAGACGTCCGTGAAATTCCGTCGGTCCTGTCGCGCAGGGCTCTTCGAGTATAAGGCCGAAAGACCTGGTTTCTGTTGCCACGCTAGGGCTGTTTTAGGATCACATGAAGCGGCGGTCGAAACATGGCAAGATTTGGGTCAGAGTTGGTTGCATTAATCGTGGCATCTTAGTTGGACGTTGCAATTGCGCTTTCTTTCCCAATCAAACGAGGAGAAGAAGTTAGCGAAGTTGTCAGATTATTCGGAAAGTTGCTGATGTCGGCAGTTCAGCAGAATAGAGGCAGAATAAACATTTCAGCAGGGTTGCCATGAAAGGACATGCGAGGCTCACTTCCTATCTAAAACAGATATGAAGCCTTGTGCGTTCGGCTCAAAAAGCGCTCGCCTGCGCAGACATTTGCACAGCCAGGCCGGCATCCAAAATCACCTTCAGCCAGCAATGTGCTGCCCAAGATCATGTTCAGTTGTACCATCTGAGCCACTAGCAAGCTCTGACCGCAAGAAATGGCCGGAGTCCTTCAAAGTACTATTGTCGTCCGGCGGTGCATGCTGGAATCGGCTGCTCAGGCTGGAGCTGTGCCAACCCGACGTCTCTGGAAATGAATGTTTCCGGGATGAAGATCCTTCTGAACTAGCCGAATCACACAACAAACCAAGGCCAACGACTGTTAAACTGGCCAGCTGACGGCATGGATGAAGTTATCCTTGAACAGCATTTGGAGGAACCTGAGCAGGAGATGCTTGCTGCCGTTGAACCGTGCGTGGCTCGTCCCAGATGTCAGCGTTGCGATCGGGACGCACATCCATGCACAGTCCTCCCACCTTGGCACCAGAACTGAGTGCCGTGTCTTGCGACGTGCCTCTTCTACTCCACGACACCACTAGCCAAACTCTTGACAATGCCATGATCCAAGTTAGCCACTGCCTACGAACCCTACCTTGATTAAGCGTTCATTCGCGCAGCGAATTCTCTGGTGCATTGTTCTTGGGGGCTGTCGGTGGTTTTTTGGCTTTGGCTTCACCGATCATACACAACCTGCCACACTCAATACCATTCAATTGGATGAAGCCTTTACCGTCTCAAACTGTGGCGCGGCTTGCATCTACATCCAAGCAGCTTGGAAGAGAAGCAACATGTACAGGGACAAGGCTACTTCCGAACCGCCTTTTTTTTTGCGATTGAACCATCATCTGGACATGACAACAGCCACAGGCACGGCGTACAGTTTGCGCTGGAACAAGAAAGACTCGTTGGAGATGGGGGGGAATTATGCATGCAGATAAGCACCTTCACAGTACGTACCATGGGAAGCTGAGAAATGCGAGCACATGTGGCAGGAGCGGGTGCGCATCTTCTCTCCTTGCTCCTTTCGTATTGTTGTCTCTTCAACGCATGACTAATCTATTTTTGGCATTTGCTCCCATGTTTACTTTCTGAAGCCCGTTCCCCCATTAGGTTGTTATGTTGACCATAGTTCTTAAACTCGCCACCTCTCATAAGGCGATTGTGACAGATCACCGACTTCAAGCCCCGCTTCATCAGACAATGGCTGTTAATCGCAGTTCCTGGCCCGCCGCCTCATCAAGCCTTCGTGGTTGATCACATGTTTTAAACCCTCCGCCTCATGAGGCGATGGCGGCTGATTCGGCGGTGGATCACGTTTCCGAAGCCCGCCCCATCAATAGGCGATGGCGGCGGATGATCAGACTTGTCAGCGCACTCACTCTAGCCGATGCCGCCTTGACAAATTCTGGTCAACCGGCCCCATGACTGGGCGATTGCGGTCAATCGCACTTCCCAAACCCGCCCCCTCATTCGGCGATGGCAGGCGAGTGGTCATGTTTCTTAACCCGTCCTCTTACCAGGCAATACCGACTGAACGCTATCTTGAGGCCCGGCCCCTTAAAGGGTGATGGCACTTTATGACATGTATTGAACCTTGTCTCCCATGTGGCGACGGTGGTTGATCACAGGGTTAGTAGCCCGATTTTTCATGAAGTGATGGTTGTTGATCATGCGTCCGAAGCCCACTCCCTCATTAGGCCATGGCGGTTGATCACCACATGTCCTGAACACCCCCTTCATTGGCGACGGATGGCGACGGCAGTTGCCCACAGTGTTTCAAAGCGAGGGCGCACGCGAAAGCATTGAAATTTCCCCAGGGGGGCGGCGGCAACACGAACATAGCAGCGGTTGCAGCAGCAGCAGCAGCAGCAATAGTCCATATATGTAATACTGGAAATCGCGGTTGGTGGATCATACGCCGTGGAAGGCAGAACATCAAGGGGGGGTGCAGGGACTACCATCGGTAGTCGGAGGAATTACAGCAGGACAACTACGGAAATGACTGGAAGCGGGACAACAAGGGAGTGGTGGAGAGAGGGAGGGGCAAAACATTCAGCAGGGAGTGGAGGGACCGCACAGAGGTGGGGGGTGGGAAGGGGACACCGGGAAGGGGCAGGGCCAGAGTCAAAGGGGATGGGAGAGTCGGAGGGGTGGGGAGGGGAGGCGCGGGCAATGGGGTCTATGGACGCAGAAAAGTGAGGGGAGGGCAAGGCATTACCATTACGATGACCATGACCATTACCATGACTTTTACTTTCATTCTTACGCTTATTCTGACTGTGAGTCTTACTCTTAAAATCTTACTTGTACCATGAACTTTTACTATTTCTTTTTTTCAAACGCGTAAGGCTTTTCGAAACGAACCCATCAGCACCGACGTATCTTAATTCAATTACTGGTCGCTTAAATTTCCGGTCCTTGGGGGGTTTGCGAACGACTTTAGCCCAAAACTGACGGTCTTGGCATCTGGGATGCACTTGACGGAAGAGAGGAGTGTTATCCATCCAAACTAAGCCCGAGGAGCTGTGGGAATTTGCGATGCTCTGGTGTGTAGGAAGATCGTAAAAGGCATGTGTTATGAGTTCATGCGTAGGTGCAGCGTCCGAAAGGAGGTAATCGATGCGCTGCGCCGCCTGCGTCATGCAAGAGTCTGCCCAATGAACTTTGGGGCTACCGGGTCTATTAGGGGCCCTTATATGTCTATCAGCATGAGAGCTCATGTAAATAAATCTATTCTCTATTGATTTTGGGTGACGATGTATGTGACTAAACAGCTGTAATCGCTGTTGCGAGCAAAACTGACAAGGAGTGGTGACCTTACGGGTCTGGTAGGCCAGAAGGCTCCAAGACTCTGTGGTAAGAGGAAGATTTTTTTTGAAGATACGCCTAAGTGACTTATACTGTGTTGCATCAAGTTTGCGTATTTGGGGAGAGGTGAGCAAAACACTGTCCATAGCATAAGTGAGAAGAACCAAAAACATGGATCTGTAACCAGTGAGTTTCCAAGTAGGGGCAAAACAGGAGTGAGAGAGCAGAGGCTTAAGTTTAAGGAGTTTCGAAGCCGAGACGGCTTGGGAAGCGCGGTAAAATGTGTTTTTGCCCCACATCACTGTGTGGGGTTCTTACTTTTTGGGGCTGTCCCGCCGCCTCCTCCTCCGCCTCCTCCGCCGCCTCCTCCTCCGCCTCCTCATCCTCCTCCTTCGCCTCCTCCTCATGATGCAGACACACACACAGACACAGACACATGCACACACACAGATGTACAGACACAGACACACACACACACACACATGTACACACAAGACCCCGGCCTGCTCTGGCCAAGGCCGCGCGCGCGCTGGGGGCGAGACTCTTCCGCGACTAAAGACCCTCCCGGGCCTGCTGTGGCCAAGGCCGCGCGCGCCCTGGGGGCGAGACTCTTCCGCGACTAAAGACCCTCCCGGGCCTGCTCTGGCCAAGGCCGCGCGCGCGCTGGGGGCGAGACTCTTCCGCGACTAAAGTCTGGGGCCTGCTCTGGGGGCGACTCTTCCGCGACTAAAGACCCTCCCGGGCCTGCTCTGGCCAAGGCAGCGCGCGCGCTGGGGGCGAGACTCTTCCGCGACTAAAGACCCTCCCGGGCCTGCTCTGGCCAAGGCCGCGCGCGCCCTGGGGGCGAGACTCTTCCGCGACTAAAGATTTTCCCGGCCTGCTCTGGCCAAGGCCGCGCGCGCCCTGGGGGCGAGACTCTTCCGCGACTACAGAGGCAAGACCGCACGCGCCCTGGGGGCGAGACTCTTCCGCGACTAAAGACCCTCCCGGCCCGCGCCCTGGGGGCGAGACTCTTCCGCGACTAAAGACCCTCCCGGGCCTGCTCTGGGCAAGGCCGCGCGCGCCCTGGAGGCGAGACTCTTCCGCGACTAAAGACCCTCCCGGGCCTGCTCTGGCCAAGGCCGCGCGCGCCCTGGGGGCGAGACTCTTCCGCGACTAAAGACCCTCTCGGGCCTGCTCTGGGAAAGGCGGCTGCGAGACTCTTCCGCGACTAAAGACCCTCCCGGCCTGCTCTGGCCAAGGCCGCGCGCGCCCTCCGCGACTAAAGACCCTCCCGGGCCTGCTCTGGGCAAGGCCGTGCGCGCGCTGGGGGCGAGACTCTTCCGCGACTAACGACCCTCCCGGGCCTGCTCTGGCGACTAAAGACTCTCCCGGGCCTGCTCTGGCCAAGGCCGCGCGCGCCCTGGGGGCGAGACTCTTCCGCGACTAAAGACCCTCCCGGCCTGCTCTGGCCAAGGCCGCGCGCGCAGACACACACAGACACACACACAGACACACACACACACACACACACACACACACACACACAGACACACACACAGACACACACACACGACACACACACACACACACACACACACACACACACACACACACACACACACACACACACACACACACACACACACACAGACACACACACAGACACACACACACACACACAGACACACACCGACACACACCGACACACCCCGACACACACCGACACACACCGACACACACAGACACACACAGACACACACAGACACACACAGACACACACAGGACACACACAGACACACACAGGACACACACAGACACACAGAGACACTCACACACACAGACACACACAGGACACACACAGACACACAGAGACACACACACAGACACACACAGACACACACAGACACAGACAGACACACACAGACACACAGACACGCAGACTCGCAGACACGCAGAGACGCAGACACGCAGACACACAGACACACAGACACAAAGACACACAGACACACAGACACGCAGACACGCAGACACACAGACACACAGACACAAAGACACACAGACACACAGACACGCAGACACCCAGACACCCAGACACAAAGACACACAGACACACAGACACACAGACACACAGACACCCAGACACACACTCACACACTCACACACTCACACACTCACACACTCACACACTCACACACTCACACACTCACACACTCACACACTCACACACCCACACACACACACACACACACACACTCACACACACTCTCTCTCTCTCTCTACACTCGCACACCACACATGCACACATCATACACCCTACACCCACGTACGCACTCACAGCAGCACTCACTCATTCGTTCACTCACACACTCATTTACTCCGTCACTCATTTACTCTTCTGCACCTTTGTGTTCTATATGAATGGATGATCTTCACATGTGGGGTTATCCGGCCCTTCAATTACGATTGTTGTTGGAGGGGTCATGGTATACCCCCAAATATTTAACCTCATCGGATAAAGGTACTGAGGTGGGTGGGGGATGAACCCCACCGCAGTGTTTGCATTGACAAGGAGTTGCCACTTGAGGGTCATAATCAATTCGATGGGAGGAATGTAAGCGTAAGTGCTTACATTTATCAACATTGAGTATGAGCCCGTCGGAGTGCCATGTCCAAGTCATGCATCGTGAAAGGAGTGTCTACTTCCTGTGTAATCGGAAATGGAGAATGTACTGGGATCGCTCCCCATCAGAGTGCCACACCTGTTTGGAGCGATAAATTGGCAATCTAATTTGTCGAGCATGAGTCCTTTGTTGAACTGAGCTGCCGTGAAAACCGTCATGGAGGTTCTGCGTAATGAAGAGCTTTTTGTGACTTTTTAATAGCATCACGAGAAGCCTTAAGTGCACGAATGCAAATACAGGTGGTGTTTTGGAATACGTAAATGAGATGTGCTGCGTGACAAAAGATTCACGGTCTTTTGCTGCTAGGGGAAGAATAGGTTTCGGCGGAGGAGTAGTCTCTTGGATGTTGGAAAATAGGAAGTCATCTTGCTGATGGTCCAAACCTACGTCTGGAGGTCGAAGCGGCTGGAGACGAGAAACAGCGACCCTAAAGTACCGAGAGAGGTAACATCTCGCTTGGCGGGAGAATCCGCCAACTAATTTCTTGGTATGCCTTCATGAGAAGGGACTTTAAGGAGGCGAAGCCGGTAACAGCAGCGCAGAGCTGTGTAGTATTGTTGTGCTAGAACAAGCAACTGATGATGGGTAGTGGGAATGGAGGAGCCGAGCAGATGAGAAAGAGCATACTGGGAGTCTGCGTAAATAGATACTTCATCCCCTAATGCTAAAGTAAAAAATCAAATCAGTTCAATGCGAGCTTTGAGCTTTCCCGTGTTGATAGATCCCGGGAGCTCCGGGAGATATTGGGTGGGGGTCGCACTGACCTTGCCCCAAGATAGGAGCCAGCCGTCAGTAACTTCGGGATGCTCCGGAAGGGAGGTGCCGGAGGTGAGCGCAAAGCCCCAACCTGCCGGATTATCAAATGAGACTGTCCGGTTATTGGGGCAAGAGCCATCTTTGTAAGCCATGATTTGTTGGGAGGTGGCCTGGCGAAGGCAAAAGCATTTTTGGTTCTGTACAGGAGGGAGGTTTCTAGTTTCTAGTTCGGTATGAAAAGAGGAGAGCTGGGTGTAGCTACATTGCGCGGTGTATCTTTAAGCGGGCGAGAGATGAATCGGGTTTTAAGAGAAGAATGAATAGGGTATGACGGGAATTCATGAGTTGTTGGAACGTAGCGCCTCAAAATGTATGACCTCGCGAAGGTGAGGAGGGGATAGGACATAATCAATAGAAATCCAATTTGCAACATCTCAGCCTGTGAGAAGCGGGTCTTGGCATGCAAATTCCTTGTAAGATACCTTTCAGTGAAAGGGGATGGAAACAAAGTCTGTGGCAGCTCTAGGCCATGGCTCTAGTAGGTCGATTGCGACAGAGTGCATTGTCTCTTTCGACTTCGGGAAGAGTTTGTCGCCTACCTACAACGTGTGGTGCGACATTAATTTGCATAGGGTCTATACTAGGGTCGAGACGGGCGTTGCAATCGCCCATAACAACAGTATGGGAGGAGTTGGGGTGATTTAATGATTTAATCTTCGAGGTCTTACCAAAACTGCGATTTTTGTTTCTGCCGGCTTCAGGGGGACAAATAGATTTTTTTCGATCGCGCAGGGCACAGAGTCTGTCGCCCGTCAGCACCGACTGCTCTCAAACTGTCTACTTTAAGGGATTGTAAGCATGCCGTTTTGGAGAAGGTTTATATATAAGGCGCCTCCAATTCTCTCGATTCTGCGATTATGGATGCAATGTCCTGAATAAAGGAGTGCTGTCCATGCGGATCGGGGAGCTGGAGTTATGAGCTGCACATATCTGCTGTAGGATGCGGCAGGGCGTCCAAGGTTACTTCACCGATATCAGAGGAGTGTGGCTTAAAGTCTCGAATGTGGGAGCGTAAGGCCGGGGAGACGAAAAAGCCAACGCCGTAGTGTATGTCTCTGGGGGTGCCTGAAAGTAGGATTTCCCAAAGATTTTGTTGGCAGGAACAAGAGGAGTTAGCTTTAGTTCCTTGCGCACAGAGGAGAGAGAGAAATTTTGTTCGTTTTACAAAAGTTCAAGATCACTTCATACTTAGCTACTTCCTTAGCTACTTCCTTGAGGCCCTCTACATTCCAAGTACTGATTTTGAGAGGGGTCCTGTAGGAAAACGTAATGACACATTGGCAGCTGAAGATCTGGTCTGATTGATTGCAGCAACAGGGAAATTTTCTGGACCGATTTCAGACTGCGTTGGAGTCTGTTGTGATTGGTCGGATTCAAGTGGATCCGGGGTGGACTGTTGTTGCCGTGCACCTTCAAGGCAACGTTTTGTTGGTGGGATTTCCACTGCCTGTAATCCTGACGCCTACGCGCTTGCCAGAGATTGTACCTGCGAGCTTGCACTTCTTCCGAGCGCTGTCCTCTTTGAGATGCCCCGTGAGCTCCGCGGGGTTGGTAGCCGCTTGGAACTATACGGGTGCTCTGGACGCTCTGGCTAGGCCAGCTTCTGGTTCATAACGTAAGTGGGGATAACGTAAGTGACTAGTTGTCGTCATCTCTGCCCATCCCAAAGGGGTTGGGCTAACTGGAGCATGAGTTGGATATGTAGAATCTGATTGTGTCCGGTGGGCTGCTGGCCGAAGGCTTTGCTTATGGACTTGAAAAAGAGGCCAGCGGCTTCCCGGCTCGCTTCTCTAGGAGGCCACTGCTCTCAGGACGTGCCCGTGTCATGCTTTGGAGCCAGATCGCGTGGTGTCTATCTCCAAGTAATGCCCTCTTCGGTGGCATGTAGCCATAGGGAGCATGCTGAAACACTGTCATTCCATTGGGCACATAAACGGAGTTGCGGCACAACAAAAAGTGTGGTTTGGGCTTATTTCCCGGGAGAAAGATGTTGCCATTAAGGGCATGGATTAGTGTATTTCATGACTATCCCCTAGGCACGTTGTATGACCTTATCGATACGAGAGAGGGCCCCGTTATTAGTGAGATAGGATCGCAAAAATCTCATTTGTTGTCTAGGCACTTGAACAATACGAGTTACAGCATGGAAGCTTGGTCTTTTTTGATGGTAGAGCGAGGAGACCCTGCAACACATTAAAGGCCGACACCCATGGACAGCACAATGGCTAACTCCCTGCCTATGCCTTCCCTTTTTGGAGCTACATTGCACCCTCGGCAATAGCCTCGTCTCCTTCGCGCACTACGCCCCCTCTAGGCCTCGAACTGACGACGCCAGCGACGACGACCACTTACGTTATAATCAGTTGCGTTATGCCCGACGAAGCAATGGTTTAGGCGCATCAAATCCAAGTTTCACCGTAGCTCGTAGCTGAAGCAGGTTAGGAAACAGTGAGGGGGCCACTAACGAGGTGAGAGCAGTGAGGGCAGCTACCGCAGTCTCACCAGTAGCTCGTGCTTTTCACCTTTTCCAGAGTACACGCCTCCTGTTTAGGGTTTTTTCGGGCTCAGGAGACCTCTGCACGCGTTTCACCCCACGGCTCACCTTGAGACTTCAGCCCCGCTCCGCACCGCACGAATGACATTTTCAGGTTTTACTCGCTGTAGTTGTTTCGAGTTTGTAGAGCGATGTTGCCTCAAAGTATAGTGCCAAAGCAACAGTCCCAGTAAACTGCTTGTAGTACAAAACGGCACGCCCGTAGGTACAAGGAGGGGCCTATCAAAGTCCCTTGCAGGAGTTGTGGCTCTCCTGCTACTGCCGCCGGAGGTTGCAAAAAGCCGGGAGGAGCTGCATCAGTGGGCAGCGCGGATTCCATGGCGTGCTCGGGCGTCAGCCCCCGCTGCCATGGCCAATTCATGGTGCTTCCTAACGTCGCCTAAAAGCTGTGATGATCCCAAGGCAAGAAAATACTGCGAACCCCTAGGGTTAAAAATTGCCTCTATAGGTGTAGGCCCTAGGGCTGTAGGTGTGACACGTGACGCATGAATGCGGTACGCAGAGCGCCGTGGCTCGCTAAGCCCACCAAAGTGGGCGTGGGGTTTCCCCGGGCTGGGGTTGTCCTGCTGCTCGAGCCTTTGCACTATTGCTATTCTGCTGTACTCTTGCTATTAGTATTCGTATTCGTGTGCGTTATAGTATTAGTATTCGTTTCGTATTAGTATTAATACTACTGCTAGTATGAGGAAACATTGGTGTTGGCATTCGTGTTCGAACTAGTATTCGCGCCAGTATCAGTATCAGTATCAGCATCAGCACTAATATCGGTGTTGTTATTATTGTAACTATGATCACTACAGTTTTAAGTTTGTCATTATTGTGATTATTGCTCATATTGTTTGTACTGTATTGCTATTGTTGTTATTTTTGTGTTAGCTACTATAGCTACTACTGTTATTAGTGTTTTTGTTATTATCGCTATGACTACTGCTATTATTACCATGGATATGGTCCACGAAACCTAGGGCAAAACAGGAACCAGAGTCGATAGAGCTCGGGCAGCGTGGATGCAAGCACGTATGTGTTGCCATGAAGCTTCAAGCCCGCAAAGTGACAGCATTATTCCACTTTACGCTAGCCCGGATACAGATACACCTTTGTCGTATCGTAGTGCCTTGACCGACTTCATTGCGCATCGGAGTGGCCAAGCATAAGCGATAATTCAGCAATCTACCAGCAGCTTCGAGCCGTCCTGGTGGCAGCTTAGCCAATTTACTGGAGGGGTCATGCTTGAAACCTGCCATGTAGATGCACTCGGCCACGTAAAGACAAAACGCAGGTTGCGTTGCCAAATCTACACATGGACCATGGTGGACCCTAAGGTGGGTAAGGGAGAGGGGAGAACCAAAGGAGGGTCCCCCCCGCTCATTCTGCTGCCACTTGTGGTGGGTGAATGCATGGTGGCGCGTGGGGAAAAGACCAAATAAAGTCCTGGACCCGGTCTTGATTCCCTACTACCTAAGTGGTTGGTAAAGGACGACTCCCGAAAGCTCCACAGAGCCAGCTTTCGTGATTATTACGTTGTCGGTCTCCTGGAAGAAGAGAAGAGAATAATAGTAATAATAATAACAATAATGATACTGCGCCAGAGGGGTGGCAACGAAAAAAACGTGCCGGCCGCAGGAGGCTACCCATTGTTCGTTCGCGTGCTTCTCGATCAAAGCCGAACCCTCATTAGGCAAGGGCGTTGGATCGCATAGTCCATCGGCGGCCATTACATGTGCACATACGTACCTTGCAAGTACGTACCTTGGGAAGTATGGACGTGTGTGGCCGGGTGAGGGGCGGGCAGGCTTACTGGACTTTTAACTAGAACGACACTAAGAGCAAGACTTCCTCACGGAGTTCTTCCACTGGCACATTGAGCATTGCTCCTGGTGTCAGTGTGCCTCAAGATCAGGAGTCGCGATTCTTGGCCGACTGAAGTAAGTCTTAACAGGCACTAAGTCACTAAGCTCCTGGCAATCTCGGTTCGCCCTGTATGCCTTGCAGCGGTCAGTTGTGGCAGGCGAATCTACATTTGCCAACTGTTCTGCACACCACTATGACAGCAAAACGTTGTGAAAATTGATACAAACCGATAAGTGATCTGATGCCATAGCACGAAGACTACCCGAAATAGATACTGGGTGTCGTGTCGGCGGGCACCAGCCCGGCAAGTGTGGTGAAGGGAAAGAGCCACTTTTCTTTCAACTCTCTGAATTGAAAGGTACCACACGTGCCGAGGTTCGAGGTAGCGCAAGTAGCACATGCTACAAGCAGCACTTACGGCAAATGCTTCCCTTCGACATGCCACGAAGCGTGCTGCACGGAAGAACAAGCTTCCACGGGCACCTCTGCCTCGTGAAAACTCATACATGACTCAGCTGCAGCAATAATAACAATCCTGGCTAGAGCTACCGACCTGTCCAAGGACGGCTTGCAAAGGGATACCATCCTCCAATGACTCCACCTCTGAACAAGAAGCTCCACATGCTGCCACCGAAGTGAATCACCAGTCGGCGACGTCTCTGCTCGGCTCCCGGCCAGCAACTCTTTGGTTACATATGGTCGCACGACCTGCGATCAGGAGCTTCGAGACATTCGGTAGGCAGTCATAAAACATGGAGGGGAAAAGCGAATCAAGCAATTTGTAGAGCTACAAGCCACGGCACCATGAGATACCAGATACCATAAGCTTGTAGATACGAACAATTGACACACGGTTTCACACAGACTGCTGTGCAAAAGTTCAACAAATAATGCTCGATTCGGATTCATGTGACTTTTAACATTCCGCCAGCATGTGTCCGGCCCAGGTCAGAGAAAGCAGCCACAGACGGAACGCAATTCAAGATGCCTGTTGGCTGTGCAACCTCGGAACATTGACGGCGCAAGCACAGGGTTTGTAGGCAGAAATGCCAGCATGCCGCACCGGGGTCAGAAGCTCTTCAGAGTCAGCAGTAATTACCCAAAACTCTTGCGGGTGCCACTTTCCCGAACTATAGACCCTGCTGCATCAGGGAGTCTGCAGCATCAGCAGACACTGTTCCAAGCGGGCCAGCAATGGCCACTCTGCCACGTCGAAAACTGCCAATCCTTCACTTTCGTGGCACCATCAGCATCACCGGCAACTGTAGGCCTTCGAGACGTTTTTAGGCATCGGTGGCATAAGTGACATTTGTCGATTTTTCATGCTTGCCCGCATGCCCACGATCTCAGTTTTCAGCATGTTGCTCCCATGCCCCGCCGTCGAATAAAGCAAGCACAGGCAAGCCCTCTACGGTAAGGCAACACTCTGCAATGAGACCTCGGTACAAACGAACACAGTTGGAAAACGTTGGCAACTTCCAATGTCCTTTCTCCGGCCTCAGGGAATCTGACTCGGTGTCCTCTGCCCGTGCGACGGTAGGGGAAGTTCTCATTGAAAACGTCCAAGTTGTCGGCCTCTCTCACGCTTTAGCACAGTCGCGCAAGCCCCACGTGACAACTGTTGAAGCTCACAGGCAGGCCTCGATTCGCAGATCTGCCTGAAGCATCTACCATCAGACTCAACCCCTTGAAATAATCGGCCCTGCCTGGGGTCGAACAAAGGCCTCGAAGTGCGTGACTGCCTCTGACCTGCAGTTACACGCACTGCACATGGCTCACCGCCAAGGCACTGCTGCAGAAATTGGACTGCTAGCGGTCGGTCACTGCCGGCAATTGCTGTGACTCTCGTGCTCAGGCGCTGTCAGAGCAAGGTAGCGCGACTTTGGCCATGCTGCCTGCAGCAACAAGCAGTCTGCAAGTGGCAGTAACGAGGCTGCAAACGGCCTCGATGAGTCCGACAAGGAGCCACATCACCTGGTGACATCCAGCGAGACAGTGCAGAAGAGTTTCGATGCTCGTTTTGCGCCAGAGGTGCGATGACACCTCTTTTCCTTGAAGCTGCGTCCCACTGTGGTGGACTCGGGAAGTGCAAAGGAAGGCCGTCTCGGGACTCAAATTCCACTGGAACCCATAGCTTCCAACGTAGCAACCCGAGAGCGAGCCCTTTGCATCCTCCAGAGCCAGGGTCGTGCGAGTCCCAACTTTGATCACCCTTCAGGGTGTCAAGACTGTGTGCGACAACGCCAGAAAAGCACGTCTCACTGCTGCAGCGACTTGCTGATTCTCAGAAGCGCTGCAGACAAGGCAACCTCATGAGCTGCGAAGAGCTGCGAATGCCACTGCATGCTTAAGAAACTGCCATCAGAAAGGCCAAACTTGTGAGCCAGGGTAGACAGCATACAGTGTTTAAGTACATTGACACGAAGACACCGTCCTCCCTGGAGTTGGGCCTGATGCAGGAACGACTCGCCCGTGTGGCGGAGAAGAAACACGGTGGCTGATGAAAAATGTGAGGAACTGAGAACTCTTCCAGAAGCCCTCAGCTTTGCTCGAGGAGCCTGGAACCCTGGCTCTCAGTTTTTAATCTAATACAATCGCCCCTCCGAGGCTCAAAGTAAATCATTCCCGACACATCGTCATGAACTCCTTGAAATCGATCTCTGCGTCTCCATTGAGATCAAGATCCTTCAACGTCTGAACCTGCGCACAGCACCGCAGAACCTGCCTTGTGTCCATCTACGAGTCTCTTCACCAAGACCATGGCCAGTTCAGTGGCTTGAAGATGGCCAAGCAGCCTTCCTGCAAAGCACGGCAACAGAGGAGAGCGCGAGCAATCTCTCAAATCTTCTGGGGTACCCAAATTTAGGCCCTGGCCTTCCGCTAGCTCACCTGACTAGAAGCGACGAAACAAGCGCTCACAATAACACACAACACAGTTTGACAGATCACGCAACGTAGAGACAATGCCGCCGCCTTCCAAGCCCTGCTAAGTCAACCCGGCACTGGCAGCAAAGAGGCTCAGCTGTATGCAGCCATCTCCGTTTTTGTCGAAGCCTTAGCCGGAATATAAACGAAACCCCAAATCAGAGCAGCGTGCAGAGTGCAAATTCCCTGCAAGTCGACAGGGAAGGCCACATTGGACGGTCGGAATGTCACCCAGCAGAAGCCTACGACTGACTGCACCCGGCACCCGAAGGTGGTATCTTGCGCTGATTCCAACACGGAGCACATGCTTTCCCTGCGGTGCAGTACGCACCACCTGAAGCTACTTAACTGATTGTGTGCGTGTTCATGCGTCTGCGTCTCGATGTTTACGCGTGCGCACTGTCCTCAATCATGGACACAGGGGTCACTCCAACATGTCCGTGGATTGATGAAGCTTTTAGTCGTTTGTTAGCCTGCCGAGCAGCTGTTGAAGATGACCTTGCCGACTTTTTCGGTGAGACATTTCTTGCGATTGAAGGTAGCCGCGACGAACTCTGTGAATGTGAAGTCCTGAGAGCAGATGCAACATCTTCTCGTGCTGGCTCACAGATGGGGCTACAGCCTGAGTTCTGGGTTTATGCTTAGATCTGAAGACCTGCGAGCCGGCATTCGCCAGCCAAAAACATCGGACTGTGGGGAATGCGAAATGCTTACCTGCTTGCGGCATATTCTTTATCTGTCTGAGAATGAGAAATCCAGGTTTTGCTGATGCCACCTCTGGACGCATCCAAAGCCTGACAACCTTTCCACCTGCTCAAAGACCTGTCATGCCTCCTACGAACAACAATTGTACAATCGGACTACTCGCAACCGGTTGTCACTGAAAAGATGCGACACTCGATGCAACAAGCAGCACATGCATAAGAATTCACATGGCGACACCGGCCTGAATGGCTTCCTCGTGGCCATCAGCTTTGAAAATCTTGATCGCATCTTTCTTCTTGATGGACTAGCAGGTCAAGCAGGATCTGCACTCTGCTCCACGCAGCCTGAGTAAGCAAAGCCTGCCTTCTGACCCTTCGATCCACTTGCTGTTGCCTGCATGTCAATAGCACCATATAGCAGCACATGGCCAAGATGAGGCGGAGCATCAGTACATTCTCGCAGCCTTCGAGAGCGCCACCAGCTCCGACATGGACACGAAGCCGTTGCAGTCGTCGTCCATCGCCTCGGGGCCACAGACTCTTTGCAAATGCACAAAAGATCGCCTCGGGCCTTGGGCCGAGCCACCAAGAAAAGCTGCCTGCTGGGTCCGACCTCTGCCTCGCCCAGCATGCACGCTGTCCTTGGCGATGTCTTTAGCCGCACTCCGAGTCTCTGAAAAATCCATCGAAAACGCATATATGCAGCCAAGGCGCATATTCAAACAAGCTCTTTTGAACTTGTTCAGAGATCTATAATTCTTTAGCCCTTCAATGTGCTTATCCTCCTGAGCTGTCAACACAACCTAGCAACGAGAACCACCGCACATGCATTAGTCTGTACATGAACTACCTGCTGTCAGCACGAAGTGGCAACTCAGCCGCCAACGATCACACCAACTGGCAGTTTTGGCGCAATCTTCGTTATGAAGGGATGCTCCAGAGCCTCCCGGTGGTGGACTCAAGTGCACATATCCTTTCTGCACTCACGGCATGCACAGAGCTTTAACTCCGATGAATAGCCTGCCTTCTTGCAGTCCAACCGCTGGGAAGCATCTTTCTGCAGCATTGCAGTTACGATGTTCACCACGTCCTGAAGGCGAGTCAGGGTTGCCAACACCAAGCGCCAGCTTCAGAAGTGCTTATCTCAAGCTCAGGTGGTACTGTCGTACGCTGTGTCCTGACCGGCATTCACCCATGCCTCAAGCTGAGAAGATCAACCACTGGCTCAACGCTCCAAACCGGTGGGATGCAAATTACATGCGCAAGTTCCTTGTAAGCAGCCTATCTGACAGGTCATAGCAAGGGGAGCGATGAAGTCTGCTTGAGTATGTGCCGCTTCTAGCCTTGTCACGCTTCAGTGAAGCTGGCCGCGATGATTAAGGCAAACCCCTTGCTGTCCGGGGATGCTTGTCAGCAGATATGAAGTGGTGACAATGATCTGCTTTTCAAACTCTTGCTGCCAAGGAGCGCTGGACGAGAACTGGAGACGAGCCTTCGCGTTGTCTTCGCTCGGCCCAGCCTGCCAGAAAGTCCATGTGCCACAAGAGCCAGTTCACGAAAACGCAGGAAACAGAACAACAATCTGTTTCCTGCCTGTCCAAACGGTAATCGTCGCGACCTTGGTCTCGAATGCTGCAGGTTGCAGAGGGTTCGAAAGCATTTCGAAGTCGATCTTAGAAAACAGGAACAACAGGCGTTCCTGGAACATTAGCACACCTGTACTGTGCGTTCCTGGCCTCCCTTGGCTTCGCACACCCATTTGGCATGAACTTTTAATATGGCTGCTGCAAAAATATTCCTTTTTACTCTTTTCTGAACACTCTCGTGCGCGTATGGATATTGGTTACATGTGTAAGCGCCTGGGTAAACGTGCAGCTTAACATACATGCATACATGCATGCATGCATACATACATACATGTCCACGCATACATACATACTCACGGACAGACAGACAAACAGACTATATATATATAGCTGCTAGCTAGCAACGACCGACGGCTGATGGATTGACCGGCACACATATTGACTGCACGATGGAATGCGCGAGATACCGACCGGCGGACCCAAAGAAAGGTATCCTGCCCGACGGACCACCGACTGACACCATAAGGAGCCCTGGAAGCACAGACCAGCATGGCTTTTTTCAGAATACACCCGGATATTCCGATCAGTTCAAGAATAAGCTGCAACCATCTTCAATGTAGCCAAGACTCATCATCCAGTAAAGCATGATTCCGACGCTCCAAATGTCGACTTTCCTTAGCACCAGCTGTTGCGACAACATTCTCAAACACCCTTGCTTCGACATGCGTAACGCAAGCGCATGCAGGGACGCATATTTGACGATGACATGACTGGAGCAGCGCCGCAAGAATCATCATACTGCACTAGTGCCACGAGGATGCACAGGGGCTTCCTGCTGCTTTCCATCAAGTCGAGTCGTGTGTGTTTGTCGTTGGTTTGCTGCTGGTCAAGTGAACGAAGACTCGAGAAGAAGGCCACGAAATCCAAGGGAAGGAAGCGCAGCAGGGAAGGGACCGGGCGACTTGCCCAGCGAATCTATTGCCGCACAGCAAATCGAATCACTCGAGCGTGGCGGAGGCTTGGCATGATCATGTGATGCCATATAAGTGCAACTTGTCCTGGGCGTGTTGACGTGCTCAGAGTAGTCGAGGCAACACTCTGGCTTTGCTACATGCTGACAGTTGTGCGAATTTCGCTTGCAAAAGAAGCAGAAAGCTGGTTGAAACTAGTGCCGGTCTTGCAGGGTCGAGGATGTCGAGACCACTCTACACAGGCATTCTAAACATGATGTGGGGGGGCGGGGCCCCTCCTCCAACTTATACAATGCCGCAGCACCTTGTGGTGGGAACAGGAGTGCCTTAGGTGATTCTGAATCAATCATTGGCGTGGTGGCTTGTTAAACAACCTAACAAGCTCCTAGACGCGGTTCTGACGTTTTTCTAGGACTGAGTTGAATTGGTAAACGACGTAAACGACAGCTTTCGTGACTTTCACAGACAGCCCGTCCGAGGCCATCGCTCCGAGTAGTTCCTCGTGAAAACCTTCCGCAAGAAGGGAGAGAGTAGATGAGAGGAGAGTCCGAGTCCAGCTACGGGACGGGACGGAGGGTCATCTTTGGCTCTGCACTCCGTCGGCCTCTGGTGCCATGTGGCTTGGCGTACCACACCTGCAACGACAAGCAAACCAACACCCAGGGCTTGTCAAGCACTGTCCGTGGTCGCTGCCTCTGAGACAGGGCCACGCCCTTGGTGAAGTGGCACGACAAACCATAATCACCTAAGCTGCGAAGAGCATTTGGGAATGTGCTTTCTGAAATCGGATAAGGAGACCATGCACCACGACACAGTCGCTGCGAGAGCACATGTTATTCAAACCCACCCACACACACCTGCACACACAAACACGCGCTCTGGTTCAGCGACAGTCATGCCAATCCGCTGAGCGACAAATCAGGCGCATCGAGATGCAGAGGAAGAAAATTCTTGAAGTACGTCTATCCATTAGCAACACTCGGGAGCCAGCCTTCATCTCATGCTGAGTTGCTGAGTTTCACTGCTTGTCGCGCATCTAGACCGGTTGGGAGCAGCAGCAAGCAATTGGGAGCTTTGATGTCCCGGTGAATAATGCCCTTGCCTTGGATAAAAATTCGCCTACATTCTGTCACAGCTGTCAGATCTGCGGCACGCTCAGCCAGAGAAGGTATAATAAATTATGACCAGGAAGCCATGCAGATATCGCACGGCAGACATGACATGCTTGGTGGCGAGGGCTGCCTGCACTTCCGGATGCCAGCATACACTGGCTGCCACTGAATACGATGAAATTGCGCCGCGGCAGGGCAGTGCGCAGCCAGTGCCATGCAGAGGCATGCCTGGCCTCGCTTTCCTTCAGATTTCCATGCTTCTCCACCTGGGCTTACTGGATCTTCCCGACTGCAAACAGCGGCTGCGTGCCGAACACCAGCTGCATCTGAGATCGGCACGTAGCCTTCCAGCTCACCACCACTGCAAAGCTCCAGAACCTGAGATCTCATGTGAAAGCGGAAGCAAGTTGCAAGCACCGACACCCTGCACTCAAGTACTCCAGAGTTCGCCACCAGAGAAAGCGTGTCAGAGTCCTCGAAAATCTCGAAAAGAGTGACAACATTGGGGTGGTCTAGCCTCGGTTGAGAGCACATCACCTGATTGCCGGGCTTACACGACATCGGCTTCCGAAAGTGCAGGAAGATGCCCTGCAGACAACGGGCAAGGGGAGTACCCTCTACACACTGAAGCTTACCAACCTCTGTGCATGACGACGGCCCAATGAGGAACTGAAGTCCATCCGAGGTGCATTTTCATGACTTCAATCCTGGCAGAGTGGTGAGCGAAATGGTGCCGCGACAGAGCTCATCGCACAATGTCAACTAATTCAGCTGGAACTGTGGACAACCAACACGAAAGCCAAGATGCTCAGCTTTCAATAGGCCAGGGTTGTTTTTGTCCTGGGCTGTCAAAAGCCCGTATTGTCCACTGGAAAACGAAAGCAAGCCACCGGGTCATGTAAACATGTCTTTGTCTAGAGATCAGAAAGATACCGTCAGAATGGAATGGTGTAGCACACCTTTGACTGTATCAGGCCATACTTGAGGTATGCATGCCTGTTCTGTGCCCCTGCTTCTCTCGTGTGCACCAAGCGATGGAGTATTGTTCGCATGCTACCCAGCAGCTGACTTTGAAATAATCTTCACTGCCCGTTTGGCACCGGTGACTCGCACCGTAGCGCGGCGGACTTCCTTAGCCACGATGGTTTTGCCATCGTGCAACACTGAAGCCAAACTGTGGCTCTTTCTAGCTCAGGGCTACCTTTGCAGTGACCTCCTCACTTAGTAGTACGGGTTTAGGGTCCGGTAGTGTAGGGTCTCCACTTTCCCGCGATTAACAAAGAGGATCCTGCTAATAATGTGATAAGGGAAGGGACGATGTGGCACATTAGTCGGGGCAAACCACGGCCGAAACCTGCAATACCAAAGACTTCCCAGCCCCTTGGCGACCGACTGCGAAGCCGCCCTTGCCCAGTGCAACAGGCTCCACGTCGTAATTGTCGGCCAACTGGCCTAGCCCAACTGCAACCATGGATGTGGTGACGAAATAACTAGGGAAGCCGCATCATGTCAAATGCAGACACAAGACTAGCAAGTACAAGCATGTGTGTATGCCTGTGCTCTGCCTGCCTCGGTTATCGGGCACCACGAGCAAGGCAGCAGAGGGAACAAAACCCATCCTGAGCAAGATTGCAGACACGTCTCACACGAGGTGCAGATTGGAAGTGTTGGCTTGAGGCCAGTCTCGTGTCTGTCATCTTCAGCTTCTTCAACCCTTTCCGATTCGACTTGCGACCTCAACGACATCAGAGGCGATGGACTTGTATGACTGGTCACAGCGAAAGTGATACTCGCGGCGAGGAAAGTCCGTGGCTGATAGTCCCTTCCGACTTTGGACTAACAGCTGAGCTGGCACCTAAGACGGCAAATCTCACCGCGCAGGCGGGCACGGATCGGTCAGAAATCTCAGGCACCGCTTGACACAGCGCTGTACGCATCGTCCCCCATATCCGCATCTTCCGCGACATCACTCATTTCGCTGGTGCCGGACATGCCAGCGTCGCTTGCCTGCCCGCAGGAAAGGGGACCCGGACAAATATGAGAGATGAGACAAAGCTGTGGCTCAGTCAAACTCGACTAAAAAGATAGTTGAAGCCCTTGGTGGTGGCCGAGGCTTTTGTGAAGCGGTTGATTGAAGAATGGACTTGTGCGTGTCGTGCTCCTCAGACGTGTTTTGGTTAAGATTGGAAAGACTGCACAGGCTCCGAGAGCTTTTCAAGTTAGGGTTGCCAAAAAAAAGACCTGCAGACAATGCAGGCGTAACAGAGCTCACGATGCCGAAACCTCCAAAACATGTTGAACCCGGGCTGTTATTGACCCGGTCCGTAACCCCAAGATGATGCAAGACCTTCGAGCAAGGCCACAGTATATCCTAAGCATGTTGTAGACGCTGCTCCGGAGAGCACGCCACACCGTGGTGTGATAAAAGCCTTGCAGGCCTCATCTTCGTTTGCTTCTCCACCCTCATCTTTGTTCTGCAAAAAATCATCAGCCACCTCGGAATTAACAGGAGAGCATCCATGGCTGTTGGTTGAGATATCTGGGCTCCCCCGGCCGTTGCATTGGTCTTGGACAGTGGCGACAAAGCCTCCACGACAAGTGCAAACTGGAAACAAAAAGAAGCAAGCAAACGTCTTCGAATGCGACCTGTGGATAATCTGGATCGTCTGCGACGGTCTCCGGCTCGGGCTCGAAGGCCTGCATCGCAATGGCACGACTCTAGTTGCCAATTCAGGGAAGAGCACAAGCGGTGGTAAATCAAGATCCGCTGCCTCGCGCTGCACAACAAGATCTTTCTCCTGACAATGGCAGTTTCCCATGGCCTCCAGGCGTGCGGTAAGGGATGGTTGCACATCGATTCGGCACAAGAGCATAAAACTTTCTTCCCAGACAAACTGTGGTCGGGCTAAAAGCTGCATGCGCACTCGTTCACATCAGGTTGCCACACTGCTCCATCTTTGGCCCCTTGGGCCCAAGGGCTGGTCTCGGCCAGAACACAAATTATCAGGCGCAGTCTGCAGCCGCGATATGGTCTGCCAACCCTGCTTTCAACTCCCGCAGATGCACACCACGACTCAGGACAGCGTGTCTGTATCTGGCTGCACAGATTGCCATTTTGGAATCTTATCCAAGAAGACTGACGTTGCCATCTTCTCATCGTCTCAAAATTTCCTGACCTGGTTGTGGTATGGTCCGATCGCACCGGAACCAGCGGGACAAAACCGGAGGGACAGATTGTGTTGAATGACGCACTCCAACGGGCCGTCCGTCGCTCTGTACGTCTGGGATCGTCTGGGCGGTGAGGTGACACCTGAAAAAACCCGCGAAACTGCACCAAGCAGAGAATCAACAACTGAACGGCACAGGATATGTCTCTTTCCGCAGGAACCTTGCCAGAAACGGCCTGTGTGGTGTGCTCAAGATTCAAGATGTTTCGGGCTCAGCTTTGAGGGACACGTCAACTTGACAAATCTTGCAAGGAGAAAACTCCAAACCCTGCAATGTCCGCACGAAAAGCATACCGTCGAACAGGTCTGGGAGGGTTCGCAGGGTTGGAGTCCGGGCACCAACGAGTGTGCGACCCGAAAACTGACAAGTGCACCGGCAACACTTGGAGCACTTCAAGTGGTCGGCCCGAACGGCCGCTACTCCCAGTGTGCCACCTCTGCGTATTTTCCGTCTCCTAGTCAGCAGTCGCAGACAGGAGCCCCCACATCACAGAGGTGGCACGAGGCTTGTGTGGGAATGCATCAGCACATCGTCGACGATCACGGCCATCCAGAAAGTGTGATGAAGAATGCCAGCGGACCCATCCAAGGGCAAGTCAGCATGTAGTTTGCAAACGAAGCTGCACCATGCTGGGCAACCGAGCATAAGAAATTTGCACAAAGGTCTTGCGTGGCACACGCGGCCACTTCGAAGGTGTGAAGGCTTGTAACAACATGCAACTTAGACAAAGCGATACTACCGAGTGTTAGTGGTAACTCCGACCAGGGCATGAGAAACACCGCGTGGGAATTGCCAAAGTGTCGAAGCTGCACGCAGGACGTGAGAGGAATCTTGTCGGACGAGTTTGGTCAAGGTTTACAATTCTGGAATCACAAGACTGGTCAGCAACACGAGACTCGGAGGACGCGACTTATCGAATCATGCCCTCATCAATTCAACTGCCAGCAGTAAACATGTGCACATTGATGCAAACGTGCAACACACCGACATGTCAACACGTGCGCTCAAATCACTGCCTCATACACCTTCTTTCGAGACGACGCAATCAGATACACACGCTTCCCGATGCCCGCCTGTGTCGAGGTCAGGCTGCGGCATCGGGAAGCCAAAGCATGCTGTGAAGCGAAGATGTTGATCTGACGAGTGCTGAGGTCTCTGGCTGCCAGCTGCGGAAGGAGTATCACTCTACTTAAATCCTTTGACCTTCTAGGTAAACCTGCACGTGTTCCTTTCCTGAGCCCGGCCAGCAGAGTTAGTGATTCGAGGCCACGGCAACGGCCCAGCGCAGCGAGTCACTTGCAGCTTGCAGAGAAATCATGCAAGCAGGTCCTCCAGATCAAGATCCACTTTGTCCTGCACGGACTGTTTCTGAGTGTTGCAGCCCGGAGTGTAGGTGGTGTTTTCTCTGCTTTGCACATACGTGTGGTGACAGTGGTCGCTGTTTCGGTATGGTTGCCTTTGGATGCTTTGTCTTTAGCTTCGGTCGCGACAGTCCTGAGCACCTGGATGCAGCACCTCCGGAAGTTTCTCAGAAAACACTTCGCGCTTTCCCTGCCCACGCTCTGCCTTGACTGCCACATCACGGGACCGAGGCATGGCCTCGCACTGAAATCTCAACTTCGACGCTTGTCTGCACTCTCTGCGCTGCTAGCCAATAGCCCTCGCCTTCTGATCTCTGCACAGGGGACCTTCAGTCCCACATTGCATGGGAGCTTTCATCGTCTCACAGGCATGACGAGTGGCTTCTGAAGATCCTGGTGCCAGGCCAGACAAGCGTCCCTTGTATACCTGCGCCATGCAGCCTGAGCCCAGGGGCTCTGAGTCCTGACACGGCACCATGGCTAGATCCTCAAGCCCCAGTCGTCTCCTCTTTTTGCAAGACGGTCTCAGGGCAAGGCCAGCTGCAATGAGCCCTCCCATGTTGGTCCGAAAGTCTTTGTAAGAATCCTCGCAGCTGACCAAGCTGCCAAACAGCCACGCGGCCCGTCAGATGCGAGCAATCTCCTCTTCGTCTGATTGAAGCTGTGGGGCTTGACATTCGCCTGCAACACGATTGAACAATCTCGCGAGGAGCAGAGGAACTGAGTCTGAGCATGGCACCTGCAACGGAGAGAGGTTGTCGCAGACCTGCGCTGCTAGTTATATCTCAACAACGCTCAACGATGAGGGCAGGTTCGGAATGAGACGGCGGCACGTGCAGGCAAAATATCCGGCCGGGTTGATGCCCATTGAGCAAACTTGATGGCAATGGGCCCTTCAGCCTGAGCACTTCGAGGTCTTACAAGTCTGCAGAAGTGCAGAAACGCGAGCACCAGCCTGAAGAGCCCCCAAGATCAGTCTCCACATGAGCCTGCGAGATGACAAGTCACTGGAGTGAGCTGCGCACATGGACAAATCTGGAAGTATTGTAGTCGCTTCTACTTCCGCCACCTTGGTGCACATTGCCTTGATGAAACCGCTATTGGTTGTCTTCCCTGGAAACCCTTACTTATCTTAACAGGCTACTTCAGATATGACGCCTCTCTTCTCTCTGTTGTATAGCTGCAGGAAGCGCTTATGTCCAACGCTGTTCTCGGTAAAGGGTCATCATCAAATTTCCAAGTCGTTCGGACAGACAGGACAGCATCGTTCAGGACTGCGACCGCAATTTATCAAGGCCTTGCAAGGCCCTGCAGCTACCCAGTACGGAATCCAAGTAAAGTCCAGACCGTCTGCCCCGGACTCTGTGAATTCGTTGTTCCACCGTCTTCGTTCAAGGTCTGTGCAGAAACTGCGTGTAGATATGCAAACACATCTCAGTAAAGATTGGCAGCCGACTTAATTGATAGTACAGAGGTTAGAGGATTATAGGCTATACTGGATTGTGAGGAGGGCTCCAAGGATTGTTATGCAGTTTCTGAGGAGCCCACAGGAAAATCTGTTTCGAGGTACTTTTGGGCATGATAGACTGATGTACCGTAAGCAGTAGAAACACCCGAACTTATCAAGCATGCACAAAGTATGCCGCATCGATAGTGTGTGTGTGTAACAAATACGTGTATGCAACATATTGAAAGTTCATTGTGGTGCACGGGTGACGTACGTATGTATGCAGTAGCATGAACGAAAATATCGAGAAGATCCCAGACCAACGGACCAGGGCCAGAGGACCGACGAGCAGACAACCGGGAAGCCAGAAGACCAGGAGAAGACCAGGAGACCGAGACCAGACAACCAGCAAACACGGACATGATAAAATCATGAGACCAGGGGAAACAAGCCAATCACTGTTGAATAAATTAGGCACACTCTCTTTGCAATTCCCAAGGAAAGCGCAATCTTGGGACATTGAGCCCAGATTGCGACATCATGAGCTGTGAAACCGTGGTAAGCAAAGAGTCACAGTGTAACCGCAGCGTTGGTGCAAACATGGACGACTCCCCCTCGAAAAGCAAAAATCACGACAACCCCGACTCCTGACCATCGAACCAACAGGCCACCACGGACAGACCTTCTTTTGGATTGTATGAAAACGCATTCGCGTCGGGTCCGTTGCATTCGCCAGTACTAGGCTAGCCGGTGCCGCGACGGAGACGCCTTTAGCTACCCGGCAGCCGCTGCCCGCCAGCGAGTGAGGACCCGATAAACCGGGACAACCAAAATTCCAAAACTGGGTGGAGAGGGTGGGAGCTGACAACGCCGGGCGACGCAAAGCCGGCAGATGCTGCAGCATGTGCGTCAATGCGCCGTGGTTGTCCCTACGCACATGAATGTGCTACACAACAACAGACACAAGACGTCCTAGAAGGAGTTTGAAACTGCAGAAGCCCATGCAGTCTCGTGCATTCGTCGAATCTGACTCGCAAGAGCCTATAGCACAGCAACAAAAAATCAGGCTCCTCCAACAAAATCGCCTGTCTTATGGAACTGCTGCATCTAGCAACATACAACCTGTTCTTTGCCTTTCTATGGCCTTAAGTCTTAAGCAACATGCAACTTCGGAGACAGACCTCCTGAGTCGGCAAGTTAACTTCTACCCAGCTGCGGGACAGGCAAAGTCGGAAACGTGGGATGGCATGCAATCGTCGGATGAAGAAACCTCGAACCGCAGTGTAAGCAAAGCGGCCTCTCTCCACCCCACTGCCAGCACAGCCAACACCACGGCCTCAAAGAAAATTAGGAAAGTGTCTTTCATAGCCCTTAAGACGCGTTCCTTGACATGCTTGGAGAACCGTCGCTTGCTAAGTACAGCAGTCCGGACCTTAAAGCGATCAGTATGTTGTGACTGCAAAGCAGCCAAACCGACCACAGGAGTGTTGCGACTCCGTTCGTCAAGCAGTATAGCGGTCTGGCACGACTGTGTCGTTCGCTTGCATGAATTCGGCATTCCCGGAAGGAGCGCGACTCTAGTCACAAGTCTCCACGGCAATCAATGAACATGAACCCTGAAGATCCCAAGCTCTTCATCCAAGGACTCTGCGCCAATGCAGCCAACGGAACAGCACGAAGGCAGACTTCCAGACAGCGCAGCATGACCTGTCCAGGGCACTCATGATGCACTCATGGATGCTCTGCACCCGGCCTTCAGACAATGCCAGAACCTCGACAGCCGTGTCCGAAGCGGCCTGAAGAGCTGCGATTAGATAGAAACGACACGTAGTTCTGCATCTGTCAAAGTTCTGAGTGCAACACCGGATCGCTGAGATCTTACCATCTCCACGACGAGCAATTGGGCCCTCCATTGAAGACAAACACAGGAACATCAAACAGCGCCAACATGCGCCAACAACACCCGTTACATGACAGCACGTCGTGCCTCAACTTGAAGGCTTTGACAATCTGATCGAGGATCCTGCGGCATGCAAGCGCCGTTCATCATGCCGCGTAACATGAACTCAATGAAGGAACACCAGTCTGACCAGTCAGCACTTCTGTAGCATTAGCGTTAGCAAAAGCAACTCTGACACAGCAACATGACGGTTATCAGATCGTCGAAATTCGCCATAAATCAACACAGAATGCCTTGTGGCCCCCGAAACGCCATCAATGTTTCGAAAAGCCTTCGGCCTACTTGAAGTCTCGCAAACAAAATAAACAAATCGACACGGGTTGAACACCTCCGGCCTTCAGTCTAGCTACCGTCGGCCAATGACGCGAACATGTGAACCAGACCAGATCCCTCGGCCAGCATGCCTCTTCAGTTCTTACCGGAACAGGTGCTTAACAAGCCTTGCTTACAAGCCATGGCCAATCAAAGTGGTGCCCGCTCGACTTGAAAGATGAGTCCTTCTTGAAGGCGAATGCCTCAGAGACGACTTGAAGAGCGGTTTGGCATGCCTTCACTTGGGCCTTGGGAGCCCTGCGCCTGCGCCTGCCCCAAGCGCTACCGGCCGCAATCCTCGAGTTAGCCTGATACGGGCCGGCGTGGAAACAAAGGCTTCGTCATGGAAACGAACACCTACATACTCTTGCATCCAAACCACCTGAACCGAAGGCCATACTTGACAGCGGAGCGCAAGTCGCGATTCAGGAAGGAAGTGTAGAGGAGCATGTGGCTCCAAATGCCATGCTGCCAATGCTGCAGGTGATGCAAGTCGGATGTCCGACGAATCTCAGAGCTGTCACTCAGCTTCCTCTCGACTGGAGTAACTGGAGATAACACAACAAACTAGCTTCGCGACTCTGTCATTAAAGTACATAAAAGCACAAGACTCAGGCTTGGCTAGACTTGGTTCCAACTGTGAGCTGCGGCAAGTCACAGTTCAGCTGCCGTCCTTACAACCGGTATTGACCGGTGCTCCCGGATCGTTCCGCACTTTTCGACTGTTCGTCGATGCTTCGGTGCTGTAGTGCCGCTGGCCTCAGCCCGACAACTCTGTCACTCTGCTGCAACATACCTCATCGCTGAGTGCAGTTGTATCGCACACTGACGGTCTCTACATGCTGCACTTGTGCTGTGAGCTCGCAGTGTGAAACCCGGTCCGTATCAAAACTGCACTGTGCTAGTACTATGAGAGCTGACGGCGCAGAAAAGCTGCACACGCCAACTTCAGCAAGCGGAGTCTGAGAACGCCCTGCGCAGTGGCTGGGAAAATGGGACCGTCTTCCCTGTGTGAAAGAGATCAGCATTCGTAAGCTTGGCTCTTGGGCTCTCTGTGCAGAAAAGTCGCAGGCCGTCGACAGAAACAGAGTCCGAGCAGTCTCTCCACGCGCCTGGAGCAAAGGCACTGAGCATGGAAAGTGGAAAGCCAAACACGGCAGCAGCCCGCAAAGCCCGCTTCCTTTTTCCCTTCCCTTCTTCGGCCTTGCATCTGCAGAGCCTGCGGAAAACAACACATCAGAAACAACACATCACTCAACACACACTCATGGCTCAGACGCGCTGCTCGGACCTCCTTGTCACGGGATGGGAGACTCGCTCTCGATCCATCAACTCCGGGAAGGCTTCCTTGCTGCATTTCAACACCTATCGACCTATCCTATCCTCTGATGCAGGCATTGGACTGTGACAGAGAAGGCTCGGCGGCTCGAGAAAGACAGGCTGCCCGCTTTGGCCGCCGTCCGCTGCGACGGGTAAACCTTGTCAGAAACCTGCAGATGCTGCTCGTAGACAACTTCCGGGATCGTAGTCGCGGCTTTGTGGTCTGTTTGCGGTCTGAGTGCATCCACCTCACATCCAAGTGTCAACCCTTGCAAAGGCCTCACCTCATGACCTCGAAACAGAATCTGACCCGAGCTCAGCACCGACAAGTTCATTGCCAAGAACTGGTCAAGGGAGGGACATGTTGTCAAATTTGCAGAAAGCTACAGTAGCGCGACATGCATCTGTGCATCCACCTGCGGAGATCTGAGTACCGTTGCCAGCGGACTGTCACCTCCATTAAAATTTATCATTCACAAGAACGTCTCGCTACAAGTACCCGTGAGCCAAAAGAACGACGTCCCATGAGTGCCCCTGCGCCTGCTTCTGCTCGCCAGTCTTCAAGACGTTCAATGGCAGCCTTTATCTAGTTGCATCTCGCAGCCGGCATGCTCGTGCAAAATTGTGCGTGTCAATGTAAGAACGCGCATGGCCTCCGGTAGGGTCGTGGAGGCGACCGAGGCTTGTGCGCGACCGGACTCTCCGGCCAGCTGCAAGTTGCGCTCAGTGAGCTCTTCACAAAGAGCTTCCAATTGTTTGTCAAGGTGCTCCAGAGGTCGGAGGTACATGAGAACCAAATCTACCAAATCCAGTTGACGTCTGTGTGAGAGATGCGACCCCCATTGGATTGTGCGTGCTGCGAGGCCAGACAGAGACTGGCACAAAGCACGGACTTGCAAACCCAGAACGCCGCACTGGCGACAATGCAAAGAGCTTCTAAGCGGGGGCGGTGCTGGGGCTTCTTCCTGGCCTGGTTCCAACGGAACCACTTCCGTCCGACATGCTCTCTCGAGGCTGTTTAGTGCCTCGTCAGTGCTGAGCTTTTTGGCCTCGATGCCCTGGAGCAAAGCTTCAAGAACACCAGGAGCGTGAGCCGGTGGCGGCGCATCTCGCGCACTCTGCGAAGGCTCCACGTCGTCCGCCACGATCTCCATTCCACTTCTCACAGGCATATTTAAAAAGCCAGCGTCATCAGCATTCGCATTGATTGCTGACATCTTTGGCTGGCGAGGTGGTGGTGAGGGTGGTGGTGGAAGACACTCCAGAACACCGGAGCTCCACGACGGCGACACGGTATTGAACGTGGCAGACACATGCGGTTCAACGCTCACATCCCCGCCACAGGATCTGGTCAGAGTTGCAAGGCTCTTGTCCAACTCACTCAAGTGCTGATGCAGCAGTCCACCCAGCTCTGAGTCCGCGGAGATATCTGGCAACATGGCGGGGCAGCTTGCCTATATGCTGTCGGCATAAATGCAAGATCAGGAGATGCGCTTTTTTTGAGGCTAGTGGCCTGAAACCGAGCCCGGTCCGTGCACTTTTCCGTCTTGCTTGCCAGGGGTATTGCAGAGAGGTTCCTTCAAGGAACGAAAACTCCTGCAATAAGGCCTCGGATTGGCCTTGCTATCAATTTCGGGTTGCTCTGATGAAGCTTCAAGACAAGAACAAGATTTTGCCATTCATAAGGACACTGAAACTTCATGTACCGTCGCATTTGTTTGGCGTGTTGGCTGAAGTGGCTTTGCCATCGACACCATCCTTGGCTTTCTACATCGTACTGCTGTGGCTATGCTCCGAACTCAAGATGCACCGGTCGGCCGCCCAACCATCGGACAGTAGTGCGCCGGCCCTGATACAAACCTCAGTCCCCGAGGTCTGAGGTCATGGGGAATTTGTGCCCTTCCGAGACTGATGCTGTCATCGTGCGCCACAGCAGCGACGTCTGCTTCTTGTTCGGGGCCGGCAGCCTGCAAGCATCGCCTCCATCCTCTGATCGTCTTCTGATCCGTCATGATGAAGCAAACCGGATAAAGCTACACGCGAATGGATCCAATCGAATTGGAAAGCACTCAATGCATGTACTGGTTTCACTGGTTTTCAGTGGTCGCACTGGACACCAAGCGACCATGGAATGCCTATGCCAACCAGTTCATTCCGCCCACACTGAGGGGGTCCCCACATACGTCATCCAGCCCTCCAGGCAGGCATGAGCAGCTCGGGCCAACCGGCTTCTTGCAGCACTAAAGAGAGGGGTGGGAGGAGGGCCAATGTCCGTGCAGCAGGAGATCTGAACTTGCTGCCGCACGACCACCTCATGACTTCCGTGCGCTCCATGTGTCGAGTGGATTTGGCACGCAGATTCAGACAAACTGTTGCGCAAGCGTCGCGAGCAGCATCACGGCGTTGCATGCAAGTGACACGCTGAACTCAGCCTTGCAGCTAACTTAACAAAACATCTTCGCTCCTCTTGCTACCAACAGCAATGCGAAAACGGAACACACGATCATCCAGCCCCTCCCTTTTCTCCACACAGCTCAACACCATTCCATCACGCACCCCGCCATCTGCTCAACTCGCCCCCTCGCTCCAGCGTTCTGCGTAGCCGTTTCGTGATCCGGTCCCGCCGCTAGTCCCCCGTACCCTGCTGTCCCACGACAAGAAACCCATCCAACACGCAAAAAAAAAAAAAAAAAACATTATCGCGCCGCCGACATCCGAACTCGTGCATGCAGCTGTCTGTGCCATGAGTGCACATCGACCTGTCTAAACTTGAATACGCTTGAAAGTTGTATATGTAGTCCGTTTGCAATTAGCTGCCACGTCTGCCTTCACCGTGGCACGCTGCTTGCGGACATATTTGGCCTCAGACGACATCAGATCCGAGCTCAATCGCCCTTCATGCTCCACGACCTTTGAAAGTAAGGTCCCTGCGACAAACGCCTCAGCAGCCGTGCCAGTGCCGACATCAGCCAGGGCCTCGAGAATGTGACCGCCACAAGTGAATCTCACAGCCCTTTGCAACAAACGACAGCCCCAGGCCATGCCAAAGTCGCGACCTGCAAAGTGGACTCACTGCAAAGTGAGCTCTTCTGCCATCGCAAACAAAGTGCAGGAACTTTGCCCTCGCCTCTGGGCATCCCTCGTCTCCAGTCAACTTTGTCTCTTCCTGTGTCCCGAGACCACACTTACTTGTGCTGCACTGTACAGACATCCAGCTACTGTCGCATGCTGTGACAGTTGAAATGAGGAGAGCTCGCTGAACATCATATAGTGTTCCAATGGCACCTCAGCTGGAAAGCAGCTTCCGATGTCTCGGTGTGCAGTCTCAGCTGTCGACCTTGGCAAGGCCAAAGACGCTCGGGAAGATGACACCGGTTCCTGATTGGAAACTGCAGGCTTTGTTTTCAGGATGTCGGCTGGACTGCCCTAAGCCGGCAGCTTGTCCCAGGTGCCAAAGTTCTTCGGGTGAAGAACCCTGGCATGCTTTCTGAGCATTCGTACAGCCACAGCCTCGCTGAAGCGTCTCGCCGAGCCGTTGAGCCCGTTGAGCCCTGCTTTGTCAAACAGGCGGTCGCGTCCCGCTGCTTGGATCGAAGAGGCCGGACTGTCCTCGCATCTCGGGCAAAAGAGAGGCCATGTCTGGTCTTCAGCTGAGCAGCTGGCCGACCGCAAGTCTAAATCCGGTCTCCAGCACCTGCGTGCCAGCGTGGGTCTTCTTGCTTCTTGAAACTTCCCGCGCTCAACTGAAGCTGGTGCACACCAGCCGGCCTTTTCGCTCTTTGGGCGGTATCGATTTGCTGCCTTTGCCCCCAGTTGAGTGCCGAGGAATCTTTCTCTAGAAGCTCCGTTCGTCCCTGCCTCCAGCTGAGGGCGCTGGCGACGATTTCTGCAGATTGTGTTCTCAAGCAAGACAAGCACAGGGTACTGCCCGAGCACCTGGAAGTCAGCGGTCTCGCCAAACCAGGCGGCTTGGACCTAGCAGATTCCATGACAACAACTTCATCACTTGCTTGGCAGTTCGACAGATCCTAGACCACCTCTGACCTTCTCGTGCACTAGGGAGAAGATGTGTGCAACCGTATTATTGATCTCAGGGGTCACCGAATGCAGAGGTGTACCACAGTGGCCGACATTATGGCTTCATGCTGCATGTAGGGCAAGGTCGCGATCTCAAAGAGCCTACTGAGATCCTATCTTATTCACATGGTCATGCCAACAGCACATGTGCAATGCTACGCTGCGCAGCCCATGGTCCAGTCGAGCCCCACCGAACAAGCAAACTTTGCAGTTCGAGCCTTTTTCTGGGTGTCTCTGACGCCTCTGCAGTCTGCGGCCTGCAGTGATGTCCGGCGGTTTTGAATCTACTTATGGCTGTGAACCCCTCACCTGCTCGTTGCATCTGCGGCCCTTCGAGCGAAGCAAATAACTGGTCGCGCGTGTCACAAGTTGCAGTGCGCTTCTCCTCGAGGCTCGCAGCCTGCCAACCGGATCCACCTCAGCCTGAACGGTCGGACGGCGCTTTGACGAGCACATGATAGCGCTTACGACCGACGACCGTGTCTGTTCCCACCTGTTTTGCAGCATCAAGTTGCGCAAATATTTGGTCCCAGCACTCTTTGGCCTCCAAAGCTGCTGCAGCACAGACAGACCATTCAAAACTACATCCACTCGCTGCCGTCGAGCTGCACTGTCCTCCCCCGCTGGCCCAAGATCTTGTGACAGTCGTGAAACCCGAACTGCCCACATGCGCCGGAAAAGCAAGCTGTGGCTGCAGCTAGTGGACAAAGTGGCTTCTGAACGACTAGACTCTGATCCGCAAGACATACTACGCTGCACAAACGCAAAACAGCACAAACGAGGCTTCCCCTTCACCTGAAGGAAACTTTGATGTTTGTGCCGTGATTGCTGCTGCACTACATGACTCTGGTCTTCACTTGACGGCGTTCGTGCGTTTGCCGAGTCTTGAGCCAGGTCGCGGTGGGCTAAACTCAATAACCGAGCCTGTCGAACTCTGTGTGTTCAGGATTTAGTGAGTGTACATTTCGGAACGGCTACATGCGTCGGTGTCCTGGTATCTGCCCGAGCATGTGGACATCCTCAAGCTGCGAAGGGGCTCAGATGCACAAGAGGTAGACTGCGAAGAGGAAACCAAAGCGCTGTGCGCAAAGGAAAGAGCAGGACGGAACTGGCGAGCAGGGATGCCGAGATGCCGCATAGCAGATATCGAGTGGTGCAGACTGGCCGCTCCGGGTTTGGTTGGCAAATATCTGTAGAGTTCGTTCCGAACAACTGCGGGGACTGTTCCTTGACAAGCATGCGAGGGGTGGGTTCGAACAGCTTTTTGTCCACTCCCGCCGGGTGCAAATCATTGGAGAAATGCCACCAGCTTCTCACCTTGGATAGTCCGTTTCGGAACACTCTGTCAACAGTAACATGAATGTTTGGCCAACCATGAGGCAGCGGCTTTCCTTCCTCCATCTTGGGCTCTTTCCACACTTGAACAGGAGGAATGTGTGTAACTCCTTGGCTTTGCTGTGGCTGCTGCGGATACTGTAACAGAGAACAGCGAGATGTCTCTTGCAGCAGAGGATCCTTTTCGCCGATTCCGATTGTCGGAGTACTTCTGCTTTGGCAGCCAGGTTTCTGCAGAGGACATATGCTCAGAGTCAGCACTTTAACCCCTACCTGTCGACTAAAGCTGGGGCCGCCCACCGTAAAACAGGTTCTCCTTCTTCTTCACAGGGGCATCACCCGCCGTCTCTTCCGCGACGCGTTCGTACTGACAGCGCTGTGCAATCAGATGCAAGGCAACGGAAGGAGGCTCGTCTCGCTGGCATGTCCTCGTTCTCCGTAGCCTTCGCCACAAACTCTTCCATGTCCATGTCCTTGGTGGCCTTCTCCCAGCAGCGCAATGCAATGTTGAGGGCTTAAGCGTGTCTCGGCCTCTTCTCCAAGTCTTTGTAACTGCTTCGACAAGAAGGTGCGATACTGCTTCAACCTGAGCGAGGTCCGATAGCTGCGCCCTATGCATCGAATCGTGCGGTTGTCTGCGATCCACTGAGATGACAAATCGTTACTTATTTGACGAAGAGCTTCACGGCTCAACCGTGCGCTCAATGGGGCTTGCGTACAACGATGAAGCTGGTGTGCTGTTACTCAGATGCTGAGGGCGGTGCCTGGTCCTGTCAACTCTGGCTTGCTTGTACTGGAGCACCACTTCGTCCCTTAGCGAGTCTCGCTCTGACCCACGGAGACATAAACAAAGCAAGGTATGTACTGGCGACATACATGGAATGAGGGAAAGAATGACAGAGAAGGAAAGGTGCAGAGAGACAGATCGGGAGACAAAACAAAGGAAAGAGGAGGAGAGAGCGGAAGAGGGAGGGGGGGTGAGATTGCACAAAAGCCTAATCAAGAGAGGAAGCCCGAGACAGAGAGAGAGAGAGAGAGAAAGCGAGAGAGAGAGAGAGAGAGAGAGAGAGCGAGAGGGAGGGAGGGAGGGAGGGAGGGAAGGAGGGAGAGAGGAGTGAGAGCACGAAATCAACGAGAAAAAGAGAGGGAGAGAGGCGAGAGGGACATAGGGAGAAAGGAAAGCAGGCGGTAAGGGAAAGCAGACACACGGAGCGAGACAGGGACAGCCCGAGCAAACGTGCGGGCAGACAAGAAGCGTGGATGAGAGAGTGAAGCTCAGAAGAGGACGAAGGAGACGGCGATAAACCGACAGCAAAGTAAGCAGCAAGACTAGAGCTGTGATCCCAGCCTTGGCTTCTGGTTTTTCAGGTACTGCATTGTTCGGTCGCGGTACCGCAGGTTGGCGGTGTGCGTGCAGTCCTCCAGGTCCAGGAAACGCAGAGGCTGAGCTCTCTCTAATCTCTTCATCTCCACGGCCCAAACCCTCTGGAAAAACCCTGGACTCCAAAGCTTTGTGCTGAGTGGGTCACCTTGATCTTGTGCATGGGATACTCCACTGGATCCTCCACTGCCCCGTGCGCTCGGCAGAAACGGAGGGACGCAAAGGGCACATGGGGTAACAACCTTGTTGTAGTAGAGGTGGTTGGGCCCGGCAAAAAGCTTAAGCCGCTCCTGGCAGCGATGGCAAGACTGATAAGAGAATGCAGCCTTAAAGCGCAAGATCAGAATGGCAAACTCTCTCGCCTTGAAAATTCGCCTGTTCGCAGGTGTTTTCTTCATCATGCCCCATACAGCCTCAGTGGACTGCTAGAGCTACCTCGCGAGGCTGTCACCTCCTTGTTTTTTGATGCCGACTTCTTGGAGATCACGGTTTTCAGGGGTGTCGCATGCATTGCGAAGGACTTGAGCATCGAATCTAAAACTAGACCCCATCCTTTAACCTTCCATCGTTCCATCGCTGCATCCATCCCGCCGTCCGGGCATCTAGCCATCCTTCATCCATCCATCTTTCCATCCATCCAGCCAGCTATCCAGCCATCTAGGCATCTAGCCTTCCTTCATCCATCCCTCCAGCCATCCTTCCTCCCATCCAGCCATCGAGCCATCCCAGGCATCTAGCCATCCTTCACCCATCCATCTTTCCATCCTGCCATTCTATTCACCCATCCATCCATCCAACAACTCGTTCATGCTCGCATTACTTGCATGCATTCATTCCAGCCGGCCAAGCCACCCCGCCAGCTGGCCAATATATGCGTCTCGAGACGGGTCCAGGTTTTTTTTGTTGTTTTTTAAGGTTTTTTCTGGTTATTTTTATTGGTTTTCGGTGCTGGAATGCTAAAAAACCTGCAAGAGTCACGAGAAAGGGCCTGGCTTTAGGTCTTTTTTTGGTAATTTTTATGGTTTTCGTTCTTAGCTTCTATAGAACCTGTACGCGTTACAAGGATGGGCCATATGTACATGCAACATAGTGCACGGAGCTCATGAGACACCCTGTGCACGGCCTCACATTCGCGCACTTCTGCTTTTTTGGCAGCGTCGCAGCAACTTACCGGCATCCACGCACGCTCTCATCGGGAACCATGTGCAAACGCACTTGCAAGCGGTAAGCACCCTCCCTTATTTGGTAACTCCGGGTCAGCCTATAGCTTAAACACGCCACCCTTAATTGGCGATAACGGTTCAACATACATGATAAACGCGCCACCTCATTTGGTGATAGCGGTTCATGATACGTGTTAAACAACCCCGCTCATTTGGCGATTCCGGTTCACCATATATATATATATATATATATATGAAGCACACCCCTTATTTGGCAATTTCACTTCACCATATACGTCTTGAACACTCCCTCATTCGGCGAAAACCGTTCACCATATATCTTAGCTTGCATGGCCCAAACATAAAGCGAGGGGGATTGGGCCCCTGGGACGGGATTTGCAAAGTCTCAGAATAGTTATGCGCTTGACTTGCTGCGACCATCGCAAATGGCCATAGCGTTCTTGATGGTACGAAGTTCGCTAAAGAAAAACAGGGCTTGAGAAAGTGGGGGGAGGGGTCTGGGGCGCGGCGCAGCCCCCCCCCATTTGCAAACGCACTTGCAAGATCTTGCAAGAGGACCGGCGGTTCATCACATCTTAAGCAAGCGCCCTCATTTGTCGATTCCGGTTCACCATAGATTATGCAAAAAAATATTAGACACACCCCTTTCCGGTTCACCATATATCTTTAATACGGCCCCTCAGTCGGCGATGACCGTTCACCATATATCTTAAACACGGCCCCTCTTTTGGTGATTACGGCTCATCATATCTTCAACACGCTGCCTCATTCGGCGATTCCACTTCACCAGACATCTTTAACACGTGCCCGCATTCGGCGATAACAAGACCCCCTCATTCGGCGAAAACCATTCACCGCGGCCCAAACATAAAGCAGGGGGAGGGGGTTGGGCCCCTAGGACGGGCTGTGAAACGTCTCATATATGTCAGGCGCTTGACTTGCTACGACCAATCGCCAATGATGGCCAGAAAGCTTTCTTGATGGGACGATGTTCGCTAAAGCAAATTCACTACGGAGCTGAAGAAAGCGGAGGGGTTGGGGGGGGCGCAGCCCCCCCCATTTGCAAACGCACTTGCAAGCGGTAAGCACCCCCCCTTATTTGGTAACTGCGGGTCAGCCTATAGCTTAAACACACCACCCTTAATTGGCGATAACGGTTCAACATACATGATAAACGCGCCCCCTCATTTGGCGATAACGGTTCATGATACGTGTTAAACAACCCCGCTCATGTGGCGATTCCGGTTCACCATATATATATATATATATATATATGAAGCACACCCCTTATTTGGCAATTTCGCTTCACCATATACGTCTTTAACACTCCCTCATTCGGCGAAAAACGTTCACCACATATCTTAGCTTGCGTGGCCCAAACATAAAGCGAGGGGGGTTGGGCCCCTGGGACGGGATTTGAAAAGTCTCAGAATAGTTATGCGCTTGACTTGCTGCGACCATCGCAAATGGCCATAGCGTTCTTGATGGTACGAAGTTCGCTCAAGAAAAACACGGCTTGAGAAAGCGGGGGGGGGGGGTCTGGGGGGCGGCGCAGCCCCCCCCATTTGCAAACGCACTTGCAAGAGGACCGGCGGTTCATCACATCTTAAGCAAGCGCCCTCATTTGTCGATTCCGGTTCACCATAGATTGTGCAAAAAATCTTAGACACACCCCTTTCCGCTTCACCATATATCTATAATACGGCCCCTCAGTCGGCGATCACCGTTCACCATATATCTTAAACACGGCCCCTCTTTTGGTGATAACGGCTCATCATATCTTCAACACGCTCCCTCATTCGGCGATTCCGGTTCACCAGATATCTTTAACACGCGCCCGCCTTCGGCGATAACCGTTCACCAAATATCTTGAACACGCCCCCTCTTTTGGCGGCTCCGTTTCAACATATTATGTCTTCAACACGCCCCCTCTTTTGGTGATAACGGCTCGTCATCTATCTTAAACACGCCCCCTGAATTCGGCGGTTCCGGTTCATCATATACCTTAAACGCGCCCCCTCTCTGGTTGCAGGTGCCACGCCAGATCAACAGCCCGACTGGCTAGAGGATTGACGGACTGACAGACTGATTGACGGCTCGGTTGGCAGACGGACTGACTGGCTGACCGACTCACCGCTGGACGACCGACTGACTGACTGACTGACCGCGCGGTTGGCAGACGGACTGACTGGCTGACTGGCTGACTGACTGACCGCGCGGTTGGCAGACGAACTGACTGGCTGACTGACTGGCTGGCTGGCTGACTGACTGACCGCGCGGTTGGCTGACCGACTGACTGACTGACCGCTCGGTTGGCTGATTGACCGACTGACTGACTGACTGACCGCTCGGTTGGCTCGTTGACTGACTGACTGAGTCCTGCGTCCGCCGAACCGAAAACCGTAAAAAATAACCAAAAAAAACCATAAAAAATACCCAAAAAGAACCCCCGCCCTCTCGAGACCCAAGGTCCCAAGCAACGCCGCACCACACAGATCAGGAACCCCCACGTGCGCTAAGAAGGTTGTCATTTCTTGACCAGCGTGCGGTCAATGGATTAGAATCTGCAGTGGGTCTCGCTTACCGGACAATGGAGAGACACTCGGGTCGACATGCAACAATGTACTGAAATTCATAAAGGATCGCACTTGCCGAAGAATACGGATACGCCGCATCCACCGGAAGTGTCATCATTTCGGGGCCGGCATGCAGCCCATGTGTCGGAATTTACACCGGGTCACGCTTACCAGAAACGCGAATCGTCGCAGCAGCACACGCTAATAAACTGCTTACCTCCAACATCCGGCAGGTTCAGAGCGCATCCGAATACCATGCCCCATAGTCTGGCGGAGTTCAGACATTGCCAGGCCGAGAATCGTCGCGGCATGACACGCATTCGCAGTAGCTCTGCGAGGGTTGCCAATTCGAGCTCAAACACGGCTCATGTAATGAAATTTTCCCAGGGGTCGATCAAGGGGTCGTGCCGACCGAAGCAACCGGAGACACCGTTAACACCGAGAGAGCTGTAAATTCGTGCATGAGGCCCATTCATCGGAGTTTACCATGGATTGCGCTGAGCTTATACGACGAAAACCGCATCCTGCTAGCCTTGCCCGTGCATTTAAATCTGAATTAAGATTGACAGTGAACTAGATTCATTAATTGGGCTAGCTTAGATTAACTTCGATTACATTCAGTTAACATAGAGGAAATTGGACTCAATAGGTTTAAACTGCAATAGGTTATATAGGTGTAAACGTACGATCCGTGGAGAAACGAGACGGGTGCTCGAGCTACCCCGCCACCCTATTAGAAAGAGCCGACCCACCCAACCAACCTCTCGCCAACCTAACAAACAACCTGACATGATCATCGTCATCGTCATTATCGTCAACATACCAGTATCGACTCATCATGCCATCCCAACCACCTCCACTGAATAAAACCCTTCGCCATGCTTTCGGGCAAAACTGGATTAGATGTCTCTGCTCCCCCTGCTTCCCAGGGCAGCGCTCGCATGATGATGCGCTCGGGGAATCGTTTCAAGAGGTCCTTGAACCGCTCGACCTGCATCATAGTTTCACTGAGAAGGGAGACGAGCGCACGAAATCACATGACCGTCACAGGCCTTCATGTTGCCAGGCCGATTGCCAACGTTCCTTAGTTTCCAGAGTCATACTTCCAGTGGCACCAGATTGCATGTACCGCTTGCTTTGCAGGATCCGTGCATCCTGCATAACGTGAGCGCTAAGCCTGCTATGTGCCGCAGATAACCTGTGACGAGCAACCGGAGATACAGCTTGTAGTGGTACTTCTTGCCAGACACGCGGATCTCAGTGCAGTGAGCGTAAGCGCGAACAACAAGCTGAACGCAGACGCAGATTGCACCCGGTATGTTGTGTCAACTTTTTTCACAGCAAGAGACAGAGCAATTGCTCATCCGGATTGTTGCTATGTGCGGAAGCTAGCTGCGTGAGGGCGTCGGAGGGCGAGCGTGAGACTGATGTCTTGCAGGTCTCGCACGCTACCATGTTCCTTGCAAAGTTTCATGCCTTCCACGGGATGCCTCATGCACTTCGACGTGCCGCGACCACGCAATAGAGATGCACCAGCTGATGTAGCCACCGCCGCAGAGTCGGTCAGGCTCAATCACTTCGATCCTAAGATTCGTCCCGCTCGCTCCGGCCTCCAGTTGCTTGGAACAAAAACCAGCATCCCAGCGAAGCAGACGTTTGCTGAAGTGTCGGTGGTCGTCCCTGGCCATGAAGATTGATGGAGATGTCAGCATGTTAGACTGGCACATCCCTTGATAACGTCTCCATCCCAGAGCTGCATCATGTAGCCCTGCAGGCTCAACGGCTGTACACGGCAACTCCAACCCCTGCACATGTCGACCCGGGCTCCTGGAGCTGCACCTTCCTCTGGAAGTATCCGAAGTGCCTCCAGAATCAGAGCAATAGCTGAGTGACACAGACTCAACCAGACTTACGAACGTCTGACAAATCAGCATGCAGCAACAAAGCCACACAGACACACTTTCACTTGTGTTTTGTCGACGAGCTTCGACAATCATGATCAACGACGATCCATGTCATCCAATGTTCATGCAATGCATGATGTCAAGATCGACGAAGATGCACATGAGATATATGACGGGCCCAAGAGAAGTTGCAATGATGGTTTCGATATCCGCATGTGCTGGGGCCGCTTCGTTGGGCCATCGCACACAGCAAATGAATGCTTCCTCTGCAAATTGATCTGGCATTCCGAAATCGAGCGCTCCACACCAAATCCGAAGTGATATCACACGCACGCATGCTTGGACGCCCCTTTCAGAGTATCCAGATTTTGTTGCCTTTGCAACCGTTTACTTGTCATCTTTTGAAGATGAACTTCGCTGCGTTGTTCTTGGCTTAACCCCAAGCCATGCCTGACTGAGAGTCCCCAGTCACTTCCCTTCCAGTGACCTAGCTTCGTTGGATCAGGTCAGCCACTGGAAGCCTGATCACATCCTTGCAATCCCCTGCCCTTCTCCCTTTGTTATCCGGATTTGACACACAAACACACACACGCTGTACACACCATACCGCACCGGACCAACCACACACCATGCATGCCACACCGCACCACACCACAGGGAGCCACGAGTCAGGACAAGCAAGAAAGCAAGTAGGAAAGTCCTCCTTCCCAGAGTTCGATTGCGATAAGGGTGAAAGCCTTAGCTTGCCAAAACAATGCTTGCTTCGTGCTGGATAGACAGTTCAATTGGCAAGCCATAGCTTCGATGACGAGAGTCTGACTGGGAAATCACCCAGCCATATGGGCGGTGAGCAAGCTAGATGCTGCCACACTCTGTGCAGCCAGAAGTGGTAGTTTGAGATCTCTGGCCTGCACAGAACTGCCTACGGCCTATGCTTGCACAGAGGTCCAACAACCGTTGCATTTGATTTTGTCAAACTCTGCGCTCGGCACTCTCGATTCGTCCCGGGAAGCTTCCCTCCACTGCCTGAGTTCTTGCCGTCGCCAGAACCAGAAGGATCAAGCAAGATCAAGAGCCATGGCACTCGAGCTTGGAGGTTGGAAGAAAGAGCCCTTCGGAGGGAGCCTTCCGAACCCAGAACTCTTCAGAGACAGTACCTTTCAAGCATCTTGCAGCAGCATGCCTTCGAGGCCGAATCTGCTCCGGACCAGGAAAAGCATACTGGAGCGCATCCGGCCAAAAGAGGCTTCGGCCTTCCGGAAAGGACTCATGGCAACTTTTACTAGATCAAATGGTCCAGCCTTCGCAGTCTGTTCCCCAGCGCCTGCATGCAAAAAGCACAGCAGTCTTTCGTGTCATCGTCACATCGTTCGTGTCAAAATTGTACATGTTATTACATGTTGCTGAGGCATGCACGAGAACGCCACACCCAACTTTGCCAGGCACGCACTCAAGACAACCTGCGAAAACCGCAAACCACAGGCCATGCATCTTGCTGTGCTCGCGACAATGAAGTCGAGCCAGGCAGCATCGTCCCAGTGTCCCGGGGCAGTCACACAGTGGCCAGTGTTCCAGTCGCCAGGGGACGAGCTTCGCAGCAATTTTCCCACTGCTATCTCTTTAGAAAGCATCTCTACGGCAGATCTTGACAAACAAACTCCAGTGCCACCATTGTGAAAAACTCGACCGGGTTGCTGATGCTTGTGAGCGTAATTGTCGAAGCCTATCGCCCAAGCATGAGCAAAGGAGAAGTTTCTGCAAGCAAGAATGCGGCGTATGTTGGGTGGAAGGAAAAGTGTGTCGGAGTCGAGGCGGCAAACGACGTGCGGCTTGCTCTCTTCCGGTAGCTGTCGAAGGTACAGCCCTGCAAAATTAAGTGCCATAAAGGTCTTTTCAATTGTGTTGGGTTCTTTATGTTCTGTCGGTGCCGGATCCGCAACAACGTCGAAGAACTCCCTCAGATTCACAACCTGATATCCTCTGAAATGTGATGGGCCGGTCCCTGCAATTATGAATTGCAGAGAATCACAATATTTCGCATAGGTCTCAACTACCATGGCCATTCTCTCAATCTCCTGCGGATACATGGTCAACACCAGACACTGAATTCGAGCGGGATTGGCAAGATTCCTTTCGGTTGTCTCTTGGGGTTCTCGAGCCCTCGGACGCCAGCAGCTCAAGGGACCAGAGGCTCTGAGCCATCGTTCTGGCACGGGCAGGTGTCGGTGCCACACTTCGGTCAGGATTCGTTCGTAGTTCTCTGCAACCTCCTCCACGGGGAAGGCCCACTGGCTGCGGCACGGCGCCTGCTGCACGATGAACGCCAAATCCATCACACTCTCCAGGCTGGTGAGGGCCACGTTCTCTTGCGCCGTCTCCCCCATGAACTTGAAGAAGCACATGATGCCATAAACAAAATGGCCAACAAGACATCGAGTTCCGCGGTGACGATGTTGAATCCCCCGAGGGCAGGGAACACTCCACAAATTAGTGAATTGGGCTACACGCCTGATCGGAAGGCCGCCATCATGCACAGCAGCCCAGATTTGGTGGCCAAAAGCTCTCTCGTTTGGCCATGGCTCTAAGTCACAGCCCCAGCAGACCTGATCGGCAGCTTGTTCCACTGCCTCCCACCAGCGTCCACGATCTCGCATTCCAGCGTTGATGCGACAAGCGGCTCCGCAAGTTGCGTCTGCGGTCATCGTGGCCCAATGCCAGAGGGACGGGTCTGTGACGGCGTCATCCAGCGCCTGATCAGACGAATTATGTGGGAGAGCTTCCATCTCTCAAGGTCACTAAAGGATTCCATCGGCAGCGCTTGAGAAAGAGCTGCACAGAAGGACAGGCATCCTGACAGTCACCATACGCAACCGTCGACCCGGGAGCCACGCACGCTCGCAATTGGTGACGATTGCGTAAGCTCCAACATCCTGGGGAGGTCTGTGCTTCGGCGTGGCTTTCAAACCCACTTGACATGCAAAAAGGCTGGGATCCCGGTCCCGGATCGGATCATACAGAGGGCTGTCTGTGCCTTCCAGAGTGGCGGCCACAGCCTGCACATGATGTCCGGGCAGCAAGTGCCAGATGTGAGACAGGAGAGTTCCTTGTCGTGCCTTTGCCAAGTGACCCAAGGTCTTTCCTTCGGCATCGAAATGATACCACTGACGGTACTGATCATCCTGGCAAGACATCACGCGCGCTCCGGGCTCCTCTCTTCTCCTGTGCCTGAATTTGAACTCCCTTCTATGCCAACACTTCGTCAAAGCATGAGATATGCCATGGGTTATGACACACAGCATACCTTCTGAGACTTTGCAATGAAAGACAACTCGTTTTGATTCAAGAGAACTGCCGGGTCTCAAAGACGGTCCAGCTAAGCACCAGTCCAAAGATAACACCACTCATTGTGCTCTGTCTGGCCAGACAGAAGCATGCTCCGACCTTCCTCTCAACAGGCGAGGGGCCGCGACAACGGCTGTCTCTGACACCTAGCCCGCTCTGGTGCTTCTTCCCCAAGTCCCGGCGAGGAAGCTTTGGAGGCCCTCAGGCCTTACAGGCGAAATAGCAGGCTCCCCTCAGGGGGGTCATGTGCCAAAACGCTGCTGATAATAACTCGTTCAGCTCGCCGCTCTGACCGAGGTAATTTCCCGCGGCCGGGAGAGTCGGATACAAAGGACAGAGGGCTTTCCGTGTCGGGAAGCAGACGGGGACGAAGCCGGACGATGCCCATGCTCTAGACAAAACACAGCCGCCATCCCACAGGCTAGCCACAGATTGAGCTCTTGCGCTCCCGTTCTGTGACAGGTTTGACTGCCACAGCATCAACCTATTGCAACATGATGTCCGAGGAGGCAATTTCCAAGATGTGCGAGGGTATGATGGACAAAAACACTTGAGGAGGTGCACGGAGCTTTCCACCTTTTATCGAGGTCCAGCTGGGTCCAGCGTGGAAACGTTCTGCTCTTCAGTCGTTGTCGCGGTCGGTCCATGCACCAAGGCGTGTTTTCAGGATCAACACGAGGCGAGGGCCGTGAGGGGAGAGGTGCCCAGTCGCTGCACGAATGCAGTCTTGCTAGGCTTATCTGCACACCTGAACTAGACTTGCTCCCTTCCGGCCTGCAGCTTTTTGCACGGATGGAAGGTCTTCTCTCCTCTCCACTGCGGAACAGGTCTCCACTCCTCAGCCAAGAAAAACGACACATGCACAGCAGTCTCACGATCAACATGACACCAACCATAACTCAGGATCCACATAGCAAAGCACGAATCAGAAAAAGAGTCTGCCCGTTTGTCGGAGCCGTAGGGCAGCATGATGGCAGGCTCAGCTGGATCCTTCGATTGAGGCAGGTCGCTCAATGAAGTCATCACGATATTCCGAATGCAGCCCAGGCTCGTATTCTGGGCTATCACGTCCATACCGATTCGGAGTGATTTGGGATATGCCACGCCGACACGTCACGCCTGGGAACTTGTGCGCGGGATGAAGTCTCTAAACCAAACCACAAAGTGCACCTCGCGGCAGGTTGTCGACAATCGCAGTGCTGCCTCCAACCGGCATGTGTGTCTTGAAGCAGACGTCGATATCGACTAATCAAACTTTACTTGCAAGGGAGGAAAGCACATGAAGCCGCTCTGCAGGGGCAGTTTCGCTGTGAAGCCATCAGTGTTGGAAGTATCAGTCTGTGCTACATGGCAACACTGTCACATGACGCAATGCCTCGGCAGGCTCAGGAAGCCAGGACAATTCTGGGATCAGATTCTCGAGTCGATGGTCTGTGAATTGCTGTACAGGGCGTGGGTAGGCGGGCGGATGGCCCTGAAGCTTTGCGTAGGTTTGCTTCGAACACATGGCCGCCCCAAAATCTTGCATGGCTTGCGGAGAGATGAGAGTTGGTGTGGCTGGCATAGATCAGGGACACCTGAGCTGTGCATCCCTATTCTGTTTCCGTCTCTCTACCTTTCGCGCAATCCTTCCACGCGACGGGCTGACACGGCGCTGCTTGTACTTTTTTTTTGGAGGGCCTTTTGCCACTGCACTAGTCTCTAGCCGTCACAGCCCAGTTGGGCAGGCACTCTTGGCCACATTAACCAACCCCTTTCGTGGCGTTCAGGTAACCCTCATCACCCTTCCATTGCACCCGATCTCGCCTCTCACATCCTAATCAGTAGTTCCACTGTAGTTCCATATCTTCATCCCTTGCTTCCCGGATCACGGCTTCATTCTCATGGACCTCCGAGTTGTCTGCCCCAGTCCCAGTCGCGAGACCAACCCCTTCACGTTCGTCTTGGACCTGCACAATCTCCCCGTGACCACTCATTCCGGACCCTCCATTCACGCCCTCAACGACAAGGTGCTCCGCCCACGTAGACGAACTCAAAGCCCAGGAGGAGGGGCCCACACTGTCAACATCGGCAGCCCCGTCTTCCATTACGGTGCCCGTGGCCCCACCCACATCCATTTGGAGGTGCGGCTCTGGGATGGGGTCAGTGGACGCCGAAGAACCTCCACTTGCCACTGCACCACTCGAACCGTCTCCCGGCAAAGGCTCTGCCGGATCGCCTGTGCCCTCCCGTCCACGTCCACGTCGTTGAGGGGTTCGAGAGCGGGAGAGACGCCTCCGTTCCCGTTCTTCATACCATAGTCTGCCCGGTGTAGAGAGGCAATGAGCCGGCTGGAAGCCGAGTTGGTGGAGATGGGCTTCTCCTCTCCAGTTGACCATGGCCTCCGGGCAAATGATCCCAAACCAAGCCGTCCGCATCCTCCTCACTGCCGACTCCACCCACAGCTCCACCCACTCCAGATCCACAGGCGTAGCCGGAGCCGCAAACTGCGCCATTGCCGGTGCCTCCGTGATCGGTCGGAGGACACCGTTGAGGATGTTCATGTTCTCGCGCGAGAAGCGTTCGTCCTCATACCCCGCAAACTCCTGCATGAGCAGCAGTGCCAAGCGGCGAGCATCAAACCCTCGGCCCACGAAGTCCACCGCCTGGTTGACAAGGTGATCAAACCACGCCGGCTCCCCTGGCAAGAAGGGCTCATCGAACCCCTTCGACCTTGTGGGTCTAGTAGCCGCCACCAGCACCGCCCCTGTTGTCCAGAGGCCAACCTCATCATTGTCGAAGCCCGGATCATTCTCGACCGTACCAGCGGTGTCCGCCTCCACAATGAGTTGGGCTTGCATCAGATACAGTGCCGCCTCTCCCCACGTCACCGTCGCATAGTCGCCCGAGATAATCCCTTCCTTCCATTTGCGGAACTCCTTCTCGTAGTTGGCAAAGTCAAGCTCGTGTGGAACCCCTGAAGTGTGAACAGGCGGCGAGGGAGCATCCAATCCTCCAGCCACCACCGTGGTTGCCGTAAAGCTCGCATCCGCCCCGGGTTCGTTCTCCAGCCTCACGCCCGTGACCACAACCCCAGGTTCCAGCGCCGGCAGGTCCACCTTAACCACCTGTTGTGTGCCAGGCTGACCGGGAAGGGGTCCCAAGTGAACACACAGCCTGGACCTTTTGTCAGGGCGAGCCTGGTTGTTCATCGCATCCGTCAAACACCGGTCCTCCCAGGCTTGATAGTTCGCAGCCTCCTCGCTACGACGATGTTCTTCCACCAGCCTGGAGACCTCCCTTCCTCTTCCGCCTCATGTTGGCTTGCCTACGCCTCGAGTGTCTCTCTCTCGTCCCGTGCTTCCCTTTCGTCCTCCGCCAGCGCTTCGCCTTCCTCTCTGCCCCCACTGTCCACCAAAACAACCCCATCAGAGTGCAGGTGAGAGGCATAGCCAGGGGCTCGCATCGCGATCCGCATTCGTTGCCACCACGTGTGCACACACTCTTCCATGTCATTATCCCCCATCACTTGCGACCAACCATCCCTGCACACACAAAGCACAGCCTCCAAGTGGTCCAAGAAGGCCGATCCACCATGCTGCTACCGCTACACCCTCGCACGATTCGCAATCCCTTAGATCCTCCCAAGCACATCGTGCCCTGCGTGACGAACATGTTCAAGCGAGACCTGCACCTCCTGCAGCACCCCTTCCGGCATGATGTGCATGGGCTCGCTGCATCAAGGAGTGATGATTCCCGCCCTCCGGTTCGACCTCGACCTCCATGCAGTCCTCGGCCGCACAGGACATCACCTGAGCCAGCTCTCACATCAACCTTCGGATTAAGTCGGTCAGGGCAATCGTCATGATGGCCAGGTCGCTACCGTCGTACATCCGAAGCGTGTCCACCATGTTGTCCGCCATGTCGCGGGGTGTCGCGCGCCCTCCTCGCTGAACCGCAGAGTCGCCTTCGCCCATCCTCGCACTGTCCGCAAGCCCAAGCAACTGCCTCCAAGTGTCTACCCCCTCAGCCACAGTGAGAGCCGAAGGCAGGGCCGGATCAGCAGGCGGAGGAGCTCTCGGAACCGCGCGTCCGGTCGCACGTCCAGTTCCAGCACTGCCATCCGAACATGCCCTGGCCGGGGTCCTTGGTGGTGTGCGAGGCGCCAGTCACCGCACCGACGTCGTGACCCTGTTTTGACTCAGCGGGATCCTGTAGCACGATCATCCCCTCAAACCCCTTGCCTGGACCGAGATTGCCAGCAACGAGAGACGTCGCATCCCCATCCAACCACTCAGACGTCCCACCAGTAAAAAAGGTCCCTCAGCACCAGGTGGGCTCCTTCCACCTCGCGCAGAAAGCGATCCCTTTCACATCGATCGCTACCCCGACAAAGTCCTGGAGCAGGTAGTCGAGGGCATCCCGGAGGTAGAGCAGCCGCCGACCGGGTTGTGATTCAGGATAATCGGGTACGGGCGCAGGTCCGTCCAGTGGCCAATCGCGCGCCGCCACAACGCTATCATCACAGTGAGAGGAGGCCACCAGTGTTCCGACCACGCACACAAGTAGAAGTCCGAAACCTTGAAAAGGACCGCACAGGAAGCGGGCAGCACCTTCGTATGGAAGCAGGGCCGAGGCCCCAGTCACAAAAGTCCCAACTTGTTCATTCGAAGAGCTGGGTTGAAGAGGGCTTGGGGCGTAAAGCCCATGGTGCAGGGCAGAGCCACGGCTGCAACATGGAAAGAGCATCCATAAACAGCCGTCACCCTGCAGCCCTCAAGAAACGTCACTGTCTGTCTCCCCGGAGGAAAAGGCGACCGGCGGCGCTCCAGCAAGGCGGGAGAAAGGCGGAGCGACAGGCAGGGCTTGAGCCTTTGGCTTGAGCCTTGTACTTTAGTGTGTGGGCTTTCGTTTTTATGTGGGCTTTCGTTTTTAAGTTTAAGGTCGAAGGCACGGACACCTCGAGAGCTCGTGCGGTTCTTTGGGGGGATTTGAAGCTGAGAAGGAAATCTACTTCCCCCCTTCTTGTCCCCTCGGCGCGCCCTGCTGCCGACCGTTTTGCAAGCGACCCGTTCCGGAACCGCCTTCTGCACCCTTCCGAAGCTTTCGGCGCACACAGTCCCAGAGAGATGTTCAGAAGAGTTTGTGTCCATCACAAGACTTCCATCAAAAGGTCAGGAAGAAAGGCTCACCTCCCGGGGAGACTGAGTGTCTGCAGTGCGGCCTGCCGGACGGTGAGGGCCCTGAGTTCCAACGAAGCCGCTCTCCTGCTGTTCCCGACTACAAAAATCACCCCCCCCGGTCATACACAGTTGAACGTACCTGGCTCCAGCAGCAGTATGCCGCCACTGCACCAGCCAAGGCAACAAGTGGTGCCTGTGCTAACGTCCAGAACATGCATTCGTCGGAGCACTTGAACGATCGGTGCTGCAACACTGGGAAGCTCAAGGGTCAGATCTCACCGAACTTGCCTGGCGGCACATAGTGAAGCGGCCTGGCCGGCCCATGCTCGCCTGACTACACCAAGGCAAAAAACTGGACTGTGTTCCACTTCAACATTCCATGCCTTGGTGCTTCCCATAGCCGAACTCTGAAGCAAGGCTTTCATTGAGCCCAGGAATACAAGCAAAGTGGCTTCACAGAAACCCCGAACCCCAGAGCCAGCCCTTCAGCAGGCAACACGCAAGAGTGTTGATTTTCCCGCGCGGAGTACCGAGAGGATGTCCACCAGATCGCGCTCTGACCGAGTCACGGTTGCAGTGCTCGGGAGCGTCCAAGGAGGCTGGGGCCTTTGCCTTTGCAACGATACAGCAGAAGCTTCAAGCTAAATTCCACTTCTCCAGTTGAGCCTGCATCTCGAGTGCCTTCACGGCGCGTGCGTGCGCGCCTGCGTCATGCCGATCCTTAAAGACTTGGCACTGCCGGCACTGCAGAGCAAACAGACTCTCTGGGACTCTTTGTCTTTGGGCGCGGTACGCAGAATGATGTGAACCCCTTGATCCGTGTCAACCTTGGCAGCCAAAGGCAACTTTAGTCTTGCCGCTGTTTTTCTACATGCCATGCAGTACCGCAAGGGTGGAGTGCAGAGGGCTGCTACTCGGCCTGCCGACTCCAAACCGAAAAGGTGGAAATCGGCTTTGCAGCTTCAAACCACGGTGAGCCAAGCACAAGCAAAGCATGCCGACACTGTTCTAACACATTTCAACTGCTCCCGCATGCACAGTACGCCAAACGTAGATCCAACTGAGCTTGCGTGCGAGGTCACTGAGCTGACCCACAGACAACGAAAACGCAATATCGTCCTGGGAAGGAGGCATCAATGGCTCAATCAAGTTGCAGACCAGGCTGTGTCAGCATCCCAAATCTCTAACTCGCAGGCACATTGCTCTCATGTGGAGGCCAGACAAAAAACTCTGGTGAACTCCGGATGAGTAGAATAGCCGCAAAGCAAGACTCATCCGAACTGCTTGAATTCCACGTTGCAACAGGAGGTCAGTGTAGATCAGCGCAGAAACTTGTCCGAGGCGCAGCACAGAAAACAATCCAAACTTCAAAGCCGGGACGCAAATGCTTGGCCGTACTTGCCGGGTTTGACCCAGCCTTATATTCCGACGGAGGGGAAGTGGGGAAGGATAAGGCCAATCCCAATGGCCCGGGGTCCCGGGCTCAGGTCACCCACCAGCTCTCCGGCCTTCAGGCAGCTCTGGCCTCCAGGCTCCGGCTCCCGAAAACTACGGAGGGCGCGCGATGCCACGGCTGAGGCTCGCAGCACTCGGACAGCTCCTTGCAGCGCTGGGTGAAGATCTTCCTGGAGCTGCGCGGACTTCGCAGATGGATGAAGGGCTTCTCAGTCTCAGTCTCTGGCATGCCAGGGTCGTTCTGGCATTCTTCCAGCACTGCTCGCAGCAATCGCTCAGCTTCTCCTGAAGCACGGGCTCAAGCCCCTGAAGCACTCGATTAAGGATCTGCTCCCTCCTCGCGAGCGCTTGACCTGCTTGTTTCGCACCTCTGGGACGCAGAAATGCGAAAAGGACGTTTGCCAGCACACGGCCTTGTCTATGGTGCTCTTGCATTCTCGATGTTTGAGCAGGATATGTCTCAAGCGCACCTGTCTCCAGAAACCACTCGACTCGGTCGACACATTCGGACGGTCGGCCTGGCTGGGGTCCTCTTTTTTGGCCCGCTTGTGGGCAGGCCCATCTTCTATCCTGCGGCCCAGACAGAGCACCGGGCGGCTGGGCGGCATTGGCTCTCCGACAGCCTGTCAAAGAAGACGACGATAGACCCGAGGCCAAGGTCCCCAACCTGAGCTGCTGCTCCATCAATGGGCATGAAGTCTGAAGCTTCGCGCCTGCCCCAGCCACTGCACCGCGGCATCGACCAGAGCTCCCGCAGCCATTCTGGCGCGGGGCGCACAACGCCTCAGATGGCATTGCCGAGACCGCACCCATGGCAACACGCAGCGAAGATGGGATCCACACTTCGACACCGTAGACACGGCAGTACTCTTGCCGATGCAATTGTAGAGAGCTCGGCACCTCGATATCCAAACAAAGCACACTTGCAGAGCATACAAAGACCAGGTTCCGAAGAGGTAAGCACACGGCACGAACGCAAGGCCCAAATGCGGAGACTCTAAATGCAAGACCTCCAGGTCATGGGTGCAGGCAGCTAGGCAGCCTTTGGATCCATGCTGATGCACACATGCACCACACCACCCAGCCCTTTTCCCCGGACTTGAGCCCTCTGGGCATGTAACCTGCTGCCTCATGTTACGAACAGTGTTTCATGTCCCGGTGACCCCGTTAGGCTTACTTGGCACCTAAGGTTGCGCAAGCCTTCAAAATCTTTCCTGCTTGTTGCCAAGACTTTAGTAAGCAAAGCCCGTCATGAATTTCGGTCTTTGCCAACTTCCCATTCTTGAAACATGGACCCTGTCAGCGTGCGGTTCACGATGCATTGAGCACCTTCGTTTCTGGTGATGACGATAGTTGTGGAGAAGCATTTTGCTTCTTGAAGTCGGCATCTCCCAGCCTGGGCACCGGCTCAAATCCCTGCAACTCTGCTCGTCGTCTTTCGCTTTAAACTCTATAAGTCTCTAAGTGCCCGTCGATCTTGTCCACTGTATTGCTGGAGCCTCTCCTGGAAAACGGCAGCCCGGGGGTATGCGCTCGATATCGCAGAGCGAATCCTTCATGTCCCGCGCCTTGTGGTGCTGCGTCAGGAGGCTCGTCGTCTTCGTCTTCATCCTCATCGAAGCCAGGTGCGACCTCTCCCACAGGTCGGCATCGTCCAAGCACTGAGCGGGGCTTGGGAGTCTGCGACTTCTCAAGATCGCTTGAGAGCGGAGCATGCGGTTTGAGAAACTCCAGTGCTTCTCCATTTCGCATGCACACCTTAGGCAAATGACGCTGTATGTGTGTGTGTGTGTGCGGTGAAACTTCGTCATCTGTTTGGGCAGCAGGCCACAGCCGCAACATCACCCAGTGTGCTAATGACCTAACCAGCACTTTGAATAGAGAGGCTACAAGCAACGAAGCAATATCAAGCAGAACTCAACAGTCAATTGAATCTGAGGCTCCGGCTACACGATGTCCCGAGACCAGGGCCACTGCCGCACAACATCCATCTGGAACTCCCGGATTCCTGTAATTCACTGGGTCGTACTGCGTCACGGTAACAACGTGCGTGACAACATCAAAGAAGACAGTTGGCGAGGGCACTTCTCTATGAACTCGGCATCCAGCTCCTCGAAGCCTTCTCTCTCTGTCTCTGTCTACTTAACCGTGCATTGCAATTGTCATCGCACTGCACGCTTAAGACACCCACTTTCTCGCATTGCCACCTGTAGACGGGTATCCTTGGACTTGCAAGCTCTTGCACGCTGGACGGCTGTGTTGACAGCTGGCAATGCAGCTCCTCCCAGAATCCACGAAAAGCTGAAAGCTTTGGAAGCAGTTTCTGATGTAGATGCTTGACCTGCGAAGACGATCATGCGCTGGAGCTTCACTAATTCACCAAGGTGATTAAAACACTCAGGGTGCAACACAGAACTCCGCGCAAGCATTTGCAGTTCCTGGACAACTAGGCAACCGAGACAGATTGCGCACATGGAGTTAAGACTCTTGTGAATCTGCTGAACTGCCAGAAGTAGATGCCACGTCTGGCAGCCACGGAAGGATTCTTTGCAATGTGCATGCACGTTTTTTCCTGGTGTGGCTTTGGCTTTGAGTCCTGCAAGCCCTAGACAGCCCCCGATTGGGTGAGCAGGATTGCGGGATATGAACTCCTGGCTTCGTTCCAGCGGTGAAGTGAGTCAGGGCCCTAGGGTAGGGCTGAGCGTAGGCTCAGAAGTGTTCGCCTCATGGCACATGGTACCGATTCCCACGACAGAGAAACAAGACGGATGGCAAAGCCAGTGGTCCTGGGAGAGGAAGAGAAGACCAGCCCAGCAAACATGGTTTGCATGAGTGCCGACCATCACACCTCACTTTCTCCTTCATATGGTGACAATTGGCCAGCTTGTTCGTTTGAGTTGCTTTAGGTGAGCTTGAAGGACCGGTCCATGGAGCGACCGTGCGACGTCGCTGGTGTGCATACGCTTGGCCGCAAATTTTGGGACATGTCCTTATGAATTCGAAATGCCCCTCTTCGGCATCCCAACATCCACTGCCGATGCTGGCACCGGGCCCACAACCACGGGCTGACACTCTCAACAAAGCAGACCAACGTCTCTTCGAAATCCCGTCCTGAGCTTGGCCGACCTCTGTGGCCCTCGTACAGTGCGTACAGCGCACATGGCCTGTCGGCCGGGCTTGGCTTTTAAAGCCACATGAGAAGAGGTGTCCCGGCATTCCTGGCCTGTCGAGATGTTCAATCGACATGCGCATCGCCTGCAAAGAAAGGTAAACAAAAACTAAGTGGTCGTCTCCCAATTCCTCCTGTGACCAAACCATACATGTGATCCCGAATCGGCGCGTCAGTGGCCACCCCTACAAACCCCGCCCCTCGGTAGGCCCCCCCCACCGCAGCCCAGACAGTCACAGGGACGGGGCTCATCCACGTCATCCTCCTCGTAACTGTCGACGTTTTTTTGGAACACTCCTCCCCCACAGACAGATGAGAATGATGGCGATGATGCTGAGGACGATGACTCTGATGTGCTCCTTGCATGCTGGTATTCCGAGCGCGACTACTGTTGGTAGTACCACTGCTCTTATGCTGTTGTGGCCTTAGGTACCGCATGTTCTCGCTTTTCGCTTTTATTTATTTCACAAGCTTGTTTGGCTGATGTTCTTTCGTAGTTTGTATCGACCGTCGCCATTCTGCTCAGTTTCGCTTGAGCGCGTCAAAAGTCAGCCCAGTGAATGACTTTCATGCAGGCTTCTTGAGCAAGGGATCGGAGGAGAGTGCAGCCAGAGATATACAGAGATCACGATCACAATCTTCGGGGGAGCGGCAGGCCCACACCACAGGGAACCGGAGCTGGGAAGCTGGGAGGGGAGGGGCGGCAGGATACCATGGGTGAGGGGGGGAGAGGGGGCCTAGCAGCGCTGCACCACATCTATAGAAATATACATTGTTATCCATATGTAAACTACATATTTTACACATATATATACAAATGGCAACTGGAGCACAGGCTTTGCGCGGTGTCGATTGCGTTATGAGACTACTGTTTGGTCGCGCATCTTCTAACACCCTTCATCACCCGAATCAAAATTAAATTCATCTTCTTCTTCAACTCTTTGAATGACAGACCTTGGAATGACAGACCTTGCAAAGATCTTTTCCTCTTTTCTCTGCGTAAGTCTGATGTGCTTTCGTAGCATAGAATACTTCAGAATACAACTTCTTGCTCGGCTAGTCCTCCTAGCATTGGTTCTTTGACCTTTGACCATGGTTCTTTTCGTGGGCTCTTAATAATATCAGAAATATTCAACACATCTATACACATTGCCATCCCTGTTGACATCCTGCTGTGTTCTCGTTACCTTTAGTACAACTGTTGAGCTCACATACTCCTCTGAATCTGCGCAATATGACCGTCAGCAGGTGTGCATGCATGCCTCAAACACTCAAGTTTGTCTCCGTACCATGAATTCACCCGGCGCCGTAAGACATTTGCTTTCAGCATTTTTCCATAGCGTCAGAGTTGCCTGTTCACGCATTGGTCACACCACACGAGTTCAACGGTATCAGCTTGTTCTTGCTGACAACATCATACACGGGCAACTTCCGAAATTTGGACCAGTTGACGGATTCCAGAACTTGTCCAGCTTGAACTTGAACCACAGCTTGAGAGTTTGTTGCATGCCATGGCTTATCTCATGTCTGATGTCCATAGCCCGTCGGCGGGTATCCTGGTTAGGTGTGCGCCGCCTGAAAACTTAATGACACCATTACCGACGCTGCAAATATATGGGAGTCTGTCCCCGTTCAAGCTGCGCCTGCATTGAGCTGATACCCTCTCTACTGTGTGCAACAACCTCATGCAAGCCTGCATGCATATCATGTTGTAATTAGAAGAGTGTCGTCAGCATATGTCAGCATGCACCGGTAGCCAAGCTCCATTGCTGTTCAACTAGATGCACCATAATTACCCCTTATCTACATAAAGCAAGCAGATGCTAACCCCACCCTCACATCCTGCCCTCCCCTCTGCGCTTTCACACCATTTCGCAACCCGCCTAAGATTTCAACCCATAAATCCCGCAAAACACAAAGCACCTCCCAAAACCAATACAATAATCCCGAAAACAAAGCAACACACCACAACAAATACTATTATCCATAACACAACTCAAAACCCAAAGCACCTAAACAATCCATAACCTTAGCCATCAAATAACCAACATCCTATTATGAGGGGAAGGGTAACACCCAAAAAAAAACCAAAAGACTACAACCCCGAACTCGGAGATACCTTCTACATCGACTAATACATAAACAAAACAACTGTTAGTATATTATGTTAAGAAGTCATCAATATTATTGACATAGTTTGAGTCATTTCTTATTGGACTCTGCTTCCTGCATTCTACTTTGGGTCTGCAAAATCTGTTGCCAATATACGTTTCAAATGAAAAACCCTCCTCATAACGTATATTTGTCATCAGTCTGTTAATCCAAGATCCAGTTTTTGTTGAACACATCGTATGTTCAACTTTGTTATGTTCTTCAATATTTGCGATATAGTCCAGAATTTGTTTAATACCATTTACCACTTTAATTACTTGTTAAGCGAGATTATTACAAATTCTCGTTTTGCATCAGTCTTTTTACCAACTGTTTTATCATATTCATATATATTATTTTGTTGCGATGTTTAAAGACAAAACAAATGCATATTAGGTACAAATAATTTTTCATAGTAGAACTTAACACCTTTATGGATGTCTTCATTGTAAAATGTACCATCGCTTTTCATATATCTTTTAATACGTTCTTATATGTAGGAAATGGGTTTAAATTTATATAACGATATATCTGCGTGTTCCATTTCTTTGGCATATATTCTTTTATGTTGTATCTATCTATCAATTCAACTGCTTCAACAACATAACCGAACTTTTTCATACTACAATCGTACACACTCTCGTTAAACTCGTTTAATGTCTTACACCCCTCGCAATCTTCATAACTGTATTCACAAATACGAGTAACACTGTTTTTCAAATGTATTTAATGTATATAAACACATATTCTGTTGGTTAAACTTACACATTCTACACATACTCACCTTATCTTTAATAACTGTCTTCATTTCAACAACATAAATTCTTTCCTCCTGATTTCATCCTGTTCATCAAAGACTGAGCATCGACTACCTAATATATATATAAATATATTTTTAAATGGGTGTCGTATAAAAACAGAATTACGAAAGAGGATGTTGAGGAGTCTTTAGGAAAAAATGTTGACAAAAAACGCAAACCGCGTCGCGATAATTTTTTGTTGCACCTCACGCCCATTTTGAATATCAGGCGAATTTGGTTCTATTGGTAAAAAAGATTTGGAACGACAAAATTTAAGAATAGGGTTAGTTTCAGTTGATGTTTTTAACAAATATGCTACTGTTATACCCATGTAGAATAAAAAACCACCAGATGTACGATGTATTGGCGGGAATAATGGAACGACAACAAAAAGAAGTGCGATAAACCCGAAAATGCTTTACAGTGATGAGGATGGGAGTTTATATAGTAAAACGGTTATAGAATATTTGGAAGGTGAGAAAACTGAAATACATAGAACACGAGGTCATCCGGCATTTGCTGTACGCTGTAAAAGAACAGATAAAGATATGTTATTCAAGCGAGTTGAAGCAAATGAAAAGGGCAAAGAAAAAATACAGTGGATAGATCACAGTTTAGAGATATTATTAACATAATATTAATAAAATGGTTTCGCCTGCGACTAAAATGACACCATTAGAGGCAAGGAAACAGAAAATGAATTTGAAGTTAGAATGAATATGTCGTTACAGGCAAAGCGTATTACAACATACCCCGAAGTGATAGTGTTAAAATAATGCGTGAAAAGGCATTAGCGAAAAAGAACGCACCAGTCACTGGGCGAGAACCCCCAAAAAGTTAAACGAACAGATAAAAATTAGGACAAAAAAAATATTACTTGGACGCTTGGGAGAAGTCCTCGCGAAGCCTTCGCGACAACGATGATAAACGAGCTTATTTGCGCCACGAGTTGTTAAAGGCGAAAAAACTGATAGATAAAATATATTTTGTATATTACATGTACTGTAGGTTTGAGCCGAAATGTGTTTCTTCTCTAAGGGCCGACCGAGCGCTGTGAACGCCACGAATGTGGCTTCACTCTAGCATGCTGCAGGTCAGCTCTGTGGGCTACAGATTGTTTGTCGCGACAATGCGGCACGCCTGCAGGAAGAGCAAAACCATATGCATAACACCGAAAGAAGATCAGCTTCCCCCGTCGCAAAAGCACTGAATTTATCCAGAGAGTCGACGCCTGCAGTAAGAAGCTTGCGCAAGTGATCATCCTCGATACCCTGCCGTTGCAACAGGAATCTAAGGTCGGCTGATCCCAAAAACAAGGCATCAGTTGCTGGCACCGCCGGCGGCGGCGGCGCTGCTGGTGCCGGACCCAGCGCTCCGCCACCGGCTCCGGCCATTGCTCCCGGGCGCACCCAAGTACGGCCCCCTCCCGCTTGAGTCCCAACATCGGAATGCACCGATTTTAAGAGGGATCTCACTCCCATGCAACAAGAAGGAAGTACTTGCTTCCACATCGCATCACTCACAGGAGCATGCAATACCCAACCACAGACGGAGAGCAATCCGTCTTTTTCCACCATCTCAATCGGAGATCCTGTCCCGACACGAAAAGCCCTAACCCAAAAACTAAAAGCCTTAACCCGAAACTAAGTGCCCATATCCAAAAAACTACACTTCTCTAACAGGACAAAGCTTTAAAACCTCCAAACTCAATCTGAAAGACACCACAAGCCCCCAAAGTGGTGCAGCTTCCGGCATTCCCTGAAGTCGTTGACTGACTGACTGCCATGACGCAGCTGCGAAGTTTTGAGTTCTTCAGGTGCAAGCAAAAGCACACAGCGCGCAGCGATGCTGTTTTTCTGTCCACTGTTACTGCGCTGTATGCCGCCAATCCAGGTGTATTCTGTGCGACCGTTTCCGGCTACAAGGAGTGCGGGAGTCGCATCATCTCGCAAAAGTTTTGAAAAGACATTTGCCCTCATCGCTTACGCAGTCTACAACCTGCACTTCCAAGCCAGAGGAAGACTGGCCGTGCATAGGATCTGACAGCTCGTTCCATATCTTTACTACCGTGTCGAGAGCATAATTGTTTGAGTCACATGCCACAACAGAATCATACATGCAGGTATGATTCTGTTGATTTGCCCGCCTTGGGATTATTGTGCACAACAACTGCACACACGATTTTGCTGCCGCTCAAACCTTGCTCTGTCCTTTGCAAGTGCTCCTCGAAATCATAACTCCGTTTGCACGAAGCAACTCTGCTTCATACTTGGCCTCGATCTTATCCGCATCCTTCTGCATTTTGTCCACGGCCTTGAATATTGTCTGCATAGCCACTTGCTGATTCTGCATCTGTCGCAACCTCGCTAAACGCTGACTCTTGTCCGGAATGTCGTTAATGGCCTAGAGCTCTTTGAATGTCCATGACCGCGACGGCATGGAATCCAGACATGTGAAGAAGAGTGAGAAACATATCCAGCTTGCCACTGTGCGGACGGAAAAAAACTACTTGCGGCCATCTCTTCTTTGGCCCCTTGCTGGAGCCCAACACTCTGCGCAGCACTAGAAAAGGTGAGAGTTGTTCTTTGCTTTTGCAAATCAACTTGGTACACAGAAAGCAACCAAGACATGCGATACAATGGCCGAAGCTGCGGCGTAAAGCATGCAAGGCGGACCAAGGCAGTGCTCAGCCACCGCAAACGCAGCATCGCTCCGCACTTCATTGTCAACCGCGTTAGTTTGGGCCTGTTGTACGGGATTGGTGTTCTGCAATGTTCATGAATTTACGCAAGCCTCGGACACATGTTTTGCCTGATGCTTTGGCCGGCGGTTTTTGTTCAGTGGGGTTTGGAAGGGTGTTCGTACTAGGCATATTGAGCAGTGGTGCAAAAGCGTGGGGGAGGGGGGAGGGTATAAGATGTGAGGTCTGGGGTAAGGGCGGTGCTTCGGATTTTGTTTTGTGCTTTGGGGTTTTGGTGTTGTGTTGGGAAGTGCTTTGTGTTTTGGATTGTATTTGGGATTTCGGTGTGGGATTTGGGCTTGGTTTTGGATTGCGTTATGGATCATTGAGTTAGTGTTGGGGCGTTTTTTGTTGTATTTGGGATTTTGGATTGTTTAGGTGCTTTGGGTTTTGAGTTGTGTTATGGATACTAGTATTTGTTGTGGTGTGTTGCTTTGTTTTCGGGATTATTGTATTGGTTTTGGGAGGTGCTTTGTGTTCTGTGGGATTTAAGGGTAGAAATCTTAGGCGGGTTGAGAAATGGTGTGAAAGCGTAGAGGGGAGGGCAGGATGTGAGGTGTGGGGTTAGCATCTGCTTGCTCATAGAACCTCTGATCGAAAACCTTCTCCCACTTGAGCAGTGCGATGATAACCTTGGTACGCGCTGCCTTGGATACGACCAGAAACAAAACAGTTGGCGAGCTCTCCATTTTGATGGGCTGCTTTAGCACCGGGCAAAAAGAAGTTGCTTTTACACGGTGTTGGGGCTGTTGCAAGAAGAGGAGCGAGAGCGGCCTGTGCTGCTTTGGCCAGGTCTTTCACCAGCACATGTCGAACTTGAGAGGCCTGCATCGCCAGCGCCAGCTTCACAGAACTCTTTTGGCCTTCCTGAGGCTTCTTGGCCTTCTCATGGAAGCAGGCCCCGACGGCGAACCGAACATCATGGGGCTGGCCGTCGTATAGCCTTGCTGATCAGGCTACACCATGCTACACCAATGAGAAACCTTTTTACTTAAGTTTGCTACTGAAAGGTCCTCCAGTGCTTTACGCGTTGGCTTGTATGGCTCATCCCTTTGAGTGTCGGCACGCTGGATGCTGAGAGCTAGGCAACGAGTACTTCTGCATGACAGCATCGTAAACGTACGTCAAGCCATCATCAGAATTCCAATAAACCTGCCATCTTCAACAAAGCATGATCGCCTTCCTCGCCTGTTCCCTCGCCAATTTCATTTATCGAAGCTGGCACTAGCTGCATTGCTGCTCTGCGTTCATCTCGACAGCATTGGCTGCAGATGCTGCATGTGCAGCACAAACCGCCGCAGACACTTGCCTGTCGCTTGTCATTGTAGTACAGCGGCTTGCCCTTTTCAACCTGGAACAGGCACGAAAGTCAGGCACAAATGGACGGCTGCCCGTGATTGAAACATACTCCAGTCGTACTCGAAGATGCAATCATACCCCAGGAATTCAAACAACCGCCATGTAACCGACTGAAGCCAGATAAGGTCGTTGCCCACATTATGAAACCACTGATGTCACGGAGGGGACTCGACGAGATCTCCGTTTGCCCGAGCGGTCGCAACTGTCTGAACTGCATGATCGTACATTTTCAATCAATTTCAGGCTTTCCTGGCTTGCCTGCTTGAATCCTTCTGGAACTTTCCGCGGACCAGCCTGGGCGTTCGCCTGGCTTCTGCACAGGGTCAGTGAGAACACGCATTCCGGGGACGGCCTGCTGCTCCTGCAGCTGAGCTTTTATCTTCCACATTGGGGTTCCTGAATAGCCTGCATTGGGCTTGTCCTCCGGAACATGACGGATGCACGGCACTGCGACAGGTTGCAGCACTTTGGTGACGAACCTCCCAGTGTCTGGCATTTCCCGTTTGGCTGCCCCTGGGGTGACACGTCTCACACTCCCCGGCTCACGCGCACGAGCTCGAATCACCAGCAGATGAGCGTCCAGCGTAAGCGCTGCATCCGACATGCTTTGGGCACCCCAAGGCCTCGCTGGAACTCTCGGTTTGTGCCAGGACTGCTCAACGTGTCCGTAAGTCTCTCACGAGCCCCATGGGACGGCGGAACAGACCTCGACCACGATCCCAGCCCTCGCTGCAAGATTTGCCCAAAAGATCCGAACTTGGGCTCTGGCACCACACCCGCTTTTCGAGCAGAGCTCCCGAAGCTACTTTGAGACATTCAGAAATTGCAGTCGCTGCACCCGCTGTGGAACAGACACAGAGGCCTGGCATTCTGATGCTGCTCCCAGCGCGGGCTCAGCCGCTAAGCTTTTTGCCAGCCATGCACCAGGCCTACTGCTTCGGTGAGACAGGGCATGCAGGGAGCAACAACATGTTGAAATCTCTCGTCATGGCATCATGGCACAGACATGACATCAGCGCCGTTATAGCGTGGCTTCATGATTCAGGCTTGAGCTAAGCGAGGCATGATAAGACATGAGCAACGTTTACAGGCTGCCAGTTTCAGGCAGTCTCGGGGTCAGCGCCTCAAACGGCATCAACTTGAAGACGCAAACGGCCGTCCGGGCTGGGCCCATCACTGACCGCAGCTGCGGCGGCAGCGTGTTGCTCGAGCAATGCTGTTGCTTTTTCCATTCGTTCCTGTGACAGAGAAGCGCTTGCAAGTGATGAAATGTGACGCTTCATCTTGCATTGAACAAAACAGTCCTCGCCCAACAGATCGGCAGGCACAGGTATGTCGAAGGCCTCGGAAACTTGAGCGAACATTGATTCCAGCTGTCCTCCTTGCTGCCCCTCCCGTGTCAGGCCGAAGTTTCAGGCAAACACCTGTGCATCCCTGATGCTCGCCTTCATAGAAGCGAGATCTGTGCTGTGCCGGTTGAAGGGAAGGCACCGTGAAGGCCAAGGCCTTGAACTCTGAGAGGGAATCGCTGAGTGCATTTGCAGTGGCCGCCTGGCGGGGGTAGCAGCTTCGCCAGCAGCCAGCTGACTGGAAGATACACCGCTGAGGCCCGCACAGCTTCCTCAGCTGCAGTCGATGCAGCATCTTTGGCTTCAGCAAAACCTTCGCTGCCTTCATCCATCGCTTGGACCTCAGCGGGTTCAGATGCGATGCTCACGAGATGTCACGACCAGGGGCGCCAGCAGCAGAAGACGCTGCTGCAGCAGCCTCGATTTTCGTTTCTGCTGTCACCATCGTCTCCTGGAAGGCCACGGCTCCATCGAGGACTCGAAGCCTCGATCTTGTGACCCACGCTCTCTCAGGGCTCCAACGGGCATAGAAATTCAAGTGTTCAAGAGTTCAAGAGTCCAAGAATAGCGCTTTCGCATCGAGTTGTCCATGAGATCCGGGTCGTAGTTCTGGCAAGTTTCAGGAACAGCCCTACGACTCCCAACGACAGCTGCAAGCTTCGCGGGCGCACCCTTGCACCAGCCACGTCAGCTTCTGAAAGGGCGGCCTGAATTGAGGAGAAGGTCATTCCAATGACCCGATGCATGCACTGTGCATCATAGCATAATGGTATAACATGGTGCTACTTGTACTGTACGAGTACTACCACTGCCAATACAATGCCCCAGTCCCAGTATGCCCCTGATATCCCCCGTGATGGTTCTTCCGAGCGGCTCTCAGAGGCTCTGGGTCCATACCTGATCGTGATCTACCGAGTCTGCTATCTACTGCTTGACCTCCGGCCCATCCTTTGGCTTTGCCAAGCGGCGCTTCTCATCAAAGCACAGGATCTTCAGCACGGCACACTTCTCCATGCCTGTGCAGCGGCGGCCAACATGTCCAAACCTAACATGATGCAACTCACAAGCTTGGCCGCCAGCGCGAGTGCAGAGCGCCACGTAGCTCGCTTCGTGCGCCCGCAAAGTTGGATCCTTGAACCCCTCCGGGCCTCATAGTCGAGCTCCCATAGCCAACAGGACAACAAACTCTTTGCTCTCCGCTCTACGAGGCTCCAGCACTGCCGTTCGCTCATCCCGCCACTGCCGCAGCTCCTGCTTTTGACGCTTCCGAAGTGAATCCGAAGCTCAACGGCTCGATGATATGTAGGCTTCGATAGTCTGCATCCTCTGGAGCTGCTTGTAGCAGTAGGGCACTGTTGGCAAATACTAAACTAGCAGCACGATCCCGTCTCCACTTGCCGATAAAAGGCCAAGCTGTTCTCCTGTATCTGGCTTGCATTTCTTTCTTTCGCTGCCTGAGCGAAGGAGGCACCGAAGTTGCGCATCGTCCACCTGAAATTGAGTAAGCTCGGTCTGCTGCATCGAGTCTCTGCTTGGCAGCTTGCCACCTGAAAGGCGCACGCACACACGGCTACCCGCTCTCTCACCCATGCTCAGACCTGGCATTCGACAGCTCAATCTCCAGTTCTCGAGCTTGTCGCTCACCGTCTGTGCCCAAAGCTTTGACGGCCACTGCCTCCACGCAAGAGACACTTTCGAAAACACCGCCTCGTGCGTTGACAGAGCCTCCGTGTCCTCTGCACTGACCTCTTCACTGACGACTCCTGCTCAGATGACTTGTTGGAGCAGGCCACCCTCATCGACATGCACACTCAACAATGCCAGCGCCACCATCCGTGTCTTCTGCCGGCTTCCATTCTGGCCTACACATTCAAGTTGCACGCAAGCACATGAAATCAAGAATCCCGCATGCGCTTAACCTGTCTGCTTTGTGATCGTATCTGAATCTGTCGGACATCGAGGTCGACTTTCGGCCTGTCTGGGGCGACGGTGTACGGATCCTGGAGAGCTTGAAGCTTTCACTTCCTCTTACTTGTCAAAACTATGCTGAAACGTGTCAGTTGAAACCTGCCTCTTGTATGAGAACGGCTGGGGTGTCTGCGTGGCCACTCCTTGGCTCGAGTTCGGACTACCTTCTGTCTCTCCAGCACGAAAGCCCAGAGGGCATAGTCTGATGATGGCTGCACCACAGGCACCCGATTCTTACTTGGAAAGTGCTCTGCGAACCCAAGACGAGATGGAGGACAGCAAGGAACCTGACGACTGGCCAGCTTGGACACTGCTTCTGACGGACCGTAACGCCATAAAGGCAAATGCCCTGGCCGTGATTCCCTAAATCACGTACAGTACAGACTGGGTTGTCCAGAACTCCCAGAGCTCCAGCAAGTCTGGCCCCAGCTAAACATCTTCGGTTGTAGCGTTGATGCTAGAAGTTCATGGCTTGCCACCCACACCGCAAAGAAAGAGCAGCGTTTGTGTTCCAATTATCGGGTACGGGATCACACCCAAAGCCTCTCTCTCGTGCTTCAACACCTCATGCCCACTTGCGCCTTTGCCTGCAGAGCCCCTCAACCCAGGTTTCTGACGACAATTCACCAGCCCCCACTCGACACACAGAAAGCGGACCTCACGGAACTCTCCACACTCGGAGAATGCCCGGACAAGAAGCCTTCACAACAACTACAAGTAGGGAGGAAGTGCGAGAAGGGAGTCTTTCGGTAAACCCTGATTATCAGAATCCTTCGTTACAAGCGCCCTTAAGTTGTAAGCTCCTTGATTAGGGCTGTTGCATATTCTGGGAATCCGCCTGTCCGACCTCGGGACTGATCCTGGAACCCCCAGGCAAGTCCCAGAGCGGGAGCTTCTGTGGCCGTCGGAACCACGAAAGCAACGATCGACCGCTGGCGATGCGGAGGCGCTCTAAACAGAGCTGAAACAAAGTGGCCACGCACGGAGCAGGCCCTCAGCCGCAAATGGTGGCCGGGTGGCAGAACCAGAAGAGTCCAGGCTAAAGAAGTGGACGCAGGTCCAAGTAAAAAATGCTGTGAAGTCTCCAAGTCTGAATCAGAAGACCACAAGGCCACGGCTCACTGTTCAATATAGTGCGCAGCATGTCGTTGAACAGTTTTACTTGTCGCAATGCTGGCGGAGGGCTTAACATGAATGTGCAGCATACGGTAGAACGTCGAGACAGGAATGGTGAGGCAAGCAGACCTGGAGGAGATAGCAAAAGAAGTGTTGCGGAAAGGTAGCAAAAGAATTGACACGACAAGATGACTCAGGAAATAAAGGTGGCTCAATCAAAGCTTTTTGTCCTATTGTGCAGGAATATTCGACACATCCAAGAGTGCTCAACGAAATCATTGAGCAAACAACATTTCCGTGTCTACAAACTTTATTGCACTGCAGCTGCTACTGAACATAATTTATGCATGCTTCCTTGACAAATGGAACTCGGGTCTACCCTATGGAAAAGTGCACGTTCTACGGCACGGGCTCGCCGAGGCAAAAGGCGCTGTTTAGAAATGACCACCTTGTGGTGGACATTGTGGTTGAGCATGAAACAGGCAGGTTCTATGTGCTGCAGCATGGTGTTGCTCAAGCAAAACATGTAAGACAGCAAACACAAAAGTCCAACTCAAAATTTAACAGACGCATACTTCTTATCAAAATAGCCGCCGCATCCACAACAACAGACGACCGGTGCAAACTCAGTCACAGACCCGAGATGAAAATGAACTTGCTCCGCTTTCTCTGAGCTGTCACTCAGGCAACCACAAGAATTTGGCGATGCTATCGTTGGGATGCGCGACCTGTGAAAGCCAAAGCTTGACAGCTGGCAACTGCTTGCAACATGATGCACCCAGAAGACCTCCCGAGTACGCTCCAGAACAGAAGCAATCGCCTGGTCCTGTCAACTTTCCATGCAGCTGGTATCAGAAAGCAAGGCCAAAAGCCTACTGCTACTCTCCTCTTCGGCCTTGCCGACGGTATCCTAGCGATCCAGGACTCCAGGCCCGAGGAAGTCCGAAAACATCCTTCGTCTCCGGCCCTGGCCTCGGCCTCGACCGCTGCTCCAGACCTGGACATCCAAACCTCTCGCCTCGGACGGACCGAAACTCTCGGCGAAACTCTCGGCCGATCCCAGGTCCTACACACGGAACCACACAGACCACAGAACCCTGCGTTTCAGCCGCGATCTCGGAGCGTGGTTTGGCTTCTCCCTCCTGGGGCAATGTCAACGAAAGTCGAGGGGAAACGAACATCAACTGTGGCTGGATGCAGCTGGGCACTCCTCGCATTCCGCGTCCGATCTCCAACGACGTCAGAAACAATCCCCGATCCCATGTCAAGTGAAATGCCGGCATGCCCACGTGAAACGCCCAAATGAAGCAAGGAACTAGGTCATTCAAGCAAGTCCCGTCTTCTGCACCGCATGCTGAAGCAAGGGTTTAGCCCGGTCATGGCAGCAAGCTGTGCTTGGGTGACGATACTGTGCAACAGGGTCAGCTGAGGCAAGGATAGGTTGTCCGACGAGTAATCAAGAATCCAGCATCCTTCAGCTCGACCACGACGTAGAGCCATGTGCAGGCTTTAAAAAAAGAACGCATCAGGAATGCAGTTCTCTGGTGGCACTCACGAGATGTTCCGAAACGCGAGTCCGAGTGGTAACCTTGTTCCTGCATGCTCCAACCCTGGAAGGCATGATTTCAAGCAAACCAGTCGGGCGATGCAGCATTGCCTCTTAAGCTCTGCTGCCCCCCTTCACACTGCAGGGATCAACACAAGTTGCAGCATGAAATGTTGCGCCGCCGCTCGGCGGCTGTCCTGAACTCCACCTACAAACCGAAGCGAGTGAACAAGAGTTCCTAGAAACAGAACCCTGAATCGCGAGAGGCAGGACCTCAGATGTCTCCGCCCACAAAGGCAAGGAGATGAGTAGAGGTGCCGAGACTCTACTCTCGGTGTTGAGGCGCACCCCGGCATTTCACAGTCCCTTTTTTGGGAATACTCGCATTTCTGCTCACACCGTTTGTCGGGCCACGTTTCCACAATCTTCTCCCATTTCTCCCCACATAGCGTGTCAGCACGGCGTACTTCGGTTCCGACCCAGCCACATCGGATCGTGTTCCCGCTTCTCGTCCTCAACGTCTGCTCCCACCGCAGTCTCACGTCCTTGTGGCTCTCGATGTGCAGAGCTGTCGACATTGTGGGGTGTGCTTAGGGCTTAGGGGCTTACGAAAGCAGAAGTTCATGCCCGTGCTGAAAAGGGCTACGTCCATTCTACGTGTTGGCACTTGATGCTTGGGTAAGCTGAGCTGCACATCCGAAGCAAAACGATCCCAGCCTGAAGCGAGGATTCCCAAGACTTGCGAACCAACTCCTTCTGCAGGATTGTGTGCCGACGAGTGCAGCGAGTCCCACAGGTGCACCTCCAGATCCTGCTCCATGGCATCGGATCCTACCTGAAACGAAGGGAGGAACAGGTGTTTGGAGCTCGAGCTGTGTAGAAGGCCTCTAAAGAGCCAGAGCCAAAGCTTTCCAGAACCCAAGCTCCACCTGAGAACAGAAGCACTCCACAGGATGAGTGCTGCACTGCTGGACTACACCGCTATGTCGGACCATCGAGGCTGGCAGGACCCCGGAACTGGTCCAGGTGCACATACAGCAGGTAGGTCCTCAGCAGGCACGCAAACAGCTCGCACATCCTTTCCCGAAACCCCATCAGAGGCAAAGGCGAGGCTTGTCTCAGCAGGACGTGAGAGAAAGACACGATCTGGCGGCACTCCAATGCTTAGAGTCTGTTCACAAGCTCCATGCCAGGCTTTGCCTCAAGCCCGCTCGTTTCGGCCACCTTCTTGCATCGCGACAGCCAGTTCCTAGAAGAGGCGGGGGGACCGTGCCCAGCATTTTGAAGTACATGTAGCTCCACCTTCGACCGCTGTAATCTCTTGGATTGATCGGTGCTCCCGGCACCAGTGGCTCCAGTGGAGTCCCGTCTGGGTTGGGCGGGCGCCTGAGCCAAGAGCCATCAAGCTCTACTGCCTTTGACATAACCGTGTGCAAGTTAGCATAGACCATTTCCATGTCCAACTCATGCACCCCCCCCTAGCACCCAAACCATTATCATAACAACCAAAACCTCAACCTTCAACCCGCCCAAGACCCATAGGTAGAACCTTAGGAAAGACCCATTTGAAGACCCAAAACCATAACAAACTACACCTCAACCCTATACCCACTAAAAGACCGATAGGAAAGGCCCACATGCTGGAACCACCAGAAGAACCATGCACGCCGACATAGAAAAACCCAACCTAAACACCATACACCTACACTCCCATAGAAAACGCGATAGTATCCACCCTAATACCCCTAACCTTGAAAATGGAAATGGTCTTCTCTAATAAATTTTACAACAATAGGAACAAGGTTTAGGAATAAGGTAATGGCATAATGTAGTTATAATCCATAAAGTCTTAAAGGTCTTAACTACAATATACTTACGAATCATCAACACTCTAATGATTTGAATTCCAGTATTAAATCATTAGAAAATTGCATAGGGACTATCCGGGTTTTCTTCTCCTTCTTCCAAAAGCAGGAAACAAACTAATTAGACCATTACCACATTCTATTGATGCGCTTAAGCAAGTATCGGGCGCGCAACTGCATTCGGGTTCGTGGCTCCTCTCAGGTGGTTTTTCTATGGAGGTGTGGGTGCAAGGGGTTTGGGCTGAGGTTTTTCTGTGTATGGTTCTTCTGGTGGTTCCAGCATGATGCATGTGGGTCTTTCCTATGAGTCTTTTAGTGGGTATAGGGTTGGGGTATAGCTTTTTATGGTTTTGGGTTTTCAGGTGGGTCTTTCCTGGGGTTCTACCTATGGGTCCTGGCGGGTTGAAGGTTGAGGTATGGGTGCTAGGGGGGTGCATGAGTTGAAAATGGAAATAGTCTATGCAAACTGTGCACACGATCCACAGCAGGTGAACATTATCCGAGTTTCAGGCATGTCATCCGTTGGAGGCATTTGAGCAACGAGCGTAGCTCGCAAGAAGGCCTGAAGCTTTGTGCACAAAGATGCGGACTCACTGTGGTCCCAATCACGGTACAAACCCTCGTCTTACCAATTCCCACCAGGTACACGTGCCTGGGGGAGCCGTTCCACAGAGATGCGAAGCGTGCTTGTCACGTCTCCTGCAGTGACATCACTACACGAAGTTTGAGAGTTAGTAGACAGCATGAAAACCACTGAGGAAGCAACCATCTGGCGGAACCGTGATGCGCTCGCACAAGACCAAGCCCTTGTCCTGGCTTTTTGATTCGCAAGCCGTAGTTGATGACTGAGAGAAGCGGGAAGCGTCCAGTTGCAACTTCGGCAGGTTGACGTTTTCCGAGCAATCTCCTTGCCAGCGCATCACCCTGTCCACGGTAAGCATGTGGAGCTGCAGCGGCACCTGATCTGCCAGACAGGAGTGGCAGGCATTCCTGACACTTCTCTATTCCCCAAACATCAAATCACCTCGTCGTCGAGGCCAGCTTCTCCCTCTTTCTCCCCTCCTGCCAAGCACTCGCAATCCGTCAGAACAACACATCTTGTACATACCGATGCAGCTGAGCCTTCCAATGGATCCTCGGGCTCTGGGGCCGTTCCAGGAGGACCAAAGATCCTTTTGTCGAGGCGTCGTTGGACCATGTCTGAAAACAACTGCCAAAGAGAACCAGTATGTATGAATTTGTGAGGCTCGTGCTGAATGGATATCTCGCCCCCAGTCTTTGGAAACACCTGCTGCAACATGTTGGATCAGAAAACCACACCGGACTGTCCCGATCCATCGTGCCTGGCCTCTGGGGGCAAGTTGGCCTCCAACATAAGCACGTACCTAGCTGGCAGTTCTTGCATCGGATGCAGCCGCATGCAAGAGCCCACGTGTCGCACTTCGCTGGTCCGTTTGCTTCCTGCTCAACGGGAAATTGTCATATGCGCGGATTGTGCCGGCAGTGCTTCCCATAGCATGCGCCAACATGGCTGCACGACAAGTCTGTATGCTATGTGTCAAGCGGATGCTGCTTCCACTGCGACAACCATGCGAAAAAATGCTGCATCACGAGCTGCGCTACACTCCCGTTACAAGCCCAAGCAGATAAATCTTTGGTTGTTGCCTCGTCGGCAAGCGGCAAAGACCTTCGCCACAGCAGATCAAATCGCTTCCAAAGGGTCTTGCCCGCAAGTGCATCACAGGGATGTTTGCCACCAAAATCCATACAAAATGCTGTATGCAAACTGATCAACCTGACATGTGAATTCTTTGTCAGAAAGCTCGGATCACAACATAACACGAAGGAGAGGCGACTTCAGCACTGTTGATACCGACCTGAGCGATTTCAGCGTCTCCAAAACCACGCACAGCTGACACCTTGATTAGAGTTGTATCAATAGCGGTGGCCTTTCAGGCGGCGTTGCTTTTGACATGTTCTCGTCAGAGGTATCGCGGAGCTGCGACCACTCGGACCCAGACCAGTTTGCACAGCGATTTTCTGCAGGCTCGTCATCTTTCGATTCCTGCACCCACGTCCAAAAGCGAAGGAAGGCAAAGCGAAGCAGCACAAGCAAGCTGCCCGTCCAGTTCTGACACGCGCAAGCAAGACCTGCATGACTCCGAGAGTCTCAGAAGGCACTACTGCACTAGGTGCTGTTCTTCGGCTCTTGCTGAGTTGCTGGCAGTTGGATGTAAGGCCACAAGGTCACATCGGTCAGATGGCAGAGAAGCTGCAGTGTCTGTAAGCTGTCGGCGTAGGCCTGGCGGCTGAAAACACCGCTGCTGCATCCCACTAAATCTGCGACTCGTACCTCTGACACCAGAATCTCCGACTTCGCCCAAACCTGCAGCTGGAGCGACGAGTGCAACGACAGCCAATCTTCCGCATCCTGAGGTCATTGCACAGTAGCCGGTGTGAATCGGGTATTGCAGCGGGCCCACCTAAGAAACATGCAGATTTTCGCAACGGATTCCATGCTGATTTGACGTCGAAGCACTGAGGGCCTATCTGGTAGGAGTGCCATCTGATATTTGGACAGTGCCTTTGCTGGCTCCACGAAGTCTACAGATGACCTGACTGCGAGTGCACACAGGATCTCAAATCCGACCACCGAGAAGTCTTGAGACATCATGCTTGGACCCGGGCTTTCCTCCATTTAACAACAAGCCTTCCACCTCATCCGCGCAAGCACAGTATGCAGCTGTTCCGCACTCTTTGCACGACCTGTCTGTGCAGGCCGTTCATCGGTGCTACAGTGTGCCTGAGGCACAAGCACTGACAGAAAGCACCGACCCCGCCAGCTCAGCAGCATCGTCGCTCACCAGGTACCAATGCTCACCTGAAGAAAAACACATCTGAAACAAAACAAAAGGACCAGGGGCACGGATGATCTTGGCCTGGTGGCATAAGCGAAGAGAAGCTTACACTGCTCGGTTGGGCGCCGTCACCAACCTGGCAAAACATCTCCGAGCAGCATTGCCTTGTCGACGCCAGCAATCTGAGAAGCGCTCTGTCAGATTGATGCAGTCCGGTGGCTCCAACACCTGCCGTTCACGACACTTCGGTGAAGCACCACTTCTTGCAAATTCTCGTGTCCCGCCTGTTGGCCAGTGATGGGCCTCCAACTGTTCACAGCCTGCAGGCCACTCTGCAAAGTGTGCTCCCGACTACAAGATTCAGCACTTGACACTCCGAAGCTTCAGAGCACCTGTAAGACACAGCTGCACGGAGACAAGGGCGGCGGTGTCTGCAAGGAGTTTCGGCCCACACAAGGCATATCTTACAACACCTCTGGGACGGTGCGCCTCTGACAGTCGGCCGTTCTGACCCAATGGCTCGTAGCTGAAGATTGTCTGAAGCCTCGGCAGGTTGTCAGATCGGTTTCGGCCTGCCTGGGCCCCTTCACTCCTAGACACACTCAGACCTGCAGTCGAGGCACCAGGGAGGTCCAGGCTTGGGCTTTGAATCCCCGGCTTCCAGGCGGTTCCTGCCGTCGTGGTGCCCGAGAAGCTTCCCCGCGGCTTTGCACTCCGGTCCGATCCTGGAAGCTCCTTGCTCCAGCTCTTGCAGCACCAAACAAATCCGCAGAAGCCAAGTCTTGGGTGGCATATAAGCCTCGTCGCTAGACAAGGAGACGCTGTGTCCGCGAGCGCCTGAAGGCCTTGCCTGCGCACGGTCCCCGTCCCAGCACGTGTCCAGGGTGGCTGTGAGAACATGTTCGCCGGGTGGTATGTAACCTGTCAGCTTCGGTGTAAAGGGGACGGCCCATGAGCCATCGCAGTGCCATGTCTCTGGGGACTCCCACTGCAGAACGTTGCGCTTGTCGTCTCCAACTCTTCGAAGCTAACCCAATTTCCTCCTTGGAGCCTCGGCTCAGGAGAGGGGCTGAGATGTGAAGATGCCTAAGCCTTGGCCGCCTTGGCCGCCTTAGCCCGTCACATCCATTGAGGCGCATTGGTGGCTGGGTGCCTGGCTGTGCCTGGAACTCCTGGATCGAGCTTTTCCTTGCAAGCGGCTATTTGCGTGGCGACGGTACACGCCGACGAGGCAGCAGAACAAAATAATGACGACCGAATTAGCGAACTAAGTCGTCTGGAGACAACACGACAGGATCGTGGCACACTCGCATGAAGGGACCCAGATTCATCAATGCCCTGTTGCGAAGAACATCGAAGAACTCACCTTCTACGTTATAGGGTCTCACCTCATGGAAACGGACGCGGTGACCGGCAACGTGCAGGTCGGCCTCTGATACGGGAAGCCCTAGCTAGAAGCCAAAGATTAGCAAAAACACAACGAAAAATCCGGAAGCCCGATCTTACCGTCTGCTTTCAGGCATCGGCACCACCTGGAAAGCAGGTGCAGCGCACTTACCCCACATACGGATCGTCTCATCCAGTGTTGTACGTTGTTCCTTGTGTGTGGCATACCTGGTACAAAAGCTGTCATCTCATGTTAGTTTCCAGGTCGGAGTGGGTGTGGGCGGGTCTCGGTGGGTGTCGGTGGGGCTCAGAGTTGGTTCACGTCTTCTGCAAGATCCGGATTTTGTCGGGTTTTGCCCTGAAAAAACCCGAGGCGCTGACATCAACAGCGGATGTGGATTTTGATTCGGCCAGGGTGCCACCCAGGGCCTCCGCTGTGGCAGGACAAGGACAAGACATCCTGAGGAGGTACAAATGACTGAGGGACAGTACATGTCCGACATTTCCGGCTCTTCTTCCTGCTCCATCTCTGGCCCTGTCAGATGGTGAAGGAAAGCAGACAGATGGGTGGTAAGGGCAGTTGTGCCTTCGCCGCTTTGAGATCCTCCCTGCGTGGGGCCAGAAGTCCAGGCTGTCATGAAATCAACCCGAAAGTCCGGGCTCCTGGTCCGTTCGCTTCTCTGCACCCTCGCCCTCGCCGGAGTGAGTGTTTTGGCCGTCATCATCCTGGAAAGACGCACGGACCCATGCATCTCGACGGTGAGAGATTGCGGCAAGAGTCCTTGCCTCATCAAGGTCGTCCCGGTCAGAATCATCAACCTGCAAACTCAAGGCTGACGAGGCGCTGCAAGCGCAAGCTGCCCTTCGGGCTCCTCCTCATCCACTTGGACGGGTTGTCCGTCCTCAAAGGAGGTGATACGCCTCCCTGCTGCCATGCTACTGGAATCTCATCCAAGGCACAGTGTTCCCTGCGTCTGCGGAACCGTCCTCTTCCTGTCCGGCAATCGAAGAGGCTTGCGTTGCTCTTGTACGAGCACTGCGGCACTGCGCGCGTCCCCGGGTTTTCTCCTCGCTGTCTGCATCCCTTACCTGTTTGCGAGGCGTGCCTCAGAAAATCTTGGAGACTCTCCGAGACGCGGAAAAGTAAGACCACTGCCACCGGGCCGAGGCGCCATGTTGAGGAACAAAGGCGTCTGCCTTTAGGCGCACCTGAAGCAAGATGCCATCTGCAAATCAGACAACTTGCCATCATTGCCATGAGTACCGAAGCCTGTCGTGGCTCTTCTTCCGTTTCACAGACGAGAAACTCCAGCAAAGCCTTGTGTGGATGGCATGCCATCGGCAAGCGGCACATCAATCGCCATCCACCGATTGAGCCTCCTGTGGCTGATTTCCCAACTTCAGGTTCTGCTCCTGTCCTGCCAATCGGTCTGAGCTGAAGCTATATACGTGAATGGTGCCTTGAGGGACGTTGCAAAAACTTCGCTGCTTCTCAGCCCGATCCCATACTGCGGTCGTCGGAAGTGGGCTGTCGAGGCTGCAGGAGCCTTTCTGTTCGCCTCTGCTCTGTCACCTAGTTCGGCCTTTGTCGCATTGAGTCTTAGCTCCTTCAAGGTGGTAGTGCTCCAAAAACGTTCCGGAAGGCTTTTCGAAAGACTTCCGAAACCCGCTCTTAATGCATGTGGTTCCGGGAACGCTTCTGGGAAAGCTTTGTGCAATGCCCTACTTGCCCTGAGACTCTTCTTGACAGGCTTTCATCTGTTATGGGAGTAATCTCTGCGTGCTGGAGCGAATGAATCCGAGAATATACGGTTGTCGATCAACAGGCATTTACAACAGTGCTCCAAACACAAAAATGTTCCGAGTACGACTTCGCGTGCGACAGCTGACCAGAAGTCGGGCATATTCCGGGCACTGTCCATCCTGCCGGGAGGACGGATTGTGCGCCTTGGTTTGCACTGCTCTTGGGTCTCGCATAGCCTCAAATGTTTCATCGGGTTAAAAAAACGCTCGAGGTTGCAAACGTGCTTCGAGCATCACAACCCTACATGTTGCATCCTTTCCAGGACTTGGGACAGCTCGCCGCATGGGTCATCGAGTACCCACTGCAGGAACAGTATGTGTGCAAAGGATGTAGAAGTTGAATCCACATGGGCCGTGCAGGTCTTGACGAAAAAGGTGTGGCGGCAGTATGAGTTCCACGCTGCGTCCCTCCGCTTCCCCTCCTCCGTCTCTGTGCAGCTTAACCATCACTTCTTCTCATCTCTGCCACTTGCCGGTTATACAGGCTCGGGGAGCTCGGGTGCAATCTCACGCAGCAGTCAACTTTGTAGATGCTGCGCAAACACCCTCGAACTCGCATATCAACACGCGGAGGCCGAAGCCCTAGGAATGACCGCTACGTTCCAGACAGCTCTCGACAACTAGCAAAGCTTCAGGAGCATCAACGTAAACTTGAAAACAGACAACCTGGACACCGGGATATGCAGAGTCCTGGTGGAAACATCGGGGCCTGGCAGCTGCGAAACTAAAAGCTAACCACTCTCTCTCTCTCTCTCTCTCTCTCTCTCTCTCTCTCTGCGAAGCAAAGCATCGACCTGCATGGGTACAGCGACTGATTTGCGAGGCCCCGCTTGGGCCTTGCCGCTTGCATCACAGCAACAGAGTGCCCAGCCACTGCACTGACTGACATTGGCTGACCTCTGCCTGGGGAATGGATGGCATCAACTCAGCACGCTGGCGAGCTTCGAAATCAACCTGCGGTGGCAGTCGTGAGGGACGGAAAAGTTCCGGCCAGCGTGAGCAAAGTATGACGTGCTTACACAGCTGTGCTGCTGGACCTGTGAGCTCGTTTGCAACGTGCAGAAAGTCCGCACAGCTTTCAGCCCCTGCAGAGCAGACCAGGAGAGTGGCCTGGCGGCGACGTCGATTGCGCTTTTCGAAGCGAAAACGGGCATGCGGCTTTGGAACTTGTCGGGAAGACAGCTGGTAGGGAACCCAACCCGTGAGCGCGGTAATGCATGGCCTTGGGAGTTCTGCTGGTCGGAAGCACAGATCACAAGCAGAGCTCTGAAGTCCCGAACAGTACCGGCATGTTGAGATCGTCCTGAAAAGCTTGTATCCTGGGCCGGCTTCCACGCGGATCCTCTGTCACTAAACCGCATGCATTGATTTGCTCTCACGCTTGCTTGGTCTGCTGCAGAGCTTTTGCCAAAAGCTGTGGCCAAATGATGTTGATATCCTGGCTGCACGGAAGAAGCGACGCCTGACATGCAGGATGTCGACAATTGCGGTACTCAAAACGATGGTGTTTGTCTGGACCTACGTCTCTCTCTGCAAACATAAGGCCCCGGCATAAGTATTGTTGCCATGCATGGCATACCCCACTGGAACTACGTCATCGATGAGAACCTCGCTCAAACCGTCAAAATGACAGAGGAACAAGCCTGGCCAACAGATCGTCGTTGCTGTCAAGTGGCTTGTCTCCACTTGCCCTGAACGAAGAGCTTGACAATGTACTTTCCGTGTGGATTGTAGAGCCTGGAGCCCAGTGGTTGCGGGAACAATCACACCAGCTTGTCCTTGAAGAGGGGCAGCCCGAGACTTCGGACTGACGGCTCATGCTTCGCATAGACACCCACGATTCAACAAGACAGAGCCGACACCCGAAGAATCCAGTGCCTTGAACTGCACCGTATGGTCCTAAAATCTTACATTATTTGCAAGACATGCCAGATCGTCGGCATTCCTTCCTCGTCTTGTGGGTGTATCAACTCCTGTTCCGCCGAGCTCACATGAACACCATGCAGTGCCGAAGCCAGGATTGGGCGAGAAGCAGACAATCGAGCAGGCTCTGTCCCACAGAAAGCACCCTCCCGGCAGCAGAAGTCTGTGCTCGGCCACAGCAGCAAACTGAGAAGCGATTGCTTGACTCAGCTGCGGCCTCTTCAATTCGTGCATCATACATGTTCTGGACCCCATATCGCTTGCCAGTATGAGGCTGCGGCGCAGCATCGTCTAAGTCGAGCAACAACTCGCGTGAGCGGAACTCCGACTGGCTGACCACCCGAGCCTGCATCGAAAAAAGAGACTCAAGCCCACGCATCCTTCCAGTCTAACAATTTGCACGAGTGTGCCTACCCTCACAGACCAGATTCACCACAGCATTTGGGCTGGTAGGTGCTAAGCGCTCTCCCATCGAACATGAGAGTTGCACTTTCTGCTTCAGCCAACATCGAGCATGCACGGCAGACTTCGCTCGACACAGTCGCGTCGTTTTGCCAATCTCGCTGCCTCCTTCGCCTCTCGGCCTCCCAGCCTCCTCCCTCCCTTCCGCCCTGTCGCTCTCCCTCGCGTGACTCTGAAACTACCCAGAACACATCGCAAAGCTTGAGAAGAGTTATCATGTAAATCAGGTGCGTCGTCGCAGTCGCCGCTGAGGAGATGCAGCCTGACTAGTTGCATCAGGCTAAAATGTGGCTGATTTCGTTGTGACAATCCGCCCTCCGTCCCTCTCACTCCGTCCTCCCACCCTCGCTCCCATGCACCATGCAGTGAATTGCAACCAATGATATCAGCGAGGAACATCAGAAATGCCCACAGCATATGCGTCTTATACATTATATGACAAAGGAAAGGGACGCAACACAACCGAAAGCCATACCGGGCTAACAAGCGTGTGACTGAAATCGGCAATCAGACAACCTGACAAGAATCTGCGAGGATCTGCAAGGACGTCGCCTCGCCATCATATGTACAGTCTGCATATTGCCTGCCAGGGAGGTTGTATGCACGTGTAGACAGGTAGGTCTCGGGCAACACTGGCAAGGATGGCTGCATGGTGGTTGGCTTCTCAGGCGGCTCCTCCGAGTAACAGGCAAGCACTCAGAACTAAAACATCAGATGAATGCCCTATCTTCGTTCTTGCCGGCACCTCTGGCTGGTTCTTGGCTTTAGCCTTGGCTTTGGTGTCTGCCTGCCAAAACAGATGCACAAGCCCGAAGTCAGCCATCGTAGCATAGAAGCTCCCTGCCTTGGGTTTAGCCTTTGCTTTCGGATCCTGCACAAGGGAGACAACAAAGCTAACGGCCACACAAGTGGTTTGTCGCGCCCGACGAACAAAGCACTCTTTGTAACGGAGGGATGTCCGGAACCGGCTCTGGAGGCTCTTCTTTCAATTCCGGAATTGGCTGGGCCTGTCAGATTGGCTGAACGTCCTCTACCACACCGCTAGCGTGAATGCCACACTGTGCCTGCGGCTCGGGCTCCTGCCGGCCAAGAAATGACAGCAATGTGGCAGAAAAGCGCACGAAAGGATGACTCTTGACTTCTTACTTCGCCTACATTAAACTTGCAATATCAATGTATTTGTATCAATCTCAATCACCCCCCCAGCGACAGACCATTGCGGGAAACATACAAACGTGGCTAGTTTGAACAAGTAGCCGTAGGCTATTGTGGTTGGTATGAAGATGGCATGATGAATTTCGAGTCCATCGTCGTGCAAAATGTCATCATGTCGTTTACATAAATACTGTGCTATTCACTACGGAAATTTAACACCGAAAATGCTGTGCTTTTTGAGTTGCTGTGCTGCTGGTTCCATTGCTACTGTCGTCGCGGTGATGTAACACATCCACCATAATCCACGTTGTTTCACAAAGCACTTGCCTCATCCTACAGTTGTCACTGTCATGAGTCATGACCAATCCGTCACTTCTAATGTTTTGGCTGGCACAGCAAAGGATTCCTAGAGACATCCAGAATTCCGTGTGTTCAACCTTGGCTTATGTGGATCAGCAGCGTTGCACATTGAGACAATCACATTTACTCTACATGGAGAAAGTTCTATCTAACGAAGTTCAGCTGGTCTGGCCGAGTCTAGTCACGAGCTTAGCACTGCGACGGATTGAACGGATTAGAAGAACAATAATCAGAATCACTCAACTGTGACAACTATGACGATGTGCTTTTGGGCAAACTTCTGTACTGCCACGATTATGCATGTCAAGTAACTGCATATTGTGAAACAAACGCTGACGAAATTCACCTGTGTGTCCGGTACAAGACTAGATGGAAATCTCTGCTTCAAGACTCTTTGTCTACGTTTGCAAACTTTACCATTTGAAAATTATTATTTTACGGACATGCTTGCGCGGGCTTAAGCTACATACTTCTTAAGATAAGTACGCAAGATGTTTGTGCGATATCAAAACATCGCACCAAAATTCTGACATACACGATTCTTTGGTGGTCTAGAGTTTGATAAGTGTAAAATTTCCAAAGCGATCCGGCGATCTTGGACAGATGAAAACCCTAGTTCGACCAGAAAATCCAAGCTCCACCAGTAAGATTGACATAACCTGCATGAGAATAAACATGCAAATATCAACTTTTCAAAACAAGGCAGCAACGTGCAACAACTTCGACTAAATAAATACCACGAACACAACCCAGAGTAATGCCAAGATTATTAAGCCGCAAAGACAATATTGCAACTATCGTTCATTTTCAACCTGGCAATCCTGCTTTGGCAGGTTCATAAACAAATATGTTGCCTGACTGACCCATCATTCTAGCAAGAGGGTTTCTGTAAGTTGACAAATAGTGTTAGCATAGGCGTGGATGCTCCAAAAAAATGGATGGCAGTTTTGTACTTACCAAAATGTGACCAACGAGTACATGTACTTCAATAACATTGGGTTACTCTTAAGTTAAGTGAATAACAACTGTTGAACTATAAGACAATTACCCATTGGCATATGAAATAGCCAATCTACTTGGTGTGATGAACTAGCCGTAGAAGGACAAATGACTGAGAATGTAAGTGGAGATTCGATAGGTTGCAGATCAATGACAACATACTGTGCTTCCAATCGTGGGGCACAAATCGCTACTACTGCTGTTGCTGGCTGCTGATTTGGAAGGCAGGCACACGTCAGGAATAGTGTAATGGTGGAAATTCGACACATGTAGGGACAGTTTTCTGATATCTCCAAGTGAGGTGCGGCTTACTGCGTATACGACATGAAGTGAAGAACACACAGATTTCTGCCAAGGACTGCAAATATGCCACAATAACTTAAAAGAGGAAGATTCAATTAGGAGGTGCTGAAAACAACAACGACAGCTTACACAACCACCACACACTTACTCAAACGATCAATGTAGATGTGTAAAGGCTTGATGACTGAGAGTAGTGGGACAGGCCGCACACGAGGGGGGTCAGGGTTTAGGACAAGCAAAACGCAAACGGCTTCGGCGTGATTGAAGCCTTTACGCCGGATACTGGGTTGAGGCTATAGAATTTAGGATGTACTGTTCTCGAACGCAGACACCCCAAAAAAAACCTCACTAAGGCCGCGGTGCGAAAGTGGCCTGAAAACCTTAGCCTCTGAAACCCCATAGGTTTCAAACCCTAAACCCTAAATCCCAAAACCCTAAACCAGAAACCTCAAAACGGTAAACCCTAAAGCCCTTAAACCCCCAAACCCTGGTCCAACAGACACTATGCCTTTCGGAGATACCGGAAGACTCGGGAATCATACTTCGAGATCTGATGCAGATAGTGTGAGTTTGTGACACATGGAAATCTAGGTCAGCAATTTAGCACGTGCAAGCACCAAAGTTGAAAGAGTGAATCTGAGAACTCATTTAACATATTGTACATGGCCATTGGTACGTGATACGATGAATACCCAAGAAAGGGAGGTTGTACAAAAAAGCCGTGCGCATAAACATATGCACCAGCAACTTAAATCCTAGAAGGAACCTCATAGATGCTTGGGTATGAGGTTTAGCGTTTTGGCATGGAGATTTCGGGCAATGGAGCGTGGGTTTGGTTTGAGAACTGAACAGTGAAGTCGTAATGGGCGGTGTGCAATACCAAAGATGAAGGACGGCACCAACAAACAAAACGAAGCCAAAGATCCAGAGACAATGCCGATTTGATGAGTTTGGTGTTTTGGGTTCTTGGCTTTGGGACTTGCTGGATCTTGTCTATAGTGCCAATTCGCCTTAAACGTTCGAACGCAAAAACATTGAAATAAAAATCTACCTTCTCCGGGATCTTTGGATTATTTGCTGTCGTTTTGGGGCCGTGCGGTGAAGGAAGCCACAGGAAAGCAGCCAAGAAATGATGAAAGAAAAGACATCTCCTGCACTCTCGGCAGATCTTGGCTGGTTTTGTTGGTTTCGTCTTGGGTTGAAGGCTTGAAGCCAAACGAAAACGGGGCTTGAACCCAAACCCAGGTAAAACGACAGAATCGTCAGTGCGAGCGGTGGCCTGAAGGGCTGCTCTGTCATGGAGGCCGGAGGGTGTGAACACATAACTTCATACACTGACAAATCCGCCCAGTCCCCGTGCCCTCCCCTGGCCCCCGGGGCCAGACCCTCTGGCAATCGCATCACCTTGATCCGAACGATGTAGCAACATAAAGAGCACCTGTGCCTGCTTACCTTTGCGGTGATAGGTATGGTGCGGTATAGCTCATCATGTACACTCTGGGAAAGTGCATAATCTCGGGTCTGCAGTGCGTTGTTTTCAGTATGAAGGCATGTAAAACCTTGTATACATATGCATGTCTGGAAAACACGTATACCTGTTCATAATATATACGTATACACATATATATGGAGATATAAATATATATATATATATATGCAGGTTCAATAAATTCATACATACATACACACACGCATGCGTGCATGCATGTGGACATTCAGTCATATATTCATACATATATATGTACACACGTACATACGTACGTACATACATTCATACATGTATACATACAAGTCCGTCTCTATGCCGTCCAATGTGCCCTCAATGCCCTGCTGTCGCATATACGGCACAAATCCCACTCAAAACTCAAATAAACAGGTTTTCGGAAGGGCTTCTGTACAGCAGTGCATCTGGGGGCCTCCACATTGTTTGTGCTGCTTTGGCGACTCGTACTAACAACTTCCCACCCATGTTCGCAGCATCCAACAGCCCAACAACCGAAGGCAATCTAAGTGTGAAAAGCGGAGGATTCCACTCAACTCTCGGTCACAAAGCCCAAGGCAGCCGATCGCAGATCAAAGCAAAGCAAGCGGTGCAAAGCAGGACAATCAGAGATTAAAACCGTAAGTTTGACGCTCAGCGGAAAGGCAACACTAGAACCCCCAGGCGCTAGCGGACCTTTTGCTGGACCTGACGCAGGGTCGGTCTTGAGCAGTCAAGCTGCGTAGTGAGACAAAGTTGGTCTGATTCCTAACCAGAAGGCAGAAGCACATATACGCATGTCAGTGACAAATCACACCCCCCTCGACGCGAGCTCACGCGTGAGGAGAGCGGAGTTTAGGAGAGTCACATCCACTGATTGTGCACCGAGCCACACCTCTTCCGGTCAGCTAAGCTTGAAGCAATTAAGAACCATTAGATGTGGGTCGGTCTCTGCATCTGGATCATACCTATGTTTCACTTCTGTACAAACGCAGCCTTTTGTGATCGTCAGGCGCATAGCGAGTTGCCAAGTGATCGGTGGCAATCGGATGTTCCATCGGATCTATGCGGGTTTTACATATTAGACTCAATGCGCTCAGAGTGAGAACTCGGCAGCATCGAGTGTCCGTGAAAAGAGAGGGACACACGAGGAAAATACCATGGCTAGCCATTGTACCCCTGTGGGTCTTCTCAGCGCGGCGCAGGCAAGGAAGGCTGAGGAAGTAGCGGAAATTGTATCATAGCCGGGTTTCACCATCAGAATCCGCCTGACCCGAATGACGTGTGGAGCATGGGTCAGAAAGACTCAACCGGATTCACCTTGCAGTGACACAATGCATCGCCACGCAGGTTGACGGTCGTTACCTACGAGTCGTGGGGCTACGGGTGCGGTCCTTGTTTCCTCGTCCGGAACCGCCCCTTCCTTTGTTTCCCTTATCACCCTTCCCTCGGCCTTTCTCCTGCTTTCCTTTTCCTTTCTCGGCTTTCCCTCTTCCTTTGCCCTTCGTCGGTTGCCTCGTGTCATCAGCTTCATCGATGAGGCCTGTCACGTTTGAGCCAGTTCGGGATTTGCCCTTGGCCGTTGTTTCTTTGGCCGGGCCCATCGTGCGAGATCGTGGCTCAGTCGAAGCGGAATCGGATGGAGCTGGAGGTGCGGGATCCGCAGTCTCAACAACACGCTGTTGTGTACGCCCTCGCGCCTCTGCACTAGTAATCACCCGACCAGGAGTTGGCCGCACAATCGAAGGAGCCCATTTCTCGTCGCGGGCTGATTTCGAAGGTGGGTTCGAAGCAGTGCGAGTATTTGGTGCAGGGAACTTGGGGTTAATCCGTTCCTGCGTAGTAGCGGACGTGCCTCCAGGCGAGGCAGCTCTTCCCGCTCCTGTTTCCTCGGCAGAGGGAGGAATCACGCCAGCCGCCTTCATATTGATAGGGTCATCGGGATTTGCATTCATCGAAATGATGACATTGGCGACTTTCTTCCTGACAACAGGCAGCGTGTTCGGTGCGTGATACATGCGAATAATATCTTCAATCGTCGGGTTGTCCAAATCAGGCTCCGGAACCCGGGTCTTCATTCGCAGTACCAAGGGTAGACCCATTTGATCGGAGTAGGGTGCCCTTCCTGAGACCATCAGTGTCTCCCCATCAGCGTGGGGGACATTGTAGCCCGATTGCCTCGACGTCTTCCGACTCGGTGGGTTAGACGGAGGCGGCATCTCGCGAGGCGGGGGCGGATTCGTCTCAGGAGCGACACCTCCGAGATGCTCTCGCCCAGTGCGTTGTGACTTCGGGTCGGGTCGGATCGCCCGTTCGAGCTCAGTATCATCCTCGTCCTCGTCATCCGGAGGAACGGGGACGGCATGAGCTTCGGGGATCGACGCGTGCCGTTGCTCAGTGGCCTGCACTCTGCGCTGAGGCGTATCAGCACGTCGTCGTGCCCGCTGAGCTGCGACGTCGAACAGATCTTGAGGCTCTTCTAGTTCATCGGGTAGAGCCTCGAAGACATCTTCGTTCTTTTTCATAAGAACAGGGTCAGTTCTCTTAGTATCGGGGAGCTGATCCTTTACGCCTTCAACAAGATTGAAGAACGTCTTCTCAGTCGCGCGATCATCGTCGAAACATTCCTTAATCTTGACAGAGTGATCGCGAATGAACTCCTTGAATTCCTTACGCTTCTCATCAGGCGTTTCGGGGGCATCAAGGAGTGCCGTATTCCCATCAGCGAAAATCGTGAATCGGGAATCGGTATGGTGCGGGATGAACTTCCGCCCCAAAGGGTCCAAATCACGCCAATTGATGGCTTGGACATCGGGTTCTTCTTCTTCCCCTTTGCCTTTCCCTTTGGGCTTCTCAGTTGCCGCCGCAGTTCCTTCGATCTCCTCTGCTTCATCGTCAGAGATGTAGCCAGGTTCACCTTTCATCGGAATGCCGTAGCACGTCGTGAGGGTAACCTTGGCAAGGAGCGCGGAAAGGCTTTCACTATCGACACGCATGTATCGCTGATACTTTTGCGTGTCTGTGATAGTGGCACGGAACTCATCCAACGTTCCAAACTCGGTGGAAAGTCGAATTTGCCTTCTCATCGCCAGATTGGCGTTCTGCAATGGCAGATGCGCAAGCCGAATTTTCTCGACCATGTCTGAGTCGACGGTATAATCGATCGTCCCCCCTGTGTAAAAGGGGGAGAGATAGCCGCGCGACAGGCAGACTCGGTATGCGCGTTGACAGTGGATCGACCATCGTGCATAGTAGCACAGCGGCTTCTCGCGGCATGTGGCGAAGACCGCGCCGAAGTGCTTGACTATCGTGATTGCACAGGCGATCGATTGCGAGTTGAGGAACTCTTCCACACCGCACCGAGCTTCCTTACCAGTGATACCGGCAACAAGCCTCTCAATGGAGATGTCCAATCGAATGGCGCCTTGAATCGTTCCGCGCACGCTCTTCTTGAACAATTCCACTTCTTTCGGCGATGTATCAGCTGCAGTGCATTTGATCGGTGGCACTCCGAAGAACGCGGTTTGCCTGTGGTCCTCAGCGAGTGACCTAGACACCGGGAAATTCCTCAGCTGCTTGATTGCAGGGTACTCGTGAAGTCGGAATTCTTTAAGCTCGTTTCGCTCAATGAGCTCGTTGAGCCATTCGGCATGACTTCCATAGTACTCGACCTGAAATGGGTTCACAGGATCGGCGTAGAACATCCCATCAGGATAGTGAATCGGCTTGGTGCAAGAGTGACACATGTGGAGACCCACCGGGAATGATGCTCCGCACATGGGGCAGTCGAAACTAGCAAGCGGCCACGTTTCTCGTTTGTGGTCTCCTCTCTTGGGGCCAGTGCCGAACTTTGGGCCTCCAACATATTTGAAGGCCGTGTTGAACACTAGGGATCCCGTGTCCATGAAGTATGCAATGGGCATACAGGCGAGAGGGATACTGTCTTTGATCGCATAATATCCCCTCGGGTGGAATACAATCGGATTGATTCCCGCCGCAATCATGTGCAAATCAATCGCAAACACGATCATGCGGTTGGATCCCATCCCTTCAGGGAGCATGGATTGTGATGACGCGGTGTTCGAAAGCGTCTCACGCCCCGGGTTCATTCGGACGTTCATGTACACCTCTTCCCACTCATTGTTGTTCCCAGATCCGGGAGCATACGGGAGCAGAGTGAGGAACAGCCGTCCTTTCGGAGGATTGATCTTGCAATCGCTCATGTACCCGAAGAATTCGCGAATCGTTGCGCATCCCCATCCATACTGAGGGTGGTATCGGGCCACATTTCTTTTCCTCTCGCCAGCGACGTATTGATCCTGAGCGAGCTGGATAAATGGCCCGTGCTGGCACTTGGTCAGCAGTCGGAATCGGTTGAAGTTATCAGGGCCGAAACCGTAGGTGGCTCGAATGCCAACAAATTGAGGACTTCCATCGTTGTCGATCGTCGAGTAGAAGAACTCAAACATTCGGTTGTTGTCCGTCCGAGCGATCTCCATAATGCATCGGGTAGTGATCTCGGTCGGTTCGCCTTGCTCATCCAGAATATTTGTCTGGAGAAGAATTCGGCCATCGTTCTCTCCGGCGTTGGCCTTCATGTATTCCCTCTCACGCTCCATGTACATCGGAATGACATCGAAAGCGATAATGCCACTCTGGTCGAAGCGTGAATACAAGGGAATGCCCCTTTCTTGATCCTGGGGGCGATTCTGCGTTCTCTCAGCAGTAGCGGAAGGATACTCCTTCGTTTGCGTCAGCACTCGGAACAGCAGTTTCCGCACCAAGTTGATCATTCCTGCGTCCGGAATCCTGGCAGCAGGGATGTTTTGTGCGTCGTCGATCAACAATCGGCTGCATGACACGGATGTTCTGCCGACGGATCGGAACTTTGCCTCCTTAGCATTGTATGCTCGGACAGCGTCATTGATCTCGCGGCAATCCTCGTAAGACTCCGGTCGGAGGAAAGAATCGTGATCTCCTTTTACCGGTTTCTTGTGAAGTGCGACGTTCAAGTACACCGTCTGATTCGAGGACAGCATAGCGAATCGGCGCCTCGAATACTTGCGCTGTTCGTCAGTCGGTGGGAGACAGGTCGCGGAGACCAGCCGACCATGGACGGAATCATCGATGCCCATGTCGAGTCCCGGGACGACGAAGTCAGTCAGTGCAATCGGGACGGACGTCATTTCATACTGCACAATCGGTGCAATAGAGTCGACACCCCTCTCGGGCATCTGGTCAGGGCGATGAATCGTTGTCGCCTTGATACCAGGGCCCTCGATCCGGAAGTTTCTCGGATCATTTGCCGCCTGATCGGCTGTGGTGCTGGCCGGGTCAATGTCGATATCCGGCCCTCGAGCACCGGAGAGCGCGGCTCCCTGAGCAACCATGTCATTCGGAGTACTGGAACGCAGGCCGTGTTCCGGAGGGTTCTCAGCGGTTCGGGCAGCTGGCGGCGGGGCCTTGCCGGGGACCTCGTCTTGCAGCTCCTTCCCGCTACCCATATCTGCGTCCTCCTCGGGTTTCTGCTCGGGTTTCTGATCGGCCGTGTCATCATCCATTTTGGTATCATCGTCATCCTCCTTTGCACTCTCTTTGGACGCCCTCGGAGGTGCTGCCGCAGTAGGCGGAGGAGGAGGAGGAGGAGGAGGAGGAGCCACGTTTGGCGGAGGCGGCGCAGTCGCGCGCTCAGATGCAACACTAACCTGTTCAGTGGACGGAAGATCGTTGTCCGCCGCGCCTTCACCCTGACTACTCAGGGCACCTGAAGCATCACTGCGACGCGAGGAAGAAGCGGCAATAGATCGGGCATGCTTCTGGAACTCACTCGCAAGGAATCCAGCAGTGTTCCGCAGCTGTACTGCCATACTACGCTGGAACTGGGACAATCTGTCATCCCCAGATCGACCGGTAGTGCCGTAGCTCAAGTCATCGGTGAGCCCCATCAGGCTCTGCACTGGATCTTCCTCCGGCTTACGGAACTCAGTCACTCGTCGTTGCATGGCGAAGCCCGGTGGCAGCTTGAGGTCCTCTCTTGTCAACCTTGCCGCCGTGTTATTCACCAGGGCCACCCGCATGGATTGAATGACTTTTCCAGGGGTAGGCGCAATGAGGTCCGGCCAGTCATCGGGAGTCGGAACCTCAAGGTCCTCCGGCTTGAACACCATCTGTTCAAAGGACATCGCACCCATGCCGCGGTGTCGGATGGCAATCTGCAATGACTGGTATGTGTTGAGAAGCGATCGGGCCATACCATATGTTGAGGGAATGTGCGGATGGAACACAGGGAGGGTCGACATGCTTGCAACAACTGCATCCAGGTTGGAGATAATCGCACCAACCTTGGCTTCGAGCTCCCCCCTGTTTCCATACTCCGGGGTCCACCGTGCATCAATGGCGGACACAGTCTCACCAGTATCTCGGTTGATGAGCACAGGCGTAAATCGGTCGCTGGCCATCTCCCTGATGAGATTGCTGTTCGACTCAACTCGGCGTCGGCCCTGGGCCAGCCGGTTCGTGACAGCGTCAAGCGCATAGTCACCCGGAGGATACATGGCACCCTGGAACACATTGTCATCGTTGATGTTCGGGTCCATGACCCTGGCTAGCCCATCGGCAATGGATCGAAGGTGTTCGGCATTCTCAACTCCCGTGGCGCCCTTCGCCACTTCCGCGATATGCGCCTTCATTTTAGCAGCCTGTTCACGTCGAGCCTCAGTTTCACTGACTTGGCTCTCGAAGTGCGCATAGCCTTGGCGACCCTCGGCAGTAGGTCCCGCGGCTTCCACACCACTGAACGGCTTTGGCTTCTTCATCGCAGATAGCGGGATCGTCGGCACGGCAGGTGGTCGTGCAGCGTCCCGATTGGCGGCGACTGTTCGCTCTGCATCCCGGGGAGTAGGCAAGTTCTCGAATGCTTCAGTCATTCCTTCGAGAAGCTCATTGAACTCCTCATCGGATTCCTCCTTCTTGACCTCAGGCATCGCTGCATCGCCATCCCCTTGCTGTCCGTCGCCATCGGAGCTATCGCTAGACTCTTCATCGTTCGTAGCAGCCGGAGCAAGGCCGGGCGACACCGGCATTGCCTGGCCAGGCACAGGAGTAGCGGGCAGCTCAATCGGATCCGGATGACGAATACCCGGCAGATCAGCCAAAGTCGTCTGTTCCTGTTTGATCGGATTCTCAGGAGCAGTCGGACCTGCATCGTCAGCCATTTCTTCTTCATCTTCGTCATCGAAGCCAAGCTGACTCATGTCAACGGTCTTTGCGGCTCGATGATCGGCGCCGCGATCTGCCCCTTCGATAAGGTCCTGCACTGTGGAGTGCACAATGGCCTTCTCCGTGCCCGTCGACCTTTCTTCCGGAACTGGAGTGCGCGCCCACATCTTATCGTTGGCAATCTGATACTCCCGTCGTGTAGCGTAAGACGGAAATCGTGCGAGAGCCGCAAGTGTAAACATCGAGCAGATACGGGTACACAGGACCCCGATCGTTTTGGACTCATGCATGATGTGATATCCTTTCAGGTATGGTAGTCCTTCCAGGATAGCGTCAAACGACAGGGAGAGGAAGTTGGACCTCCTGATTTCGTCCCAGATCGACCTCATCTCCTCTCTGTATTTCTCGAAGAGAGGGCCAGGAAGAGTCGGAAGGAAACCCATGCTCGGTGACACTGGTCCGCAAAGGGACACCGATCCGTAGATCGTGTTATACTTCTCAAGGGCGTCCCGGGCGGTCACTTTGGCGTATTGTGATCGTGCCATATCGATGTCACCAGTCAGCTTATTCCAGCCTTGGTCCATCTTCCACAACTCGTCTCCTTTCCAGAGGATGAGGATGTGAACGTTCGATGGCGGGACAGATGGGTCACTCCGCATCAGTTCGAGAGTGTCTACCATCTCCTTGAGCTTTTCGCCCTCATCAAACGCCTGTACCCGAACTTCGGACTCAGGGAATCCAAAGCTTGCCAGCGCATTCTTCAGATGGGTGTTCATCTCACCAGCGTGCCAGGATTTGGCAGATCTGAAGGTTAGCAGGCCATCGTGCATGACAACGAATCTCTGCGGCTTGCTGGGTACTGCCGGCTTGATCGTTGGCGGAGCACCTCCAAATGCAATCGTGGATGCCATGGTCGCGACCGTTCTGATCCCGTGAATCGAGACAGCCACAAGGGCATCGGCTGGGCTCCAAATAGGCGCGCCAATGATATCCGTCGTATTTTCTTCATCGTATACGATACCCTTGATATTCTTGGCGGGCGTGTAGCCGAAGTTGCCGAGCAGAGCACCGTATGCCTTTCGGTAGTGCCTGCACCATGCCTCCCACTCTTTGGAGGGTCCTCCGGCAATTGTCTCGAGCTTTGTAGGCTTTGGCAAACCTTGGCTGCCTTCCTCACCCAGGATGGGTGCACGCAACTGAAAGAAAGGAGCAAGCTCGATTCGGTAGCTAGAGGACTGGAGCTCGGATAGCAATGCATACCTTCCACCGACAGTGGCTTGCTCGCTCGTCCCGTACGAGTCGGGCATCCAGTGATTGCGTCGAAGCACTATCGGGTTGACGGTGATTCGCTCCGTTGCCTCACCACCACCCGCCGCAGCCTGATCATCGGCCGCGGTCGCTACAGGCTGCTCCGTCTCGGTAGATGCAGCCTGTTGGGTAGTGTTGCCCCCCTGAATCGTTAGGTCGGCAAACTCAACATTGTCGCGCGCGACACTGTCTCCCAGCAGCTTCAGAATGCGAGGATCGATCGGGCTCGCCTCCATCCACGGGTGCCAGGCCACGGCTTTCGTCCCATCGGCACTGAGGAATCGGTGTCCGTGGACGACGTAGTTCGGGGAAGTAGAAACCCCTTGCTCGCGGTCATCCAAGAGGCGGAAGGGCCTGAACGCGATTCCGCACAGCTCGAGAAATCGAGTTCCTACGCGGATCTGCTTCTGGGATCCCCCCAGCTTCTTTGTCGTGCGACTGTGGCTGTTCACCATAGTTCGGGAGACGCAGATCATCACCTGGAACCAGTAGCCTCCGCCGAGGTACGTGCCAGATGCATAGCTACCAGCAGCCTCGGGGGCGTGTCCAGTCACCCAGACGCAGGGTTCGTGACTTCCATGATCGTCCGTCACGTAATCCTCCCCGAATAGACCTCCGTGTGCAAGGATCGACCAGACGTATCGGAGATTCGTTCCGTGAAGGAACGTTTCCTGAGGATCGTATATGTCCGAATTCATCGCTGGGACATACACCCATCCGTCAGTCGGGCGGATGGTGATCTGTGACGCACCGTCCTCGTAGGTCATTTGGGCGCTGGCTCCCCAATTGAGCGTATCATCGATGCTGACGCATCGCCCGGGGTAGGCCTCAGCCATCGCCTTCATGAACGAGACCCACCCGCGCATCAGCGGGTTATTTTCATCGTCGTCTTCATTGCGAAAGGCGGCCACTTCACCAATCCCGTTCGCATCCACGGCAGGAAGATCGTAGCCGTGTTCCTTGCGATCATTCTCGAGGTGAGTCGCCTGCTCTTTCAGAGAATTCAGCGTGGGAAATCGGTTAAGGGCCTTGATTGCCAGAAACGCTCCAGGGATGAAAGAAAGTGTCGGCCTGAGCTGCAGAAATCCCTTGAAGAACTTCGCGGCTTCAGCCGGGTTGACCACATCCCTTGACAACTCAATGGGCGACAGCTTGGTGAGGTCGTTGTGTTTGATACTCGTATCGGTCCTCAACCATCGCTGTTCCGCAGTCGAACTGCTGTATCCCATGAGATTTCGATTCCAACTCGCAAGAGGCGACGGAATGTAACAGGTTCCCATGAGACGGAGCGTATCGTTGCTCAGTGTCTCTCGAGACCCCTTAAAGGTTTGCGCTTGGAAGTGCATACAGTGGCGAGCCAGTGCCATCGTAAGGTCCATTTTCTCGCGGACCCCTGCGGCATCACCGGACAACGTTGCCACTCGGGAAAATGCAAGAGCGCACATCACCCTGTATCGGTCGATGAAGTCCATAAACTCTCGGGGGTACTGCTTCCTCTGCTTATCCGCAAGCGGATGATTAGAGAGGAGGAAGGAGTCAACTAGTTGATGCAGCTTTTGGTCGAAACCAGAGTTGCATGCCAGCTGTTCGAGGCGCTGCCAAATTGAGGCCTGTGGGATCTCTTGGACCCCGATCTTCAGCATCATTGCTTTCATCCTCAATCCTATCGGAACGTCCTCGGAGCTGTTCCCACCCCCAGTAGACTCATCTCTCGGGGTCTGAATCGGGACTGGGGCTTCATCGGCGCCCATGTTGGCGTCATCCTGCTCCGTAGGGATCGGCGGAGCAGGAGGCCTTTCCGTAGTTGGCGCAATCGGGCCGCTCGGAAGGCCTTCCCCGCAAGGCGAGGGAGATTTCGGCTGAGGTGATCGGGCAGCCGGTGTCTTGGCGGCAGCCTTCTTCGGTGGCTGCTTGTTCTTTCCTCCCATCGTTCAGCAGCGGCGGCAGCGCGGAGAAGTTCGCAGCCCGTGGCAGCTACAACCTGTCCTAGCAGGGAGCGCAAGTGGGCTATGGACTGAGTCGTAGTAGAGGTGGTCTGTGATGGTCGGTTGACGAAGGTGATCCATGATCGTTGCCCTTAGAGCTCCTTACCAAGCTATAGTCAAGTGTGAGTGTGTAAGTATGTGCATGGCCTTGGCGTCTTTGTTTAAGCAATCGGCAACGCGGATTGCTGTGAGCCAAAAACCGCAGAATTCATGAAATGTTCTAGCACAGCCCACAATGCAAATCGAAGCTCTTTCGGGTCGACCCTTTTGGCCTTCTTGTGATTGCATGCAAGGGCAGGCATGAAAATCTCGCACATCCACGCATGCTGAGAACATCGACCAGAGCAGCACGAACATAGCTTAACTGGGCAAAGCTCGTGCGATTCAGACCATCGTCTTATGTACTCCCTACCCCACAATGGGTTTCCCTTCGGTACCACAAGGAATGCAGGGATTCCAGATGACCGGGCAGCGGAAGCACACCCGAGTAATTTCTTGGCTTCCCATCCTTTTTCTTTGAGGTCGCCCCTCATTTCTTTCCAACCCCTGCTCTTGAAACCGGCTTCTCTTTTGTTAGCGGTGCCAGCAATCGGAACAGTAACAATACATACCGCAGGCGTAGGCGGAACCCTGATGTTCGAAATAGCAATCCCCTTTGCATTATCGTCGAGACTGAGATTGATACTTCGAGCATGAGGGAATCGGATTATGCCTTCGCCTCCGATATGAATACATTTTATGGCTGCTCCGAATTGGTGAGCATCATCAATTGAAATACCCCCCTGACGAGACATGTCGAGGATGAAATCGTTGAAGGGACTGTGCCCAGTTTCAAGATGTACCCCCCTGGTTGGACAGACAGAGGGGAGAGCAGAGAGAGCGGGAGCGGCAGACAGCATACCAGAGGAAATAAGAGTACCTTTACGAAAATGACCAATAGACATAAGGTTGCGACCCCACACTTTAGCATCAGTGCAGGCCTTGGTCAGGATATCACCAGCCTCAAACTGAGAGGGACACGTCACAAACAGAAAGTCACCAGCGTGGTAGCGTTCATTCAACGCAGAAATATCGATACGCTGGGTACGAGACATATGACGCATATTAGGATTGTGACCAGTGATAATGACTCGGATGGCAGCTTCATTGTCTTCCATGACACGCAAACGGAAGCGACGGCCCAACATATACTCCCACATGGAGAGAGCGGGCAATCCCAGTTTATAGACGGCGTGATCAAGGGAGACAATTTCGGCTTCGGGAGTAGACTTCGACACAGAAGTCTGCTTCTTGGACAGCGCATTAAGAGGCATAAAGCTACGCGGGCCAAGAAGACACATGAATACACCAGACGTGCTCTTGGAATCAGTGCGGTCGCCCGCAAGATCAGCATCGCAATAGAGCACAAGCTCCAACATCTCGGGCGCATCACCAATCCAACCATATAAATTGAGATCGAGGGTGGAATTGATATAACACACCAAACGATGAAGCTTCTTGTCACACAAACCATCCCACTTGGTGATGAGACTAGCAAGTGCCTGCACAGGACGGATGAGATCGTACCGTCCCATACGAGCACCATACAAGATTTTCATCAGGACAGCGGCAGCGCAGTCACCGAGAACGCCCTTACCAGGAGGCACAGGCGTATCGGTGGGATGGCCCAACAAGCGGTTCACCTCGGGACGATCCGGATTAGTATCGAACTCCGGTCGTGACTCATCGAGAAACGGCGTGTCAGCCGACCGCAAATCAAAGCAAAGCAAGCGGTGCAAAGCAGGACAATCAGAGATTAAAACCGTAAGTTTGACGCTCAGCGGAAAGGCAACACTAGAACCCCCAGGCGCTAGCGGACCTTTTGCTGGACCTGACGCAGGGTCGGTCTTGAGCAGTCAAGCTGCGTAGTGAGACAAAGTTGGTCTGATTCCTAACCAGAAGGCAGAAGCACATATTCGCATGTCAGTGACAAATCACACTAAGTATCAGTGTTTTCGACAACATCGAGCTATGCATCAAAATCATCTGATGCTTGCCCCATCCTCGGGCCGCGTGTCTGCATATTGATTTAAACATAGAGGAATATGCAATGTACAGGTTTGTGTGCGTGTGTTCATACATACCTACGTACACATACACATGCACATACACATACTCATACACAGATAGACACAGCCACAGACACAAATACATATACATTTACATTTACATATGCATATACAGTATCTAAATACATATATACATATATATTCTATGTATTGTATATTTACAGAAAACTGCACAAAGACATGCTTCACTATATGCTACGACAGAAAGAACACTCAGACTTTGCCATGCCACCGAAATTTGCAATGTCAGCCGAAAGCAACTGCGTCCATGACGGAAGAAGCTTTAGCCTCTCAAAGGTCAGGAACAGCGTGCCCATGCATATGGGTATATATATATATATATATATATACATTTACTTGTTTATTGTTTATATCATAAATATACGTTTATGTATACACACATGCATGTACAGATGATGTGTATCTTCTGTATTACCCGCTGCCCTACGTCGATTTCGTCTGGCCTCTGGAAGAAGCTCCCCCTTTGCTAACGCCTTAGGACTAGGACGAGAAAATGCGCATCATCCGATTAGAAGGCCTAATAGCAAGCCTGAAAGCCTTCGTGATAATTTCACGTCTGTGCCACTGACAGATGCGCCCGCTCGGCGCCAGCCGGCAACCTGCACAGAGCCCAATGCACAAATCCCCCAAAAAGATCACAGCACAAACAGTTCAACCGCTCAGCTTGCGGCGAGTGCAGCGAAACTTCTTGGCATGGCGAAGACTGAGAACCTACGGGGAACGGGGACACGATGGTAATCAGGAAAATGACTCACGTGTCACTTCCACGTCCACAGTAGTCTGCTGAGATGGAAACTGATTGCTGACGAAGGCATCTTCTGTTTCATTTGGCCTTCACCCGCGCAAATCACCCAGTGGTCGCGGATGAAAAACTTAAACATGACCATGGAGATTTGAGCTTTACATAACATGATAATAAAGCGGAGTCCTCCACTCAGTGGTGTCGACGAACTCAGAGTTCCAAGCCGGGAGTGGCTGGACCTCATGGAAGCAGCATCACGGGAACTGTAGCCCAACTGCAGGATGTCTAAGACCGGGGATGTCAGTCAAACTCGATGCTTGGCTGCATAGTCTTCCGATCTGATGCGTAGCGAGCGGCATACTGGTCCCGCAAGGCCTTCCACTGAGCGTCCACCTGGACGAAGTGAAGGAACGCACCGAAACGGAGCAGCTAAGCCAGGCACCTCTGATACATCGGGAGGCTCAATCGGCGGGAGGGGCTCGCCTGCGAACTGCTGTGCATTTGCCTAAATCTTGTCGCATTTCATGAAACTCCCACACCCCCGTCAAATCCTGAGTCCCAAACGTGGTTTGTATGCAGTAACCAATTCCGGCTGAACAGGTTCGTTCTGTTTCTTCTTGTCCTGTCGGGATCCGTATCACCATGCCGCATTATCATCTTCAGGTGAAGACAAGATTGTGCGCGAGTCTGTCGGAATTCCATGCTGTCCTTCTTGGGAGCCATTCGTTGAGAGTTCAAGCCTGGGCAAGAGTGCAAGGCTCTGTCAAAGGCTAGGCCTTGCTTCCATGTCCTTGGGCTTCGGCAGGATTCATGGGGCCAACATATCCGCAACCACACGAATATTATCTCCAGATACGCAGAGCTGCTGTCTGGTGTTTAATGCACAACTTGTGCCTTCGGTTGCAAAGACGTCATGTACACCCGGCTAAGGCGCCTGTCCAACCATGAGATGTGCTGGGCCTGTGCCGAAAGAGGAAGCTACGACGTGATCAGAATATCGAGTGCGCACGGGCACAAGCACCACTGTTGTAGTTTTCACTTTTTGGAGATGCTCCTGATGGAAATGCTGGTGCATGCGAGGCGACAAACGCTCGACCAGCATGGAACATCACAGAAATCAGAACCATCCAGCAAGGCAATCGCGCATGTCGCCCGCACCGTAGAGTGAAACCAAAAGAGTCTGTGGGATGCAACGAGTCCTAGCACCTAAGCGACCAACTTCTGTCAGTTTTAGGGTTGGCATCAGCTTTGCCGACGACCTTTCTGACGATGACTCCAACCGTTACAGACAAACAACTGCGACCGAAAAAACGCTGCAATCATAGGCAGCCTGCACACTGGGCAACTGACGCACAGTGGCGCGAGACCCTTTGTCAACTTATGTCACCGCTACCCAAAATCGCACGTGCGAAGGTCAGAGCTGGACACGGGATCACTCTTCAGGGGGCTTGGCCTGGAATGTCTCTACAGATGCCGAACTTGCGCAGCTGCACTTCTCACCAATTCACCAATGCATCGAAGAACTACAACAGTCTCGCGACAGCCAATCACACGTGGTTTGCGCGGCCTTCTGTCCGCTGGGATTGGACGTCTCCAAGTTTTCCAGCACCACCTGGTCCAACATCCACGACACATGGCAAACAATAAAGACAGGCAGCCACAATCGGAAAGATGCTAATCCTGCACGATTAATGCGAAATCCTCTCGGCATGACAGAATCACTGGCTACTAGCAGAATAGCTAGTGCTGAGCCAATCTTGGGGCAGCATATCATGCACGATGCCGTGTGCATGCGAGCTCGTGTGCGTTTGTTTGTGTGTGTGCTGCTCCTCGGATTCCACACAAAGCAAGCCAAAAGCTTGCACAAACTGTCCCAAACTCGGCCAGATGGTGATGTACTGAAAACATACAGCTGCATGACCTCATCTTGAAATCGACACTGAAGCTCGTGCCTTGTGCGCTGCGGCTATTCGATCTTGCAGGTAGGGTGAGCCTGGACACTCCTTGCACATTGTCGGCAAATGGACTCACGTTCCACACACACAAGCATACGCATCATCACAGAATTCCTCCGAAGGAGCGTTCAAGGAGTGCAATGTCTGGAAGCGCTCCTGGAATCGTGGACTCCGGCATCATGAAGTCTAAGCGAAGAAAGCAACTCAATAGTCCAATAACATTTTATGTGCTCGCTTTGGCTATGTGCTAAAAGCAGGATGATTGTATGCCGATGACAAATCTCTGCGACAACACCTGATATGATGGCAAAGGTGCCATGACATCTCCGAAAGTCTTGCTGGTGCGTGAATCTGTCGGAACATATTCCGGTCACGCCCACTGTTAAATCAGCATTTGAAAAACCTCTACGTTGTGGTTGCCTCGATCTTTGAACGGCTTGTTACACCATCTGCATCCAAGACCTCCGGGCCGGCAAGCGGTTCAGAAAGTTCACCAGAGCAAACCAGCAATTGAACCGGGCCTTTTTTGCCTCATCCAAGGACATTCGCCGCCTGGCAATCTTCTGTGCTGCGGCCGCGGCAGCTCCTCGTCCAGCTGCTGCTTCCTGCAAATCTATAGCTCCGGCTGATAGTGCTTTATGCAGCCAATCATATAGTGCTTGACCCATCCAATTATCAATTCTCACACGAACCCGGCCTTGTATGCTTCCAGTACCTGTTCAGATTGAGCAGCTGCGTATAACTTGCCTGTCCGTGCCAGGGGCATCACTACAGGGGCACTGCCCGTCCGATTGCTCCACCAGCAACCATTCCAATCCGAGCCTGGGCGATAGATCGTGTTCCAGACCTTGCTTGCCTGCCCTCCTTCCAACCAACCGAGCAACGAGAATTCTGACGAATGGGCCAAAAGCCATCGTGATGAATCCGACGAAGAGTTTATTGTCATGCAATGAATGCATCCGAACTCCCAAATCACACACTTAGTGTTTTCAGACAATCGGTTGGTTCTCTATGTGTTTGCCTTCTTGACGATGCCAAGCTTGATCCGGGCCCACGACATGCAGACAAACACACACTAACGAAACACGGCATCACTGCATTTGGCCGGACGGAAACTGCACTCCTGCATGCAGGAACAAAAACAAAACCGGCACAATTTCCCGAATAAAATTCCAACACTGATGCATGCAGCTTAAACGAACTGGCAGCAGCTCAGCGTTTACCTCCGCCACAATTGAATGAACAGTAGCATTCCAATGTGTGCAAGCCCTGACAGAATGAAAACACATAACCGTTCAGCCTCCAGCAGTTGGATCGGAAATGTGTTCAAAACCTATGGGATAGAAGGGTTTAGGGCTCAAAATTCACAAGGTGACCAGGTACAGCTGTCTGCACTGCTGAAGGATGAAACGGGGCCTTTAGGGATGTGAAGCACAAAAAAACATCATTTTTTCGCTTTTTTTGCCGCATATATTCGATGTCTGAAACTCTAAGCCGTCTTTATTTGTAAAAAAATAAAGGCGAATTTCTGAACAACTGAAGTGTGATTTGACAAGAATCTTGACACAAAGCTTCGACTCAGAATCCAACGGTTGGACCAAGCGTGGGCTTTAGGTTTCTTTTCGGGTTGCCCACACTTGGTCCAACGGTTGGACCAAGTGTGGCAGCGGGGATTTCCAGGTTGGACCAAGTGTGGACATCTTTAAGTTTGTTCAGGGTTGTCCACACTCGATCCGATCCAACGGTTGGACCAAGTGTGGGCTTCAGGTTCTGTTTTTTGAGGCTGTCCACACTTGGTCCAACACTCGGACAAGTGTTCGGGAGTTGGAGCATGAACATGCGCTTTGCAAAGAGGTGGTACGAGTGCTTCTAAATCTGCTCCGCTCCGGGATTCCAGCGTCTACCCCAAGAAAACTGAACACGCAATCACGAACAAAAAACCAGAACCACAAACTCAAACAAAACACAATTACGAAGACAAAAGAACAAAAAGCCAAACTTGATCGTTCGCTGGCTTCGCGAACAAAATAAAATGGAAGAAGAAGAATTCACGAAAATCGACAATCACGAACACAAAAGAAGAAGAAGCCCCACGAGATCGGTTTTTGCAAAGAAATTAAATGAGAAGACAAAAATAAATGCAATAAAACGCAGTCGAAACACGAAAAATTTCGCGAAAACAAACCATCAATGAAACAAAAACGCAATCACAAACATTGAACTTTTCAATTCAAAGTCAGAAATTCCAGATTTTGGAGTGGGAGTTAATCTCATCCAAATCGGGAGTTGGAATAAGCAAACGCGGGCGCTGCAGCAATGGTCCACATTGGACTGCCAGTCTGCGAGTTCCAGACAAAGCGCTTCCCGTTTGCAGAGCCAACGTGAGTGCTCGGGGGCTGCATCCAGCGACCCTTCGGCGAAGGGGGCTTGGGGGGGGGGCGGAAAGGAGGAAGGCTTCGAAGGATTTGAAGGGGAGGACGAGGGTTCGAAGGCTTCGAAGGGTGGGGACGAAGGCTTCGAATGCTTCGAAGGGTGGGGATGAAGGAGTAAAACGCTTTACGGGTACGTTCCAAACCCTTTCACTGAACACTGATATTCGCTCGTCACTTTTCCTTGGGAGCACGGACTGTCTCGGGTGCTTCCCTTGAGCCTAAACACCACAGTGGAACATTTGTTCCAAGCTATACAAAACTCGTGGCAAACAGCTCAACTACAGGATAACAGGGCAACACACTCCTAAGCGAAATGTTTGTTACCCCCTCTTCGTTGCAGCCTCTTTCCTCTTTTCCTTTCCTAGAGGTGCTACGAACCCAAAACAGTCGCTCACTTCTCTTTTAAACACGTCGTGGTGCACTGCTTCGTGTTTTGTGAAACGTCAGAGACAAGAGCTACACTTACGGCCGCTCTCACTAAGCTCTTTACTTCGTTTCACTTCTTTGGCTTTCGCCACAAAAGAACTCACTCCTCGGCAGCTGTGCTGCAAACTTCCTTGGCCGCTGTGCTGCAAAACTCTTTGAGGATGCTTTACCCCCTCTTCTTCAAATCCCTCTTTCTTTATAGACCCGAGGATTGCTCTCTCTCTCTTTTCCCGCCTCCTTGTTTATAGACCTGAGGTACGGTCTTTCTCTTCTCCTGCCTCCTTGTTTATAGACCTGAGGTACGGTCTCTCTCTTTTCTCCCTCCTTGTTTATAGACCTGAGGTACGGTCTCTTTCTTCTCCTTTTTTTCTCTTTTTTCCTTTCAACTCTTTTGCTCTTTCTTTCCCTTTCCACTTCCTTTGGGATTGCCCGTTCTGTACTTCTTCTTCGAAGCTTCTAGTCGATTGGCGTAAGCACGCCTCACGACAGGCTCGTTCTTGCGAAACCAAATCGCAAAATCCTCTTTTGACATACCATCTCTTTGGCATATCGGCTGGTACTGTCCGTTGACGTAGTTAAAGTCGCCGTCCCAGCAAACATCTGCTGAATGCCCGAATCTCGAGCAAAGAGAGCAAACGACCGGTGCGGTCGCTGCCTCTGGATCCTCCTCTACGCGCTCACGTTCTCTCATCTTTTCGATCTCCTCTTCCAGCTTTTGGTTTCCTTTTTCTCAGTGAGGCGCAGCACTTACGCTCTTTCTCTTCGTGAGCTTCCACAACTCTTCGCTCAACTCGTTCACTTCTTTTTCCTTTGCTGCCTTGAGCTCTGCAAGCTCCTTCTCCTTTTGCTCTTTGAGCTCTGTAAGCTCTTTCTCCTTTTTCTCTACTTGAGGAAAAACAGAGTCCCACAACCCTCATTTCTTGAGCCATGATTTCGCACGGGAGTAGAGATCTCAAGTGAAACTGCAGACAAAGAGTATGACTGTAAAACACATGTGAAATACAAGTAAAATGGTGGGCACGCGTGCAGGAAAACTTTCTTCACCCCGCCTCGGTGAGATGCGCTGAGCATCGACACCGATCGAAAGTTTGCCACACCATAAAACAAAGTACACTAGTTCACGATGGTCTGCATTCGTAGTGTTCGGAGATAGTTACGCCACAAGCGGTAGTTACGCTACGTATGTACGATATTGGGCTCATATCTACACGGTTTCAGCTACGACTGTACAGCAGCTCTACGCAATCTCTGTATACCAAGCTTGGGCAGCTCGGCACACAAAGTCGCTTGACTCACCCAAGCGGAGGCGCTTCAAGAATGCGGTGACTCGTCACTGCGTCGAGGCCACCTTCGTAAGCACTCAAGAGGATTCATGTCGAAATTGCAGCATGCGTTTAACGTTGCTGCCACACGTAAAGATTGTGACAACTCTGAGTTGTCAGGATGTTGGCCATCCGCTCGGGGTTACGGCTGCTCCACAGCCGACGCATTCGGAGTTGGTAAATCAAGATTGGCACCAAAATGGTGCATTTCACCTTCAAGGACAATGCGCTGTCTGGCACATCACAAGAGTGAAATGTAGTTCACACGACTGTTGGCATAAGCCACATAATCATGAGCATCTCAAGCTTTGCACACACATCATCCGATGATCAATCGCTCCCGGAGGATCGAAGGACCATCTATGTACATGACAACCAATGTGTCAGCATCATGAGCATTTCGAGGGCACAAGAGTGCGTGTACGCAAGGATGCCATTCGATTTTGCTGTCACGGACGGCACACACCACAAGGCGTGTACCCCTGGTGCTCGGCATCGGCACGGGTCATCGACACCACATTGTTGGCACTATGCAACTTTCCACAGCCTAGCTTATGGAACCTGCGACCTTGGTTGGTTGCGACCCATACTTCCTGGACTGGCACGTGTTGCCTGCGAGGCCTTGGAGGCTTGGGCAATTGCTTTCTCGGTGCGTCAGTGCTGGACCCAGGCATGTCACGTCGTGCATGGCCGTCGCTGTCATCGTGATGACGAGGGCTGCTCTTGGCTTTGCTGGATGCACCACGGGATTGTGCTTGCCTCTGCATTCTGGCCTCACGGGCGGCATCTGTGATCCACTGTTCAGGATCGAAGCTTTCATCACTGCTCGTGCATTGCATGGGCATCTGCGGTGTTCCGGGAACCCCGCCTGCAATGGGTGTCAAAGGCCTTGTAAACTTCTGATCATTCACACTCACATCAAGCTGTCCACCACCAATGTGCACATTCACAGTGGGCTGACGACTGTCGTGACGGAAAACACAAGACGCAATGCACAGAACGATGCAAATTGCAATCACTTGGGCGGTGGCGCTCACAGCAGCTGGATAGGCCTCAACGAACGCAGCAATGTATGCAAAGACCTGCATCATCATGGCAAGGACTCCATCGAGGGATGAGGGCTCATCACTCCCATCATCCTGCCCATCATCTGCGCTCAAAGCACGTGTGGTTTGCAAAGTGATCAAGAAAGCTTGCAGCATCCTAATCATGTCCGGATCAGCCCCTGCAACAACAGCACGAACCTGCTTGTGCACTCTACACACCTGTACTGCGCGGGATTGCGCAGCAGCTTCCTCACGGCCTACAGGCGGCCTACAAGTTCATATCCATTCTCCGAGTCTCGTACATTCTTGATTCAAGAGGTTCTGAAGGAAGCGGGTCCGCGAGGGATTCAACGACTTTGTCATCAAGTCACTGATGTTGGTGGCTGTCGGCACTGGCGAACCAACGATCTCACCAAGCTGCACCCTCTGTTAGATCCAGAGGAGACGGGCATGGATGTGGCGAACTCGTCCCACTCCTTGCCGCAACATCATAGACCGGGCCGCTGAGTTGTCGACCAACACTCGAAGAGGCGCGACAGCACCTTCAAACAAGTACTCCACCACTGCGTGGATCAACAGTCCATCAATGGCACAACTGATGGCAGCATGATATTCTGACTCAGCGCTCGAAAGGGCGATCAGGCGTTGAGACCGGCTGGCAGAGTAGACAAGTTGTCCGTCCACCAGGAATGCCGATCCAGACACACTCTTACGAGAAATCTTGCAACCTGCCCAGTCGGCGTCACTGTAAGCTTCAACAACATGCTTGCCATCCTCTTGCACGATCATACCTTGCCCAGGCTGGGAAGACGAAATGCATTGGCACTGGCCTTTGTGCTGATGCAGATACCCAGTCAAATGTGCCAACTTGCACAGGGCGTGTTGCTTCCAACCCCCCCTCACTACTAGTACTACTAACTTTTTCTACTACAACGATTACTTCTGCTATTTATCATGCTACCAGTCAAAATGACAATGACTCAAAGAAAAATGACAGTAGCAAAACTGCCACTGCAGCTTCCACTAGAACTACGACTCCTAGTGCTTGCACTGACACTTGGAGTTCTACCACTCATAATCCGAGTAACGCGGGTACCAACACTGGTCCAAACTTGTACCACCGCATTTTGGGGGGATGAAGATGATTGCGATTAGGAATCTAAATTGTAATCGTGAAAGTGACGGAAGCCGGGAACCCGGGCACGGGGTGGCGATCACTATAGTACCCAACGGTTTGGTACTGTGTTTTGTTTTGGGTTTTGAACAAACCAGAATAGTATTTCGATTGTTTCCATGGCTCACCACCTCTTTCCTCAAGCTGCACCCCTACCCAATCAGGTGCTCGAGCCCCTGGGGTCCCGATTGGCATCACGACAGACATGTTTGTAACAAACATGTCTCCCGCGAGAAGGTGCAGCATCATTGAAAAGAGGGCCCAGGGTAACCGAGTCAAGCACAGCGGACCGTTGAGCGGTGGCAGTGGTGGCGGCGGTGTTTTGCACGGTGGTGGGCAGTGGCGGGGGTGGGAGTGGTGGGAGTGGGAGTGGCTGCAATTGCGGCGGTCCGTGGTGAGTGTGGAAATTGTGGGTTGTGGGTTGTGTTGGTTGTGGTTGTGGTGATCGCGCTGATTGTGGCGGTTGTTTTGCGGTGGTTGTGTTCGCGCGCAACAGCAGATCCAACCGAAGGTGGGTGATACCAGGCCGCAGTAGTGGTAGCCGCAGTAGTGGCAGCCTGGCAGCAGCAGCAGCAGTCGTAGTAGTGGCAGCAGCAGCAGCAGCACAGCAGCAGCAGCAGCAGCAGTCGTAGTAGTAGCGGCAACCACCGCGAAAACACCCAACCGTTCCCAACAACGACCAATATCGCGATGACACCGATGACCCGATGACGACGGACACTTGGACGACGAAAGTGAAATTCAGCAAGACTGACGACGACGCTGCGAGTGAAGCCTTAGTCGTGATAAGGCTCCATAACGACGAGAAAGATGTTGAGAGATTGGAAGCATGACCCACTGCCGCAGCAACAACAACCGTATCAGCGGCACACGTCGCCAACATGACCAGATGTGATCGTTGCTATGTTGTTGTTGGTGGTGGCCCCATACAACTGGCGAGGAGTTTCATTGAGGCAGCCATACATGCCACAAGATTTCGTGGATGTTCCATACTACTAGCGCGGATTTTTTGTTGATGCCCGATACATCGAGGTTCATGAAGATCCGCAGTAGCAGTATGGCGTTTGACGTATGGCGAACTCATAGTATTTGGCATGCATGAATCCTAACAACCGTTGCAGGTGCGAAAACGAGGCATGCAGCGTGGAGGTTCAGAGGCCGTGGCTCATAAACAAATCCGGACTGCAGGGCTAATCCCAAAAATCCGCAGTAGTAGTATGCAACATCGACGAAATCTTGTAATAGTCACCCGCGAGTCAGTGAACACTCCTCGCTCGTTGTATTGAGCAACTGCCAGCAACAAAAACCCAAACTAGCAGCATGGTACATCGGAAGTCAGTGCGGCTAGCCCACAAGATCCGTGCTAGTAGTATGGAACATCGACGAAATCCGCACTAGTACTATGGAACATCGACGAAATCTTGTAAACCGTATGCATGAGTCACTGAAAAAACTCCTTGCTTGTCGTACTCCGAACATCCGAAAGCACACATTGACTGGGTACTTGCGACGAGTAGTGGACCAGTGGACGACAATGCACCAAAAAAACAACAAGATTTAGATAGTTTAGTTGACGATGCATACTACGCATGCTAATGTTTGTTACGATCGTCTGAACATCCGTACTGCGGCTTACTTGCCCCAGCAACAACAACAACACCCACCGCTTCTGCTAAGCCAAGCAGCTTCACTTCACATTCCAAGCGTCTGCCATGATCTGCATGTTGGTGCGGCAGCGAGACAACACGTCATTGCCCGGCCAGCCATCCAACTCGAACGCCGCCTTGATCGTCGCAAGCAGACCCTCAGCGGCTTCGGGAACCCACTTGTAGCTGATCCAGGACGCAGGAGCTTCGCATCGCTCCCAAACCACGACCAGCGGCGGCAGGTACAGCAGCTGACCAGGCTCCAAGGATATCTGGACGCCGCCTTTGATGACAGCCTCCTTCATCTTCTCATCCATGGCAATCGCAGCAGCAACCATTGAGGCAATGTTGTTCTGAATGCCAAGCTCCTGCCACCAAAACAACGGAAAATGATTCCAACCATGCACAAAACCTAGACATGCACAATCTTGCAGACTGCAACACACAGCAGAGCATTCCAAACAGTAGCAGATCATGCATCAATGTCCTTGCACGTGACGAAGAAGCTGTCCAGCGACATCATGACGATGTCCAGCTTGTTGTCGCCGAAGCTGTGCCGGAAAGAGGCAAGATCCAGGATCTGAAAGCTTGTCTTCTTTGCAACCAGACCAACGAAGCCGGGCACCATGAAATCCTTATGCGCATCCGCCAACTTCTCGGGCCGGGAAGTCGACGACAACTTTGCGTAGTAGTTGCCAAGCTTGCTCTCCGCTGCCCCGATCTTCATGAACGCCCTTCCGGTGTTCAAGGCAGCCGAGCTCCCCGGAAACTGGCTCATGAAGATGGCAAGCCGGGCCTCAAAGAAGGGCTGCCCGACGATCTCAACCGGCGTGGGGACATTGACCGTCACACACCTCGACACAGAAGGGCCGAGGTCGTCGAAGAAGGAGTCACCGTTGGCCTCCGTCACCTTCTCAATGCTCGAGAGCTTGCCGAAGAGCTCGACCAGAACATCAGGATTCGCTGTCGGACCCTTCGCCGCCGGTGCCTTGGGCTGGGCTTGCTTTGCAAGGGCCTTCGCCTCCGCTGCGGCCGCCCTCTTCTGCTTGTTCTCCTCCTCCTTTTCCTTGCGCTTCCGCTTCTTCGTCACCTCCCGGATCGCTTTGGAGGCTTCCTGCATTGCCACGGTCACGGACTGTGCCAAGGCACGCCATGTGCTCACCATGCCCTTCACCTGCTCCGCGGCCTTTGGCAGATCCTCGGCGCTTGTGATGCTTTTGAGCTGCTTCTGCAAGTCTCGAACGCTGCCCGCGCTCCGGAGCAAGGTTTTGTTTGGAACAGGCGAGACTTGGCCCGTGAGCGCGTTCTGCAGCAAAAGGTCGCGCTGGCTCCAGCTGTCATCCTTGCTCAGGTCGTCGTGAACTAGTTTTGCCAAAACCAAGCGCTCGCAGACTATGCTTTTGTAGTCTTGCACGATACCCTCGCCGTCGATATCGTTCACCTGCATCAGACGACATGAACGTAAAACATCCCGGCACATGACGGTTTGTGCATGAGGCAGCAGTGACGAGCAACCAAGAGTAGAGATCAATCACATCGCCTACGCCTACCAAGCAGCGACACAGATCCGTTCAGTTGTCCAGTCTTGAGCTTTGAGCCGTTGCTGTTCGGCGTCGTAGCAGTAATGGATTTATCGTTTCGGGCTCCATATTGCAGTTACGAACAACCTAGAGTTAGAGATGAACCATTTTCCCCACTCATTTCGTCTTCATTTCGTCGCAATGATCCTGCCTGGATGTTGCGTTAATTTCGTCTTCATTTCTCGGCATGAGACCGACCCGCATCACGCATGGATGTCATTGCGTTCATTTTGTCTTGATTTCGTTGCAATGATCCTGCCTGGATGTTGTGTTAACTTCGTCTTCATTTCGTTGCAATGATCCTGCCTGGATGTTCTTGCGACACTGGCAGTATTTCTTTGTGCGTGCAACCAAGCTGTCGTCCAGTCTTGAAGCTTCAGTCTTCAGTGCTTCAGCCAATGCTATTCGCATTCATGGATTTATCGTTTCGGGGTTCATATTACAAGCTGATGAGGATCAACCAACCAATCCGAAACCCTTGCAACGGAACCAAGCGCCTCCTTCTCCACCTTGGCGATTGTGGCGCCAAGGGTCTCGAGAGCCTTCTGGAGCTGCTCCCCGGTCTCGTCGAAGGCCTTCAGCCGCGACACTGTCAGGTCACCGCCAACGAGTTTCTCTTTCTCTCCGTTCTCTTCGTCTGCAGCTGCAGCAGGCGCACTGGAGAGGGAACCGGCGGAGGCGTTGGAGCCTGTGGAACCCCGTCGCTTTGGTCTCGCTTCAAAGAACTTGTTCGCCTCAGACGAGAAGAAGTTCGCGGGTCGGTCGTCAGCGGTGTCCTCGAGGAAGGATTCCTTCGCGACCTTCGGGGAGGCTTCGTTGACAAGCTGGTGGGAGACGCGGCGGCGAGCCTTGGAGTCAACGTAGTCCTCCTTCCTCACGAGCAGTCGTTCTGGAAAGGCTCTGTTCTCGCCTTCCAGGTCGTAAGCGCCCTCTGCAGCGAGACGGGTCCGCCATTTTGTCTCGATGTCTTCGGGCGAAAGCTTCTTCTGCGAGTAGAAGGCCTCAAAGTCAAACCAGTCCATCTTCGCCATGCGCGTGCCCTCGTCGGAAATCTGCTCGTTGGCGATGATCTCGAGAGCTCTCGACTTGGAGTACTGCACACGGGCGCGGCCTTTGCCTTTCGACGGGCACTCCAACTGATAATCCCGGACCAATTTCCGGAAGGTGCGCTCGTTGCGCTTCGCATCTTCGTATTTCTCGACCCACCCATCGTCCTTCGCGGTCTTCGCCAAGCTGTCCACGTCAGCTTTGCACTTCTGACAATACGGATTCTTGCCAGTGCAATCTTCGCACTGGCAGATCATGCACTTGAGGCCACGGTACGTCTCACGTCCCGGAGCCTTCTTTGGAGCAGGAACCCCGAGCACACGGGCCTCACCTGAGGCCTTCGCCTTCGCCTTTGCTTTCGACTTGGCCCTCCGACCAGTGGAAGCTGCATTGCCGAAGGCATCAGCAGCTGCAAGAAGCCCCTCAAGCTGCTCGTCACCCTCGAACTGCACTTCCTCTTGGAGAGGCCCTTCGAGATCGGCCATGACTCAGCAGCTACACACTACAAGAAGCTGGTGTCGTGCGTCCTGCCTAGAATGCCGGCCAAGAAAAGTGTCCTGGATCCCTGCCTGGAACATGGGATTGTGCAGCCCTGCCTGGAGCATGAGATTGTTGCAACTCGCAGATATTCACTTGCCCAACTTGCTCCATCATTCAACCTATGAGCCAGCCACCTGAGTCACTCGATCGATCATCCACTGCACTGGCTGCACTGGCACAGCGATTCACTGACTTGAAGTCTGGCCCCGCAAGGACGGAAGGTCTGGTTGACAAAGCTGCCTTTTTTTGCACGGAACGCAGAATCCATTGTACCACCGTGTAGTACAACTAGTCTGAGAAAACTCGCGAACAAAACTCTGAACGACGCTGGAGGCGCTGCTTGGAGGAATAGGATCACAAGTAAGGTAACTATAGCTCCAATTCTGTATAAGACCAATTAAAGTATCTATAACCCTAGTCAGCCTAGTTACTGAGTCCCATGATACTCCAGGGCATTGGGGCGGGGCCCAGAAACCAAATCAGATGCTTAGTGTGGCCAGGGCTGGGATCGCGGGGACTGGGGTCTGGCGGTCCATAGTCTAGAGTACAATCTATAGACTCTAGAACCCGAGGTAATTTTATAAGCTTTTCCCCTGACCCCGGACCCCTGACTCGTTATGGACAGCATCCTTCCTCCAACACTTCCGTCCGTGCAAACTGCTCGACCTGCAGACAGGCTTCTGTGCCGCTCATGTTGTACTCGGAGGCAGGCCTCCTGCTGTCTGTTTGCAGATGCTGGCCGAGCAAATTATGAATCATGATGTGTGCTCGTGTTGTGACACTCCTGCCAGGTAAAGCAACCTGTTCCAAACATTTGCAGATAGCAGTGGTGCTACTAAAGATTTGTGGATATCTGTTACAGGCAATCTGACAGTCTCCTGGCGTAGGATGAACGATGCTGTCAAGTTCGTGGCTCTCCAAAGTCTACTGTCTACAGAATAGTCTACAAACCCTGGGGCCCCGGTCACAGTCTGAAAGCATTACCAGGTGTAGTAACTCGTTCGTGACAGCATCGTTCCTACAACACGAGCAGCAGGTAGGCTGGCCTCTGTATGTTACGCATGTCCAGCTGACTCTGAGAAAGACCGCGTGAAATCCTTGCTTCTGCAATCTGCAGGTAAAGCAGACTGTTCTTCTAGTCTGCTGCAGCGTCAGCATCGTCAGCCGTGATTCTCAGCTCTGACGTGGACCGGAATCGAAATGAGGAAGGCGAGGCACAAGGCGACAGGGAGCCGAGTGCATACGCAGCCCATGTTCCAATGACAGCACGATGCATGGCAAGCTCAGAAACATGCTGTCAAAACATGGATCCACGGACTTCTCAAGCACGAACTGCTTGAGAAGACTCTTGTCCTCTAGCAGCGGGACGCCTTGCAGCAGCATGTGCTCTGCTGGCAAGGCCGTGCGCTGCAGCTTGTGGCTCCAGATCCTTGCTGCATATGGAAAGCAAGAAAGCAAAGCCAAAGTGTTTTCAGACCGAACGTACATTATCCCCCCTGGGCATGCAAGCCGCAATGATCCACGAAGAAGGCACGGGGCACTGTTTGCGACTCCGACCGTGGTCCACTCGGCGGTCTGGGACAAGTCGACCAAGAAGTCCTCGCCCAGCTCACCCCCGTCCTTGGCAGCGAGCTCCTCAAATTCCTCAAGCATTTGTCTATGCCGCGGAGTCAGCACTCGTCTGAAATCAGCTGCTTCGAGAGGGCCTTCTGCGTGGTAGAGTTTCTGACGGAGTTTGTTTCGGAAGTATTCCTCGACGATGTTCGGTGGCATAGCCAGTAGATCGCTGCCCGTCATGGCCGCAGAAGCACCGAAATGAAACTCGAATGCGAAGCGGAACAGTGCCATCGACGATGGACCAAAGCAGTGAAGCGCCTTGGCCGTCTCACCGGCCATCCAATGTCCAGCCTAGGTCAGCAGAACTGGTTCACTCCATGGCCCTTCAATGCTAGAGGATAACGCCACACTTGAACATCCATTTTGCGCCCAGTAACGGTGAAAGGGTGAACTGGAAGGCAGAGTACCTCAGCCACCGAGGCAGGGCACACACACACACACACACGCCCCGAGCACACGGGCCTCACCTAGGCCTTCGCCTTCGCCTTTGCTTTCGACTTGGCCCTCCGACCAGTGGAAGCTGCATTGCCGAAGGCATCAGCAGCTGCAAGAAGCCCCTCAAGCTGCTCGTCACCCTCAACTGCACTTCCTCTTGGAGAGGCCCTTCGAGATCCGCCATGACTCAGCAGCTACACACTACAAGAAGCTGGTGTCGTGCGTCCTGCCTAGAATGCCGGCCAAGAAAAGTGTCCTGGAGCCTGGAGCCCTGCCTGGAACATGAGATTGTGCAGCCCTGCCTGGAGCATGAGATTGTTGCAACTCGCAGATATTCACTTGCCCAACTTGCTCCATCATTCAACCTATGAGCCAGCCACCTGAGTCACTCGATCGATCATCCACTGCACTGGCTGCACTGGCACAGCGATTCACTGACTTGAAGTCTGGCCCCGCAAGGACGGAAGGTCTGGTTGACAAAGCTGCCTTTTTTTGCACGGAACGCAGAATCCATTGTACCACCGTGTAGTACAACTAGTCTAAGAAAACTCGCGAACAAAACTCTGAACGACGCTGGAGGCGCTGCTTGGAGGAATAGGATTACAAGTAAGGTAACTATAGCTCCAATTCTATATAAGACCAATTAAAGTATCTATAACCCTAGTCAGCCTAGTTACTGAGTCCCATGATACTCCAGGGCATTGGGGCGGGGCCCAGAAACCAAATCAGATGCTTAGTGTGGCCAGGGCTGGGATCGCGGGGACTGGGGTCTGGCGGTCCATAGTCTAGAGTACAATCTATAGACTCTAGAACCCGAGGTAATTTTATAAGCTTTTCCCCTGACCCCGGACCCCTGACTCGTTATGGACAGCATCCTTCCTCCAACACTTCCGTCCGTGCAAACTGCTCGACCTGCAGACAGGCTTCTGTGCCGCTCATGTTGTACTCGGAGGCAGGCCTCCTGCTGTCTGTTTGCAGATGCTGGCCGAGCAAATTATGAATCATGATGTGTGCTCGTGTTGTGACACTCCTGCCAGGTAAAGCAACCTGTTCCAAACATTTGCAGATAGCAGTGGTGCTACTAAAGATTTGTGGATATCTGTTACAGGCAATCTGACAGTCTCCTGGCGTAGGATGAACGATGCTGTCAAGTTCGTGGCTCTCCAAAGTCTACTGTCTACAGAATAGTCTAGAAACCCTGGGGCCCCGGTCACAGTCTGAAAGCATTACCAGGTGTAGTAACTCGTTCGTGACAGCATCGTTCCTACAACACGAGCAGCAGGTAGGCTGGCCTCTGTATGTTACGCATGTCCAGCTGACTCTGAGAAAGACCGCGTGAAATCCTTGCTTCTGCAATCTGCAGGTAAAGCAGACTGTTCTTCGAATCTAGTCTGCTGCAGCGTCAGCATCGTCAGCCGTGATTGTCAGCTCTGACGTGGACCGGAATCGAAATGAGGAAGGCGAGGCACAAGGGGACAGGGAGCCGACGATATACGCAGCCCATGTTCCAATGACAGCACGATGCATGGCATTCCCGGACAAGTTCAGAAACATGCTGTCAAAACATGGATCCACGGCCTTGTCAAGCACGAACTGCTTCCACGGACTCTTGTCCTCTAGCAGCGGGACGCCTTGCAGCAGCATGTGCTCTGCTGGCAAGGCCGTGCGCTGCAGCTTGTGGCTCCAGATCCTTGCTGCATATGGAAAGCAAGAAAGCAAAGCCAAAGTGTTTTCAGACCGAACGTACATTATCCCCCCTGGGCATGCAAGCGGCAATGATCCACGAAGAAGGCACGGGGCACTGTTTGCGACCGTGGTCCACTCGGCGGTCTGGGACAAGTCGACCAAGAAGTCCTCGCCCAGCTCGCCCCCGTCCTTGGCAGCGAGCTCCTCAAATTCCTCAAGCATTTTTCTCTGCCGCGGAGTCAGCACTCGTCTGAAATCAGCTGCTTCGAGAAGGCCTTCTTTGTGGCAGAGTTTCTGACGGAGTTTGTTTCGGAAGTATTCCTCGACGATGTTCGGTGGCATAGCCAGTAGATCGCTGCCCGTCATGGCCGCAGAAGCACCGAAATGAAACTCGAAGTCGGACTGCGAAGCGGAACAGTGCCATCGACGATGGACCAAAGCAGTGAAGCGCCTTGGCCGTCTCACCGGCCATCCAATGTCCAGCCTAGGTCAGCAGAACTGGTTCACTCCATGGCCCTTCAATGCTAGAGGATAACGCCACACTTGAACATCCATTTTGCGCCCAGTAACGGTGAAAGGGTGAACTGGAAGGCAGAGTACCTCAGCCACCGAGGCAGGGCACACACACACACACACACACGCATGAAGTTCGATCAACTACATAACTGCGACAAGGCACAAGTCTTCGAGCCCATCCATGAGATGCTCCACGTGGAATCGCATAACGTTCTCGCGCAGGAGCAAGTCTGGCTGGTGGGCTTTGAGGCCCTCCTTCCACCACAAGAAAGAGACCTGCGAAGGACCATGCGACCTGAGGGCCTTCTGGTTCATCGACGACCAATCGTAGCAGCATGTGCCACTCACTTGGATTTCCAAGCACCTTCGGTTTGTGGCCCGGGCAAGACAGGCCTCCGGCGCCAGAGCCGGAACATCTTGCTGTTTCCAGCGACAGAAGACTTTGTGGTCCAGTGGAAAGTAGCTGGACAGGTTGTGGTGGACTTCCGTCGCCAAGTTCTCAGTGCGGTTGGCAACAACTCAAGACAGAAAGCCTGGGCACACAAGCCCAAAGGCGAAGCCCTCAAAACCGACCCTGGTGAACAACTACAAATTCAACTGTGAAGCAGCTAAGGAAGCTTTATTTTGAGCAAGCGTCTTTCAAGAAGGCAGATCTCTCCTCGGCAGTCGCCTGAGCAGTTGGAGCAAAAGGCGCAATGTCGGACATCATGTCTTTGGACACAAAGTCCTCCACATAGCCAAAGAGATGCTTTGCACGACTTGTTGCCGACAGCGCCTGCACTGCATGAACATCCGGGTCGCAGACGCTGTGCACGACGGGTTCCAACAGGTCTGCAGAGTCTGTGCCCTCTGCAAAGTGAAAGTGCTCCTTTAGCGCGGTGATGGCATCAAGCAAGCCTTCCTCTCCATTGCCACACCCGCTATGGTCGGAGTAAATCACCATGCAGTTGCCATTGGCCAAGTGGGCTTTCCAGCCATATCGCAAACGTGGTATGCGATGAAGCTTGGCTGCCAACTTCGACGGCCAGTCGTAGAGGTCGCCGATTGTGCTGCCTGCACGATCCCGAATCATAACCCGCTGGCGCTTGCATGACATCCTCATTGGCCGTGGGGCCCAAAACCTTGGTTTCGGCACAGCTCCAACGAAATCAGCAATACACACCGAACGAAACCGAGTACAGTACATCTTGCAGCGAAATTCCGACACCCGCCGACTGGTGAAGCTATGATGGGTAGATGTGGTTAACACTCTCATGATCTCTCATGTGTACACCCCATCCCTCTGACCGCCCCTGTTACAAAGAAAGACGGATGTTGAGGTTGAAGTGTGCAATGAACATTGGATTTACAAGTTGTCTGTGCTCATCTTGACCGTGTGAGAATGGAATCTTGTAGCTGCTATCCGCGTTCATTGTGCCTCTTGGGTTAACGGCCAGTGGAAATTATTACCTTTAACGATCGTTCCCTGAAAAGCAAAAAATAGAGTTGTTGTTTAATTGGAGAAAGATGAATTCAGCCTATAAACACAACTGCGCGGCAGTAGGAGTTCTGTTTACACAAAACTGTGTTTTCTATTGGCCTTTGGGCTGCATCTTGAGTAGCCACATCGCGTCGGTGAGCATGTAGAATCGCAACCGACACCCGCCGACGTCCGAAAGTACGAAGCGCGCGCGTCATGTTTTTTCTGACGTTTTGCGGCCACCCCATCATGCCGTATTGGATGCAAACTTTTCTGATCGAACAACCGGTTTGCAGTCAATTCTTAAGTTTGAAAGCCTGAAACAGAAATCGGTGTTCATGTAGCATCATGTAGCACTTGTATCGACAATCTCCCCGAAGCTCCCCGAAGCTCCCCGAAGCTCCCCGAAGCTCCCCCTCAGCTCCCCGAAACTTTCCCCAGCTGCCCGCCACCTTTTCACAAGCCCAGCCGGACCACCACTTCCCAAAACCAAGTCCTTTATTACAACCTGCTCATGTCTGCATCACCCATTCCCATCGGATGTCTGGGGCACTTGGACACAGTCCCGGCTGCTTGGGCTCCCCGAAGCTCCCCGAAGCTCCCCGAAGCTCCCCGAAGCTCCCCGAAGGTTGTGGCAGCTCCCCGGACCTTTTTGCAGAACACGACACACCAGCACCAAAAGCTTGTCACGAGGTGCCGGGCAACCACACCCCAAAACAGTTCGCGCACAAAAGACCAAAGCAAATGGGGCAGCACTTCAGGACTCCGCAAAACTTGGTTTCAAGCTGGGGAACACACGATGTGGTCCTGGAAGCTCATGTTGCTCTGTTTCAGCGGTTCCAGCATGGCAATGAAGTGTTGTATTCGCAAAAGAAACTGGACTGTGTGGAAACGACAGACGTGCTATCTTACACAACATGACTACAACACTGAAAAGCCTCGGAACATGGCTGGCGGCTGGCAATGCATAGCACACATCAGCATCTATATGACCCAGAAGCGGCGGACTTCGCTCCTCAACGACAGATGCAGAGGTACTTCCAACGCCGCACCAGCTGCGCCCCTGACCCCAAAAAGGCTGCTGCTGCTCGGCTGAGCACCTTTTTTTAGGGTTTGGGTCTAAACCACAGGGTCTTAGGCTTAGGGTTCGGGAGCTCGGCTGAGCGATCCTAGCGTCTTAGAACTGGGCCTAAACCACAGGGTCCTAGGGTTCGGGAGCTCGGCTGAGCGATCCTAGCGTCTTAGAACCGGGCCTAAACCACAGGGTCAGGGTCCTAGGGTTCGGGAGCTCGGCTGAGCGATCCTAGCGTCTTAGAACTGGGCCTAAACCACAGGGTCCTAGGGTTCGGGCGCAGAAGCGGTGGTGACTTCGCTGGCCCGAAGCAAGGCAGCGACGGGATGCAGTGGAGGAGAGCCGCAGCCGAACTAGGTCCAGGATCGTAAGCTTGGTCGGGGAAGCCCCAACTCGATAGGTTCACAAGCGCATTCGGCGATCGTTCGTCGCGGGATTTCTGGGTTGCCGAGTGCTGTAAGTGCTTAAGGTGGGGGAAAGGGCACAAGACAACTCCTCCTATTGGGGTTCGGGTCTAAACCACACGACACAGGGTCCTAGGGTTCGGGTGCTCGGTTCACTCGCTGGAGGAAGAGCTGTCTGAGGACGAGGATGACGACGAGCTGCTGCCTGATGAGGAAGATGGAGCAGCAGCCTTTGGCGCCGCTGCCGCACGTGCGCTTGCACTTGCACTTGCACGCTTCCGCTTTCTACTTGGCACAGCAGATGAGGCAGCAGACGGATTGGGCCGAGGATCAGACGGCTCAGCAGAAATGCTATCAACCCGGCAAGCAATCATGGTAGCCTCGTCTGGGAGCTCCTCCAACACGGGATGATAAGCCTGGTGGCTGACCTTGTCCTCGAAGAGGAAGACACTGTTGCACCAGTGCCGGACACGCCATAGAGTCGTCATCTCCTGTGCTTCGTCATCAGGATTAAAGGACATTGTTTTCGTGCACTTCTTGTTTCCGAGAGTATGGGCCGGATGAGGGCACGTGGCCTGCCACGACTGCACCGGTTTAGCCTTGCCCTGCTTCTGAATCTTGTGCGTTATCAAGAAAGCTCCCCAACGGTGTGTCTTGTCTTGGCGACGCCTAGCCAGCAATTCATCGGCGGGCTGCGGCCGCTCAGGCCGCTCAGGAACAGCAGCTTGTGCAGCCCCAACATCGGAGGGTTCTTCATTCAGAATTGCCAGGGCCTCGTCTATTGCCTGGTGATCTCTCTCTCCAACCAAAGGCGACTCCACTTCCACAGCATGTCCTGGTTCCAAAAACGGCGGATCCTCGGACAAGACGGAATCACGGTCGTCCTGGTCCTGATCCCCTGGAAGCTCTGGAGCACCAACAACAGCAGGAATGGGACGTGGCTGGGCAGGTCCAGGCTCACTAGCTAGAAACAAACGATCACGGGCAACAGCACGAGACGTCTCTTTCGGCTCCAGATCGGTTAGTGCCTGAAGTGATGCCTCACCAGAAGCTACCTGAAGAAGGCACTGAAAGTACTTCACAGACGCAAGATGGAAGATTCTTTGCAAACCAAGGGCTATCAGTGCATCACGGTTCTCGTGGATGGCTAACATGGCACGCAGGTAGTGCCTGGACACCACAGGTACTTTCTTTTTGAAGTACCAAGTCTTGCCCGGCCGAGAACCATCCTCCGAAGCTGAAGCTTCCTCTGCAGGGCCATCTGGCAAACGGATCTGCATTTCCAAGCCTTTCCGCTTCTTGTGGGTGGGCAGCTGCAGAGCTACCCAACCTGCATCTCTCAAGCATGCCATGATCTCGTAGCGGGTCCACTGGCCTCGGTCGTCAAGCAGTCGCGGCTGCAAAACCGATACCGGATGGGTTAGTGCCACACGAGTCGAAACCCACTTAAGGGCTTCTGCAGTTAGGCACCAGCCTTCAGCACTGCAATCTTGCGCGGCCCAGCCGCGGTCTTTCATCTGCTGCAGGATTTGCAAAGACGAGTCAGCCGATTTGATGCGAGAACGTCTGAAAGCCGGTTTCAGCAACACTTTTCCCGAACCGGCCACAGCATCAGAAGACATGAAATCCGTGACGACCCGATCCATGCTCGCCTGATCGGCAAGAATCAGAGGTCCCGTCCAAGCGAACCTGACCGGACTCGAAGACTTAAAGCGAAAAACTGAGTGCTGAAAGAGTGCATCATTTATGATGGCACTGGCTGCTGCCAGCGACCCTTCAGAGCCTTGAGGCTTTCCAGTCGTATACAGGACATTGGCATCAGGCTTTACATCACAGCCGACCACTGGAAACATGGTTACAGCCACATCTGAAGAAGTCAGTGTTGTCATGCAAGACCCTTTGACTTGCTTCAGCAAAGACGGCCTCCAAGACTGGACTTTGAACAAGACACAACGACGAAATCGTTCATCAGCGACTACAGATTGCTCATCACACATGTGGCTGCCCCACGTAGATGCTACGGCAGCGCTATGATCCTGGCCCCGGTCGCAAGGATCAGCTTCGATCAATGCCACCTGACCCGCGTCATCGAGACATGCATCCGCAAACCTGGCATTGCCAGCCAAAGTGCATTGCAACTGACGAAAAGGAAACTCGTTTGCCGGCATGCCTGCAGCAGCATCTTGCAGTGTGGCCGCAAAGAAATCACATGATGAAGTGGCTGTAACACGGAAGTGCTCCAAGGCTAGGTGGCGCTGCAAAGAGTTTGTGTCTGCAATCGTCAGCGGCAACTTGGACGCCGACTTGGCCTGGCCATGCGTCTGCTTGGCATCAAGGACATCTTCCCAGTCGGCGAACTGCGTAGCTGCATCGAGCCGGAACATAACCCTATCTACAAACCCGAAAGACTGCAGCTGCTTGTCGGCTTGCTTTTTAGAAAGACTGTCCAAGGCAGTAACAGAAGCATTGCTCTTGAGCCCCAAGTGCTCAAGAACAAAAACTGGCAACCGCAATCGGTCAAAATGCTCTGCCAATTCGACCAACGTCTTAGGATCCTGAGCCGCGTTGTCCATGATTGCGGCTGACCTCAGCACGTTCGCAACGTAAGCCCCGCGATGATTCGGAGCTGTTTCTGTAGCACGTTTGACAACAGCATGGCGTCCCTCTATTGACCTTTCCAGCAGGGGAAGGAAGGCAATGGGTCCCAGCACAGCACGCAGCTGGAAACAATCGTCGGAATCGCGAGGCGACCCCTGCCCAAAACGAACGAGCGAGTCTCGAACATTGGAGTCTGACATGAATGCATGGCACAGGGGGTGGGCACTCGCCTTGTCCGGTTTTGACATAAATTCCCACTCGCCCAGCAAGCGACGGCAGGCAGCACGAGCCGTCGTTTCGGACGGATGCGCAAGGGCCAGAAAGGAGTGTGGCATGGCTGTCCAGTTCGCAAACTTCAACTGCAACATGAAGCTGAAATGCTGCAAACCTGCAACATATTCCGTGAACAGATCGGAGTTTGAAGGAAACACATCGGCAGCTCCTTGCAACTGATCACGCATGAAAGAAACCACGAAACCAGCGGCCAGCTCAGGAGCCCTCCTGCCTTTCATCGGGCAGGCAGCGTAGTGTTTGCACCTATCCTCATCGTCCTGGGCCGCTGCTTCACGTGGGTGGCAGGGACATGATTGAAACCATACCAGGAGCTCATCTGAGATGGCGAAGAGTTTGCGAAGCATGCTCATGTACTGCCAAACCTCAGCATTCTGTACCGCCGAATCAAAATTCTGAGATCGAACTTTGCCTCGAACTGCATCAGCAAGCACTTTGCTGCTCTCCGAGCTCTCCTGAGGACCTACAGGAACCAGTGCATCAGCGGCCTGAGCAGGGTCGTCAGGACCGGCAGCCTCCTGAGCAGGCTCACCTGAAAGAGAATCATTCCGAAACTTCCCACTAAACGCCCGCAGACTCCAGAATTGCCGCAGGGGCAACTCTAGGGGTTCCATTGCGCTCAAGAAGGATGAAACACTCTGCCACCTCCAGTCTAGAAGCCGCTCTCCAAAGGAAGCAAACTTTGCTCGATGCGCAGCCGCATCTCCTTGACCAAAACACCTTTCTTGCAACCCCTGCCGGACATGATGATCACAAAGGAAGACTGACATGGCTTGAAAGTGAGGCTTGTGCTTCCGAAACGAAGGCAATGCCTCACACATGTCCTCACACATGTTGTGCATAACATGATGGATGCCGGGTACTGCCAACGATCGTGCAAAACTCAGCAGAGGCCACGGATCACTGAGTTGACCCGGCCCATCAGTCTCACAGAACTGGCTGCACCCGAGCTGCGGGCAAACTAGCTCCGAAGAAACTTCCATGCCTGGCAATCCTGCTTCTGTTCCAAAATCTGAAGTGAAGGAAGACACCGCTTGAACAACTTGAGGTAAGCATGCCCCTGCCGCAAGCCAGAAACTATGAAGCAGCCCATGAAGCTTGTGGTGTAAATTGGATCGCTGATGACCCAGTCCTGCTGGCGGCAGTACAAGAACCTCAACAGCATCGGCCAGCTCCTGTTCTGCTGCGACCAATTCCTGACAGAGATCTTCGTCCAGGTCGTCGCCGCCACGTGGATGCAGCTCGCAGACCTTCCAAAACAGCAGAAGCATTCTTTGCAAAGGCACTCGATGACCCAGCATGTGCACTTCAGACAGCAACCAATCGCGGCCCCCCTGAGGGCTGCTGTCTACGAGAACATGCATTGCGATAGGAACTGAAGCAGGCTGTGGAAGCTCCCTGCACTGAAAACATTTGGCTAGACGGGAACGCAGCTGCAAGCAGGCTGCTGCTTCGAAGAGCACACGCCAACGAGACAAAGTTGCCGCATGGGGCATGGGGGATTGTTCTAACATCTGCAGCAAGTCGTTTGCAATGCATTGAGGAAAAGCCATCATGATGCCCTGCTTCAGGGCACTTTGAAGTTTCGCCGCATCCCGCAAAAATGAGGAAAACAGCACTGCCTGTATCGCAAACCACCCCGTGTACCGTCCGGTCAACTGCTGCTGCTGCTGCTGCTGCTGCTTTGGTTTAGAACGGATTGCAGTAAGCATCTTTGCAGATCGGTGACGGAGCACCTGGCGAGGTGCCCATGCACGAAGACGCAAGCGAGCACCCTGACCCAAAACACCCTTCTGAAGTCTGGAAGTCTGGACTCTGGTGGAAGCGAGGTACACCGGGTCCAGCTGATATGCCAGGCGACTGGCCCAACCTCTCATCATCGACAGTTCCTGCGACACCTCGGCGCGGCGTTCGGGGCTCCCGGCCGTGGCAGCTGCCAGCAACGTAGCCCAACCATCCATGGCATGAACGAGATTTCTGAAGGCTCCAGACGTCAACTCGGAAGATGCACTGTCGGGCCTTGGTTGGGGAGGCGCTCCATCTGCCACACGCTCAGCGTGAGATTTGACCCTTGCACACAAAGCAGAATCCGGAATGTGCTTTGGCAGCTTTCGGCGCATGGAGACTGCCACGAAACTCAGATTGCTATGCATAAGCAATAGGCACAAAGGCTTTGGCACAGCCAGGGCATGCTTCAACTCTGCATTTGGCCCTAGCACACCCGAAACTTTCCAAGCCTGAAGCAATGGCTGGGCCTTGGAAGCCACTTCCTCTGCACTGGAGCGTCCGAGCAGGAACAATGCCGGAGCACTGTCCCTGCGCCCAAGAGCTGTCATGCTGGAAACACAAAGGATGCCTTCCAGCGGCTCCACAGCAACAACCTGCCAGTGAAGGCGCTGCCAATGAGGGCCTTCCAAATCCCGCCACCACAAATCCTGTTGCACATCCAAGGGATGCTGCAACGTGAGCTCTGGGGCAACACGCACGAGTGCCAAGCAAACGGACATTCGGCAACCGTCGTCTTTACACAGCCCAACGACATCCTGACCCTCAAAGTTGGGCAAGCTGCTGAGACAACGAACACACGAATCCAGAGTTTGCTGCGAAAGGCTGCCTCGCCAACGAACCTGCCGACCCTCCGCGACCCCGACATCCGATCGCCTCCCTGATTTCTTCTGTCGATTTCTCCAACTGCGTTGTGCATCACTGCTTCTATCATGGGTGCAAAGCAAGAGTGGCCATGTGACATAATCGCATACTTCCAAAATATCCATCGGCCAAGAAGCTGAAGAAAAACTCCGGACTCCAGCCCAGGCGCACTATGCCACACAGCGCTACAACATCAAAGAAGGCACTGCGCTCCTACTTCTGCACTTCCGATAACATGAACTTCTTCCGAGAATGACACTACTGCATGAGTTGTCCCATTAGTCCCATGTTCACAATCCTGAGTCAGCCTGAGTCCTGACCTGAAAGAAAGGCCGGGCAGGACAGCAGAATCAAACTCAAACATGCATCGCTCTCACGGGTCACCAAATGCACATGCGTACTCTGAACTCTGAAGCACGTCCGGCTTTTTTGAAGCAGGCGGTACGTCAGCCGGCTGTGCAACTTCAAAAACCTGACCTGCTGCGTGAAGGCGGCTGCTCGTTTTAGGCTTCGGTTAGGGTTTTAGTTTTAAGGTTTAGGGCTGAGGGTTTAGAGTTTAGGGTTCACGATACTAAGTTACCAATGCTTCTAAGAAAAAGTTTGAATTAAAATAATATACCAAAACCCAGTACCCAACGCGATCGCCGCAGAAACATCCAGAAACATAACATAAAAACCAAGATACAACATCAATCGTAGGGATCCTCATTGGGTTGCGAACCAAACCAAGACAACACAAACAGAACTTGTGATAGAAAACTCCTTCTTGTCCAGTAAACTAGACACTTTTCTTGGCTTCCAACTTGAATCGTTAGCCCCATTTTGTTAATTATGGTTTTAGGCTTTAGGGTTTGAGGTTTAGTGCTCAGTGTGCAGTGTGCAATTACAGATACAGCGAGCCATCGCAGCAGATCTTTGTCATGTGCCAAAAGCACGGACACAGAAAGTCCCGCGGCAGACTGACTCGTCCTTACGCCGATGCTCTGCGTTGGTCACAGTTTAGCAAGTTTTGAATCGTACTGACGCGGCACTCCAAAAGGTTCAGCCCTGCATGACCCCAAAGGCCCCTGGAATGGCTTACTTCTGCCTCAGTGAAGAATCGCCTTGCGAATGCCGAGGTCGTGTCGTGCAGGTAAGAAATCTTTTCGATATTGTTCAGATAGAAAAGAGCAGTGTGCTGCTCGGGGGCATTCACAAAACGGTAGGGCTGCTTGGCCTGCAAAGTGACACGGACCCTGCACGAAAGATCATTGGAGGTTTCGACCACAAGCCGGAACGTCACGACCCGGATTGGCTTGCACATGTACGAATCTCGGACGAGAATGTGGTTGTACACGAGATAGCCATGCTCGCGCCTCATGCTGATTACAATTACAAGATTACAAGTTACAAGTTGTAAACTTTCAAGCTGGAACGGCTGAAACTGAAACTTCACAAGCGGACTCAGACAAATCAGGGCCCTGCAAGAGCCTACAAGTACACAACAACATAAAACATATCCAGGTACTCACGTCGCTCCAACACGTACTTGTGAGTCGAAAGCAGCCCAGAGCGTTTGAAGTGCATGTGCCAGGGACCTCCTTCTGTGCGATCAAGAACCAAAGCCAATGCATTCGACTGGATCTCTGACATCTCCCTCCACGACAAACATGGCAACATGTCGCGAAAGAGGTCCTGTGGATCAACAATGTCAGCACTTGGGATCGGGGCATACTCCCACTTCAGCTTCGGTCTTGGGGAGCCCAAGTCCCCAGCGCCAACCTCAGCCTCAGCTACCTCTGGGAGGCCCTGAGCCTCAGCCATCCTACCTAAGGCTACGACACTTGAACTCGGACCAGGATACTGCAAAACTGCAAGGAGCTGCAAGATCTCAAGTGCTATCGCAACACGTTTGCAGATGCAGACTCAGAGGCGCAACCTTTTGCACTGCCTCACAGCCTAAAATTCCTAAAATCACTCGAGCGGTCTGCAAACATGAAAAGCGGCGGCTCGGAGTCTCGGAGTCTCCAGTCTCCGCCATCTCAACAGTCAAGAGTTTCATCGGCTGCATCATCGGAAAATCGGACACAGCACCTGGGCGATGTGAAGCGAAGTGAAGGCTTGGTGGTCTCTAAAGACTGCGAGGTTACGACGTTGTGAAAGTGTTGATTCTTGCAAACTCAAGCACAGCATCACCGGAGAATCGCTGCCGGGCCATGCGTCATGCGAAGTGCAAACGAAGCCTTAGCAAGGCTGTTGGGACCCACGTAGTTGAAAATTGAAAACAGTACTAACTCTATGCTTCTGCTGTCGGTCCCAGGAACACGAGCCAGCACCAGAATTGCCAGGCATTGCCAAGTCATCACGATTACCAGTGAATCATCCAATGAATCACCAGCATACTGAATCGGAAAATAACCTTGGATGCTCTTAAACTCAACACAATCAACACGACGCCAACAAACATCCCAGCAGTCCTTTCCGGCTGGACAGATGTTCCACACCGCCCTGAGGCCTCTGTCCAGGCGCGTTGACGCTTTTTTTTAAGGTGGCGCGTCTTCCCCAGGAGGCCTACTCTTCCACCGCTTCAAAGAGCATTTCTGAACAGCAGCAAGTGACGGCTTCAGTCGCCAATCCGCGAAGAGGACAGACCTTCAAGCGACAGTGGGGCCGGGGTTCCCGGGAATCGGGCTGGGGTGCAGGGCACTCTAGATTTACACGACACTCCTGCACTCGCACACGGACCAAGAAACACCAAGCCCCCAAACCCGAAACAAACCCCTTCAAAGCAAAGCCGAGGCCCAGGCACAGGAGGTCGAAGAAAAAGTCGAGACCTGGGCGAAGGGGGAGGTTCGGAAATGCAGGGCACTCTAGTTACGCGGGCGGGGCGCTACCGGACAGAGTGCAATCCTAAGGACACTCCTGCACTCGCACACGGACCAAGAAACACCAAACCCCCAAACCCGAAACAAACCCCTTCAAAGCAAAGCCGAGGACCAGGCACAGGAGGTCAAAGAAAAAGTCGAGACCTGGGCGAGGCGGCGTGGGCTACGAGGCTAGCGGGCGCAGAAGCACACAGAGCAATGCAGGGCAGCGAGAGGCAGCCTAGGGTAACCAAAAGGGTTAGGGAAGGGAAACCCGGAACACAGACCAACCCAAGCAAGCTGAGGCCCCGACGCAATCCCGCCCACCCCCCAACGCAGCCGCCCACCCCTACCCTTGAACAGCGAGCACGGAAACAAGGTTTCGTGCAGGGCCGAAGGGAAGGGCCTACGGGGCTAGGGTGGCAGGGCAGCAAGGGGTTCGGGATCCTACCCAATAGACCCGGTTAGACAGATTTCTGCCGAACCGGTAACTTGTTAGACTTCGGCAGATTCCTGTCGAATCGTTAAAACAACAAGTTGCCGAATTCGGCAAACCTGTGTTGTCGAATCGACAAGTTGTTAACCGAAAGTAGTTGCCGAATACGGCAAAATCTGCCGAATACGACAAAACTGCGTCCGATCCCTCGACACGCGACCAGAGGAAGTTTCGAGGAAGTTTCGCCCAAACTTCGCCCGAAGTTTGGTGGAAGTTTGGGGCGGCTACAAAGGGTTTGAGAGGAAGTTTGGTGGAAGTTTGAAGGCCTGAACCGAGGAAGTTTGGTGGAAGTTTGAAGGCCTGAACCGAGGAAGTTTGGTGGAAGTTTCGTGTTGGCGATTTGGAGCACGAAAAGCTGGGAAATCTTGCACACATGGCACAGATTCAAGGGCGAAGTTCTTTCTTGCTGGTATTTACAGGCTTTTCTGTTTTGGGTTCAGGGTTTAGGGTTTAGGGGTTTAGGGGTTTAGGGTTTAGGGTTTAGGGTTGGGAGAGGAAGTTTGGTGGAAGTTTGGGGGCCTGGGAGAGGAAGTTTGGTGGAAGTTTGGGGGGCCTGGGAGAGGAAGTTTGGTGGAAGTTTTGGCGGCCTGGGCGAGGAAGTTTGATTGAAGTTTGGCCGGGGCCGGGTTGCCGAATCCGGCAGATTCTGCCGGATTCGGCAAACCATGGTTTGCCGAATTCGGCAGGATGGGTCGAATTCGACAACGATGGATCTGCCGAAGATTCGCTTTATTTTGGGCTGCCCAAACCTAAGGATTTTGCCGAAGGGTCTGCCGAAACGTGTTGCCGAAAACGACCGATTCAGCTGAATCCTACGATTTCGGGATTAGGCAACTTTCTGCCTAACCGGGTCTATTGGGTATGGGGGCAAAGGGGAATCGCGCACTCGACTCGCACTCACTTGCAGGGCGAAGGGGAACAACCTACCACCGGGGCCGAAAGGGGACAGGGTGCCCTGAAAACTTAAGGGAAGGGAAACCGGGGCTTAGGGGGGAATCGGGGGAAAGACAAAGCGGCACACCTTTGAACAGTCCACCCCTCGGCTGTGTCAGCAAAAGAAAGCCACTCCTCGGGTCGGCTGCGATTACCCGGCCAATCCAGGCAAGATTAAAAACTCGTTGAGCGCATCAGTGCATCGCACAAAAGATTACCCGGCCAGTCCAGGCAAGATTGCAAACTCGTAGCCGGAGCGGATCAGTGCAGCGCATGTGTAGCCCAGGACATCTTAGGCCTTGTCGTCCTTCTTTTTGCCCTTGGCCTTGGCTTTGTCGTCCTTCTTCACGCCCTTGGCCTTGGGTTTGTCGTCCTTCTTCGAGCCCTCGGCCTTCGGCTTGTCGTCCTTCTTCGCGGAAGAGCTCGCTGAGCTCAACGCGTAGAGATCTGCCACCGAGATCGCGTTGATCTCGGACACCAGCTGCGACTTCACGACATCCAAGTGTTCGGCTTCGTCCTGGCTGTCGTGCTCTGCGAACTCTCCTTGAAAGTCCTGCTGCCTCAGCAGGCGATAGCTGAGTCGCCGAAGCAGCTTGGCCATCTGCGTTCTCTCCGATGCTGTCAGCATGATGTCTACTATGTTACTACATACTGCTGCTATGTTCCCTCGCCCATGTGTGTGCCGCCTCCGGTGCTGCCTGCTAGGTGTTGTGTGGCATGCTGCTAAGTGCCGCCTATGCTGCTATGTGTTTATGTGTGCTGCCTATGCCGCCTATGCTGCTATGTGTGCTGCTCGTGTGCCGCTGGCATGCTGCTTGTCATTGTCGGTCGTCCTACCTTGAAAGAGCGAGCGCGGAAACAC